>JAAWXA010000010.1:26192527-26266698 GCA_038090715.1 Florisuga fusca | reverse complement strand
GGGGGGGGGGGGGGGGAGGAAGTAAACACCTTCAACCCTTCCCTCTCTCTTACAGGTCTCCAATGTAGAGGTTTGGCCAGACTTCATCCACGTGCCCCATGGGGGGGGGGATCCGTGTCCAGAGCAGGCGCCGCAGCTCCTCCAGGGAGGGTGTTCCAGCGCCGCCTTGGCTGCCAGGCCCCGGGCTGGGGACACTTCTGATCTCGGGGCGCAGCAAGTCCCTGCTGCACAAGGAGTCCCAGGACATCCTGAAAGGGGGAGAGCAGACATTCACCATCAGCCAGAGGTATTTCTGAGCTTGCCTTCTCCTTTCTCTCACCCTCCCTCACCCCCTCACAAAGCTTGTGGCTGCAGCACTAAGCTTTTTGGGGCAGGTATTAACTTTTTGGTGTGTATTTGTATGCTTATCACAGCAGAGGCTGGGACTGGAGGTGGGAATACAGTTTAAGTCTAAACTATGACAGTCCAGTG
Organism: Florisuga fusca; assembly: GCA_038090715.1. Taxonomy (NCBI): domain Eukaryota; kingdom Metazoa; phylum Chordata; class Aves; order Apodiformes; family Trochilidae; genus Florisuga; species Florisuga fusca. Next base: position 26,266,227 of record JAAWXA010000010.1, on the reverse strand, counting down.
GCTCAGACAATCCCACTTTGTGGTTCAGACAATGATTTCAAAGCCCGTGCATCTAAAATAAAGTTTTACATCAATTCAGAAAATTGGTAGTGAAAACTTTTGCAAATTACCAGGCTCAGGGCCTCAGTGAGCTTATTTTGACCCGACTACTCAACCTTTCTTTCTAGGTATGTTAAATAGTTGACTACAGCTTTGTTATTCTAGGAAGTGAGAAAGTTCAAATACTATCTGGAATTCCAGACACCATTACTACCACAGTGAAGCAGCACAGTCCTAGATACACCAAGGGAGTTCTGCTGTTGAATGGAAAAAGGTAATGCTACAGAAAATGTACTGTGTGAGTGTAGCTACCCAGTGGGTCACCCATTTGATATGCTGAGCTTTTCCTCTAACCATGTCACCAAGACTTTGTTATTTTATACTTTATCTGATATGTCTCTTAGAATTTGCTCAACAAACTGAGCTGAACAGAATTGGTTATGCAAAATCTAACTCAGTGGTGAGCTCGCAAGTGTCAGTTTCAACAGAGAAAACTGTTTAAGGAGTATTTTGGTGCTTTCCAGTGGTACTTATCAGACATATTTGTTCTCATGACAGATGTTCGTGGTAGGGGGAAAAAAAAAAAGTCTTTATGAGAAAGTTAGAGTGATTCCAGCTCATATTAGCATTAATGTATTTGTTTTAATATATAGGCTGTTTCATTTGCATTCCTCTCCTCTCTGCCCCCTTCCAGGATCTGACCCATTTCTAATTTGGAAGTAAGTACTGCAGTTGCAAGGAGAAACACTTTTTTCAGGCATCAGTTTATCTCTGGAATTACTCTGTTCCATTTGGTATGTTTCTTTTGAAATAGTGGTTTCTTGTGTTAGCTACAGATTGGAACTGGTAGGAGGATTTTTTTTAAAAGAAGGGAATAGAAATTCTATTTTTACCAGAGTTGTGTTTTAAGCAAATATTTATAATATACATGTTTTTGATAGTCTAAAAATTAGTCAGGCCTCTGCATTACAGAGATATTAGGAAGTCTGGCAGAAACATCTGTCTAGGACATGGGTGAAGTTGTATTCAGTGAGCCAAAGTCTTGATCTGGCACTGCCTACCAAATGTCTTTGGTGTGAATGATTAGAGGGATGGTTTGGGGCAGAATAGCCCATGAGAGCAAGCCTGAAATCTTCCATCTCTCTGCTGCACATCTTTGTCATTTACAAATAGGTTGTATTATTGTTCAAGCTCCTCCAGTGACAGTTTCTTTCCAAACACTAACCACAGTGAAAGGTTTTTCTGGTTTCCCCTCAAGATTCTTTCACTAGCTTGAAGTTCACTTTTTGGCCTAATATTGTTTAAAAGTATTTGGGTTTGAATGCAGAGAGTGTGAAGACTACCCTGCTTTGGGATCTCTTTGCACCTTTATAACATTGACTAGAAGCCACCCCTCTGCCATGTACTTTTGGTGATTTGCTGCCCAGCTGCCAAGAGAGGCCCTCTGTTACTGCACTGCATCACCTTCTGCCACCTTCACAGCCAGCCTTGTCCTCTTGAATAATACAGTAAGTTTTCACCCAGTGATGATATTTCCAGGATGGTGTTTTATTGTTTGTATTACAAAGAGCTCCACTGTGGAATGTGCTCCCCTCCCAAATGTGTGTATCTCCTCCAGTGTCAGCTTTTACTGTGAAAACAAAAGCAGATGTTCTTGCCCATTTTAGATGGCTTTATGCAAGAGGAGGCATGGAGGAATTCCCATGCTGGAATGGCTATCTCCCATCGATATTGATGGCTTCTTTGACACTGGCCACCCCAGTGGCCACTGGGACAGATCTGCCCAGCTCCTAGTGGTGCTCTCAGACACCAGACTTCCATGCAGGAGATCTGCAGCAGAAATAGGACCTGCATTTCCTGTGTCCTGACCACAGGGCCATGTGCCAGCTCATTTAATACTTTCAAGAATAACAGCCTCCTCCAGTCCTTCCCACCTCATAATATCTGCAGCAAATATTCCTCTTTCTTTTTTTTTTTTTTTTTTTAAGGTATCTCATTCCTTGCAATGTGGCTAATGACTACTCTAGGGCACGTCTTGCTCCCTATAAAGTTGCTTTCAACTGGTTTGGTTGTATTTCTTATTTAGTACTGCCTGTTAGCCCTTCCTTTTGCCTCTTGACTGTATGAATACTTTGAGTTTCATATTGCCTAGCAGCAACTACCTCGCCCACCCCTTCTGGGAACTGTGATTTCCAAGTCCATAACTGTGACAGCTGGGTGGGTAACTCTGAAGTTAAGCACACCTTAGGAAATGTGCTCCTTCAGAAATTTTTTTTTTTTTTTTTAAAGTTGCCTTTCTAGAAGGGACCATAATGGCACAGGCTTAGCAGAAGAAGGTACTGTATCTTAGATGGATTTCCAAAGTTGTGGAACAATGGTCTTTATAAGATGGATGTGCTTCTTCCCAATTATCCTTAAGTAACTTCAGAATTATCCTAAGATAATATGTAAGATGACTGACAGCTGGACTTGATCATAGAGGTCCTTTCCAACCTCAATGATTCTTTGACTTTCAGGTTGTGCTTGTGTTGATCTTGTGTTATAGCTAAGGAATTTACTCCTGTTGAAACAGACATGAACTGTTAACACTGTGTACAATACTTATTCCATCTGCATTCTGGTCACATATTTTCAACTGGCAAAAAGCATTGGTTCATGTAGACTCCATGCCCAATATAAAGGAAGGACTGGGGTTCAAATTTCAAATGTGAAATAATTGGAACTAACAGACTGTGAATGATTCAAAAGCAGAGAAGTCTCTGTAGGACTATTCAACTAATATTCTGAATAATTAATACACTGAATAAAAATAATAGCTTCACAAAGAAAATTTACAGACAGGAAAACAAGGCAATTTTTTTCTGAGTAAATGACTGCTCAGTTCTAGCATCAGTTGAACATTTTTAACTCACTAAATTTATACATGCAAGTGTCATTTACTGAAATGCACATACTTAAAAAAAACAATGCTATGATTAAATTTTTGTCTGATGCTTTATAGGAGCATGAATAGATCAAAACAAACTAGTGTGAAGGGAAAATAATGATATATAATGATGTGGTTGTTCTTCATTTGAAAATATGTTTTTAATGATTCTCAGCTCAATTCCCCTATACTCACTTTTTTGTAGTGGATCTGTTCTTGTGATGCAAGTTGTATGAATGAGCAGTACAATTTTAAAATGCCAGTTTCTGAATGATATTCATATGAAACATTCCTGATCTTTGCCCTGCTGGAGTTGTATTGCAGTAATTATTCAGTCTTGTAGGAGAAATTTTACCATTACATTTAAATTAATTTTGAATTGGCTTGAACTACAACTGTAATTGTATCTGAGCTGTGTAATAGAATTTCCTTAATTATGACTAGCAGGAGAACTGCAATCAGAGAGCAGAAGGTCATTCTGATGGTCTGGAGTGACCTGGTGTATGACACCAGCCATGTGTCACCACTCCATGCTTTTATCTGTAGCCACCTTACTGGAAACCCAACGGTGGCTTGGCTGCAGTTGGTCCATGGGTAGTGTCCAAGTTGATTGTTCAATTGTATGTGGATTATCCCAGGAAGAAAGGAAAATGGTCCTGGGAGAGATCCCAGGGAGTAATCCCAGTGACTGCATAAACTGAGGATGCTTTGGTGGTTTTTAAGTTATTTCAGTGACTAAAACTTTAACCATAAGATAATCAGTGCTGTGCTGAGGAGAAGCTTTTAGAGACAACCCTCCTTGCAGGTGTCTCAGTCCTTGGAAACATGTGCCACCTTTTATCCAATGTTTCCAGCTCTGTAGAATGTAATTAACTAAGAACAAACTCAAAAGTCAGTGTAATTTGACATGTTGGTGTTACATTGGTATGAAATCAAGCTGAGAGGATAGCATGAAGGCTGAGATTGGGTGACACAGAACCCCACGGTGTGATGCTGAGGAAAGTCAGGGGGATGAAACAGTTCTTGTGTCGAGGATATTTAGTGAAAAGCCCCTATAGCCTCTGCTTTTCCTTGTGTTTTCCAATGCCAAGTGATGTAGTGAGCGTTTTCATCATCCCAGGCATTGTATTGGCTTTTGTTTGGGGGTCGAATGTAGCAATTTTCCTCTGGCTTTAGGAAAAATATTTCTGAATTTTTAAATTCTTAGAACAAAGTGCTCTACATCCTGTTTTTTCTTAAGCTGGTGTGTGCTGTAACCTTGTCATCTCAGTGAAGAGAGACTGACTGCACTTTAAATAGACTGATTTGTGGTGGTAAAAGACCAAGCTCTAGCCCAGGGCTTGGCCAAAGTAGGTCATGTCAAGTTCATGCCTATCGTGTATTTGAAAGCCATAAAGGTTCTCAGAGAGCCTATCCCTTGGAAAGATTGCTCTAAGATAACATATGGTTGAGAGAGAGGGTTTTGTGTTGCTCCATCTCCACACAAATGACAAGTATTACTGTCATCATTCTTTCTTCCTTGGTGTTTAACCCGATAGTCTCTCTGGACCCATAATTTATCAGTTGTGAGGAGCTCTGTGGGACAGAGAGGGTATGAATCAAACACAGCGATGACTGAGGTAGGGCTGGCTGGACTTGAAAGCTGAGATTGAGGCAGTTTCCAGGGAGGCATGAGGTATTTGAGTTGCCAACTGTTTGTAAGAAAATCTCTCCAGCAGCTGGAGGATGTAATCTGAACAGCACATCCAAATATAGTAGAGGCTTCCAGACCTCCACCTTTAACCCAGCTATACATTTAGGGTAAGGCTCTCACTAGGTGTGACTTGGCAAAATCCAATCTTTAGGTGGGCTTGCTCTTAGCAGACCATGCAGAGCCTGTGTTGAGGAGCAGATTAATTAGAAAACACCTGATTGGGCCTTTTTTTCCCCTCATTTTTATGCCAGTACCCAATTTTCTGTGTTAGGTGGAGACAGATCGTGACACCTCTCCTCTCTCCAAGTAGCACTTTCCTCTGTGGGACATGTAGGGAGCTTAGCAGCAACATTTCTGATGCGAAGCACTACTCAAACGTAAGGAAGAAATTAATCAGCCCATCCTGGTTCTCAAATATACTGAATATACCACAGCTTCCACTGACATTATGGGTTGCCAGGCCTCAGAAGCCTCAAAAATGTCTAATTTTTTTCATAGCAAGTCTGGGGGCCAGCCAGCAGGGCTCAGACCTGATAATCTTGACTGTCTGAGGATGTACATCAGCATGCAGGCCCTGAGACAGGGTGGCCCTGACTTTGTCTGTAACTTTAGTATAAAATATTCTCTTGTCATCAGCTGGTTAGTACACTTGTAGTTACCCCAACCACGTGTGTGGTTCCTGGCAGTGGCTCGACAGAAGCAGCCATCCTTTCGTCTGCAGCAATATTGCATCAAATGTGTAAACCCTGGCCACCTGCTGATTTTTGCTAATTTTTCTGGGTCTTGCATATATATTTATTCTTCAGCCATGGAAAGTCATCTCTGTAGAGATAGTGCCCACACTTCAGCTTTGACTGGGAAAAAGAGAAGTGAAAAATATGGGCAGCTAAAAGGATTTGCCCTGGCCCATCCATTCCTCATGGAATGCAAAGCCATGGGTTTGCATTTTTTGTAATATTGCATTTTTTTGTAATCTAAATGGGATCTTAACCATGTTTCTGAATTAGAACAGAGGGCAAAGACAAAGTCTGCACCAGGCAGGGGTGGGCACATGGAGTTTGCTTTACAGAAACTATGGCTGATAGCACCACCAGGACTGCAGAGGTGAGAGGACATAGCTCATCCACCTCAAGTTTTTCTGTGGCTTCTTCACCACTGAAGCTTGGTTACATTTTGTTGCTGAATTGGACCTTTTATTTACTACTTCCAAATTTTACACACCATTTTAATAGCGTGCATTGTAACTATTTAAAGCTGTGCACTAAACAGGCACAGTCACTGTTAACAATCTGCATGTTAACAATATATATTTTTGGTAACCACTTGTTATAGCATCAGCTATTAAGAATTTATTACTAGTGCATTTGTAGGTGGTACTTTACAGTCATTTAATTACAGCCATCCAGCACTTGTTCTATAAATATGCATTGAGAGCAAGCACCCCAGTGTAAGGTGACCTGAAAGGCTTTTACCTGCCAAAAGCAGAGTTCAGGCCCTCAGGTGGCAATGATGTCATTGGCATATGCAGGGAAACACAAACATTTAAAGCTCTGCAGGGAGCTGTGTTCCTCCCCATGCTTAGGTGTTCATGAAGTCATCAGCTGGAGCAAGAGCTCACTGTAGAGCTCTAAGGACCTGAACTTGGCTCTTGGCAAGCAAGCAAAGGAAACATGGTTCCCCTCTAGCCCTAGTCCCAGCAAAGATGCAGGGCTTTTGGCTGGGAGTATAGAAGTTCAGCTCCAAAACTGGGCCCTCTGGAGCTCCTTGGTTCTCCTGTCCTCTCAGCTGCCAACTGCATCCTTGCACTCATTAACCTAACCTGATCTGCTAATCACACACACTGCACATGATCCAAAGACAATGGTCCCCCAATGCATCTACCACATCTCCATGCTATTTGTCACTGCAGCAGTATGCTCATATTTCCAAGTCCCCTTAGCTCCCTGCCACACTACTAGATCAAAACATCATTGCTACTAGATCAAAACATCATTGCTACTGTCTTCTGCAATGGATTTCAACCATCAGACTGGAGTGCTGATCAGTTCTGACAGTCTGTAACTTTTCCCTCCAGTCAGCACTGATATTTTGTACTCCCTCTTGAGAAAACAGAAATCCTCATCTACAGTATTGTAGCATTCAACAGCTCTTGGATGTGCTGCATTCATGAGACACTCTTGCTATCCCTGTACTCCCACTTGAAGCCTGTGCATAAAGGTTGTTCCATCTCAGTTATCTCTATTGCCTCCAACAATTATTTGTTCTGAACAGAACCCCAGTTGTAATGCAGTCCCTTAGGTCAGTGTCCTGTGTTCCCACCAGAGTTTAGCAGGCCACATCAGAAGGTGAATGAGGCTGCTTGCAACAATTAGCTCATATACCAGTGTCCTCCAGCCTGGCACTGGAAACCTCAGGCTTTAGAATACAAAGAAGCACATTGCAAATGAATGGTTTCTGCCCCGAGGACTTAACCGAAAGGATGACACAACAGCAAAGCCCTTCTCCCCTGTGACTAGCTCTGGTATGTTGTTCTATCTTAAAAACAATATATTGCCTTTTTTTTTTGGTTCTGACAGCTTCACTGCTCTTTGTTCTTATCCTGTGGTCTCTACCAGCACCATGAAAATAGCTCTGTGCCACCCACTTTACAGGAGACAGCAGCCCAGCCATGTCTCCCAACACTGGCATAGCAGGAGGGTGGAGTAACCTGCTAGAAAGGAAGATGTGAAGCAGCAGGAGGTAGGCAGCTGCAGTTCTTTTGTGCATCTCTGAAATGCATTTTCTGGTTGTTATCACAGTGAGCCTGTGAGAGACACTACTGTACCCACCGCACAGGTGGAGGTGGTCAAGTTAAGTTGGCTGATTTTTCTACACCTCCCCACAAGTCTGAGCTGGGAGGCAGTCCAGGGGCAGAGTGCTGCCAAACACTGGTAGCGACAGATGAACCTGGGTGTAAAAAGTCACCCCTGGGTTTAGTTTGAGTCAAAAGCTGTGCCCACCTCTGCTGAGTCAAAGGCAGCTTATGTTATGAGGTGAAAGTTGTGGTCAAGTTTTGACTTCCATGCTGGGGAATAAGGTTTCCTAGGAATGCTTTGGTGCTCAAAATAGACTTCAGAACATGCAAAATCAAACCAAGGACACACAAAGCCTGTATCATTGTGCTGTGCTCCTGACACCCTTCTTTCAGTGCTTGCAAAGTCCTTCTTTAAAGACACCCTAAAAAAAAATAGCACAACACCTTATTAAATGCAGTGATGTTATGGTTTTTCTTTCTGATTGTGTCTTCATCTTTCTTTCTCTCATCCCAGCCTCTCTGATCTGAGACTTTCTAGCAATGTGATAACTGTCAGGACTTGAGAGGTTTGGAAGGCTAGTTCCAGTAGCCTGTATTTCTCACCAGTATCTTCTGGCAGAAAGATAAACCACAAAGCTGATAGCAAGCTTCTGTTACCCAGCTCTCTGGCTACAGAACTGGGAAGGATAAACACCTCCTTAAGCACTGCAAGATAGAAATAGAACAAGAGAAAGTAATGGAAATCCTCTCCTAATGCAATTGCTAGAAGCAATCCAGCTGTTTTGGTTTATTCCCACCATGAGAACTACGGTCAGTCCTAGTGCAAGCCTGGCCACCTGTCAAATCTGGTTTGTGAACTAAAGCTTCTCAGAATTTGACACACTCTTGTCTTGGAGCACACGCTGGTGTGATCAATACATACTGCTCCTATAGCAGTGACACAACACGTATGCTGCCCATGCAGTCCCAGATGCCCCCATAAATCATGAAAATACTGGCTAGTTCTAATCAGGACCTTTGGGGTATAACGTAATATACTATTTGAGAACTTCAAACAATAAATCAAGTTAGTACAGAGGTCAAACTGAGACTGAACAGAGCTGAGACTTGCTTGCTGATGTGTGTATAGTGTAAGAGATGCAACGGAAGGTGATGAAATCCCAAGTCAGCTAAGCAAATTGCTTTCTTCTCATTGTAAAATCTCACTACTATGTCTGCTGAAGGGCAAAAAAAAAAAAAAAAGGAACTCACCGAATTCTGTAGCATAGCTGATTTGAGCTCTAGAATTTCCCAGCAGTTATCTTAGCTCTTGGGATTACAGGTATTTCTAATAATTTGTCCTTTAGGTTAACTCTTTCCATATTTCCAAAACAAACTAGCAGTTAAAACCGTGTGCCCCCTAATGTCATAGATCACCTGGTACAAAAAGAATAGAGCACGTGTGCTTCTAGAGGATAGAAACCGATTAGCAACCAGCAAAAAAATAATTCAGGTCCAATTAGAAGGCAGCTGCTATGGCTGCACTGTGTTAGTTTTGCCTACAACACAAGCAGCTTTGTGAAGGGGAGGTTGCTTTGCAGGCCCCAGGTTGTGGGAACCAGTAGCAGCCTGCATAAATCCAAATAATCCATGGCTTCTCTTTGATAAATAACAGGTTGAGTCCCATCCATGGTTTTTAAGTGTTATCTGAGGAGAACATGGCACGGGGTATTGCCAGTCTCCATGGCCAACATATGGTTTGGCCACCATAAGTGTGGTTATGCTGAACCAACTCCCTCAGGCTGTATTTGTGATTATCTTTTGTTTCTTACTATATATTTAGAAAAGAAATACCTAGTAATTGTTTCTTGCCTCACCTCAGGGTAAGAACCCTTTGTGGCAGAAGATCCTGCTCCACGTGTACACTGCAAATGCTAAAGTTCAGTGACTCTCAGAACTGCTGTTAGATTGCCCATGCTTGCCCTTGAACTTCTTCCTCAAACCTAAGTTTGGCTTAAACTGGGAGACTGGTGGGTCTGCAGGGAAGGCTGTCAGAGGCCCCAGCTGTGGTTGCCTTCCTCCAGTTGTGCATCTCAGAAAAGGGCTTTGCTCAAATCCTCTGAGAGCTGCTGTTACACTGAGCATAGACATTGTTGGGGGGGATCTGTGAGTTGTATGAACTCTTGGGGTTCATGCTCGTGGCTCTTGAGCTGAAACGTCTGGAGAGCAGTGCCAGTAACTGATCTCAGACGGTGTCTTCGGTAATGCAAGCCAGTAATTCAGAAAGTCACCATGAAACAGTGAACAAAGCCTCTGTGAGACACTGGCAGTAAATACAAGAGCTAGCAAAATCCAGGGCAGTAAATAACTGGTGGTGAACAGAGCTGAACTTGGCCTGCTTGAACGATGCACCAACACTTTCAAACTGGGTGCATGCAGGGGCAAGGTGGATTAATATTGTGGTTTATTTGCAATTAGACTAAAAGAAAGTTTGAACTTCTTTTGAGCCTGGTGGAGAAATAGTTGAAACAGATGGAGTTACAATAATGACTGTCACTGGAGGTGCAGCACAGCTTGGTGCAGGGACTTAATGAAGATTTGTTGGTCAACAACAATCTCCCAACCTGTTTGACGTGCTCTCCACTTAATTTGCTCTGCTATTGCAGTAAATTTGAAGCCCCCCAGGTCAGACTCAGCTTTTGTGGCTCTTGTAGTCTCTGCAGTGTCAGCAGGAAGCACGAACCAAAGACTTAGAGCCTGGACTCAAGCAATGTGTATTTCTCTTAATGAAACCCAAAGCCAGGTGAAATTTTTGGGAGAGAGGAAACAGGATATGGAGTCCCTCTGGGGGATGGGAGGGTGTTCATAACACTCAGAAACTTGGCCCGCTTTTCTGGCCTCCTCCCTCTCTACTCCACGAAGGGCTTGTAGCATTTTTAGACAAACTTGGATCCATCCTATGGTGTGAGAACCTGCTGGGAAATTTGGTGATTCCTGCACTCCAGGGCAGAGGAAATGTGTGTTTCTGCTTTGTGTTTTTAGGAAAGTAGGAAGATGAAATCCAAAGTAAAACGCAACAGATGGGAATCTCACAGGGACAGACACTGGGAAATGTTTAGACAAGTTTTGTCCCCAGTCCTTGAGCTCAGGATTTAGCAACTAAACCATAGAGAGACTTGAGAAAGACAATGAAATGCTTTTTGGCTTCAAATACATTTCCTCCAGAATCCAATGAGAGTTGTGCACGTGAATCTGAAGGCAGAATTTAGCCAGCAGTATGGGGAATAGATGTAATGTGAGAAACTCTCATGCTATATTATTATAGTCTGAATTGTTTCCATCATTTTGGGTTAAGTAATTCCCCACTATCCATCTCTAAAGTGCAAACAGTACAGCCTTGATGTGCCCCAGGGAAAGGAAGCAAACCAGCCTTTGAATCTTTACCCAACCTCACTGCTCATATTTTGCTTTCAGTGAATAACTGTTCAAATCCTTTAATATTTCATTCCCATAAAAATATATTTACCAAGGGTTTTTGTGGCAGCAGTGAGGCTGTGTTTATTATTTTAGGAACACCACACGACTGACTTTAGAGAAAAGACAAGGCAGGAGAAGAGAGTGCTGCAAATCTATCCGAGAACAGCATGTTTTCCACCTGTTGAGGCAGCAACCACAATAACAGATGCACATAATAATTACCTGTACCTCAAAGGCAGCACCAAGCCCTGCACCTTCTGCTCCCCACCTAGCAGGCAGCTTGATAACAGAATTACAGAAGAGGAGCACTGAGAGAGTACAGTAGGAAGTGCTTTGTGAAGAATAAAAGAGCAGCTTTTATTAAAGAGAAACTGGAAGATGAGAAGGAAAGATCTGAGGCACCATGAAGAGTAGGGCTAAGGAACTCCAGGAGCCTGACTTATTTCAGAGTGGTGGTCAGGCTTTTGCTAAAGCCTTTTCCAAGGTCTACTCTTACTATCAGATGTAATTTTGGCTGATAAATGGGTGCCTCACACACCTACTGGAGGCCCCTCCTTCCCAGAGATGGATGGCCCTGCAGTGGCAAGAGGGTACTTGTAGGGTAAGGGCCTCATCTCAGCACTCACTCACCGTGAGTGACCATGACTGTGTGCCCAGGACCTCATTCCTCTTCCCTTTTCTGCTCCCTGACTCTGGGAGCGTGCTGGAGCTCTGCTGCCCTTTTGTTTCCAAGTGCCCCAGAGCATGTGGTGTAAAGAGAAGAGCTGGGAACAGTATGGGCAGTAGGGATGCAGAGCAAGTAGGGATGCAGAACATCTTTGGTCTTTCCTGCTGCAGCACTGAGGCTTGTGAGGCTCTTTCCTCCCACCTCCTTCCTCTGACTATCAAGAGGAAAGAGGTGACACTGGGTGAGAACTCCCAGAGCCCGGGCCATATGAGCTCTGGAGGGGTTTGTACTGTGGCAGTTCCTTACTTGCAGAAAGGAACAGATCCTTCCTAGCAGGGATTTGATGGGGAAGGGAATGCTTTCAGCCCTGATTTAATCTTGACAGAAGCAGATGATGAGAAAACTGTGTGCTGAGTTGGAGTTTTCCTTTGAATTCCTACAGTGTTGAAGGCAGTACTAAAAATAGGCACAGTATTCTTTTTACCCTGGTACAATTCTGTCTCCCATATAGACAGCAAGTCTGCTGGTAGGTATTTAGCAGGAATTAATTGAACCCAGTCTTCTCTTTCTTTGCCCTTCTACTCCAAGCATCTCGATGGCTTCCACATCCACACAAACATATTTCCTCAATAAAAATGTTCTGGGGAAGGCTGCTGATATTAAAAATTCCAATTTCTGAAAAAAAAAAAAAAAAAAAAAGCAAAAAAGAAATCCCCCTATGCCCTCTCAGACTTCTTTTTTTCTTTTTCTATTCTTCCCCCCCCCCAGGTTTTGTTTTTGAACCACATAGCATTTTATTCATAGTCTGTTTCACATTTTCTCCAGTGTAACTCGCTGGCTAGTTTTTCCCTTCCCAAGAATGACTCTTGTGAACATCAGCTGTGAAGAAGGAAACCCAGAAACAGTGTTTCATGGCTATTACCTTAAAGACAGATCTGTGAGAAATTTAAATACAAGCTGAACAAGTATTAAAACAAAAAAAGAAAAACACCACCCCTTAAATTTAAGCATCTTGCTCAGTGAGAGCTCTTCAGCCTGGGAATCCAGCTGGAAAGCAAAGTAGAATTTCACCAATATTAAACAGCAGAGACTATAATCTGGCCTAGCCCTGCAGTTGTCTCGCTGCTTGTGGAGCTGGCTGTGGTTAAATTCATGCTGCTTGGTGCATGTAGTTGAGTTCACAGGGGTTGGTTTGTAAACAAGCTTAAAAGTACTTGCCTGATAGTGGAAGCTCCGGTGCTGCGGAGTCTTGGATTACTTTTGTCGGACTGGTAGTGCCACTTGGGTGCTTCCTAATGCTCCGCTCGCACGGTGTTTTATTATTATTTTTTTTTAGCCTCTCTGCCTTCAGCTTATTCAAAGTCTATTTTTGATAGTGTTAATTATAAACCAGGATCCCCAACCCTCTTTGGCCCAGCCTGAGGGAGGCAAGTGGCGGGCGGGCGGGTGGCAGCCGCGGGAGGCTGAGGTGAGGGAGGCTGAGGCGAGGAGGTTAATGGCGGCGGGGTGCAGCAAGATGGCTGCTGCTCATCCTTATTAGGGGTTACCGGGGCCCTGGCAGTGCTGAGGGGCAGGACTAGGATTTGTAAGGTTGGGAATAATGGTGGGGTGGCTGGGGGGTACCCCCCCATACCCGTGGGTATAACCCCTCATACCTCCCGCTCTTTCTCCCTCATACCTCCCGCTCTTTCTCCCTCATACCTCCCAGGCTTTCCCCCTCATATCTCCCCAGGGTATAAACCCTCATAGCTCCTGGGCTTTTCCCTTCATATCCCCGGGGCTTTTCCCCTCATAACCCCCTCGTACATCCGGGGCTGTTCCCCTCATACCACCCTGGGCTTTCCCCCTCAAACCCCCCTCACACCTGCCAGGCTTTCCCCCTCATACTCCTCCCCGGGCTTTCTCCTTCATACCTCCCAAGCTTTTCCCCTCATATCCACCACACTTTCCCTCTCATACAGCTGGCGCTTTTCCCCTCATACCCCCTTCACACCTCCCGGGCTTTTCCCCCTCATAACCTCCTCATACATCCGGGGCTTTTCCCCTCACACCTCCCGGGCTTTTCCCCTCATAACTGCCTCATACATCCGGGGCTTTTCCCCTCACAGTTCCCGGGCTTTTCTCCTCATACCCCCCTCATACATCCGGGGCTTTCCCCCTCATGCCCGGGCGTTTCACCCCGCACATTTTGGCGGGGCAGCTGAGGGGATGCCCCAGACGGGAGCAGTTTGGGGGTGTCTGGGCTCACCCCCAGCATGTAGGGGTGACCCTTGGAGGGGGGGTGTCAATGCCTCGCCCCGCCCGTCTGCCCTACGGCACCCTTGGGGTCACTCCTGACAGGATTCCTGTCAGGGGCCGTCAAGCCCTGCCCTGCGCGGGGGGCTGCGGGGTTTTGCCTGGGCGGGGGGGGCAGCGAACCCAGGGCAGCTTCCCATCCCAAACACAGCACCCCTCGCCATTCCCCGGGGGTCTGACCCGCATTCGGAACAAAAGGCGCCGGTACCGGGTTGAGGCGAAGGGACGAACCCGGCGCCCTCCCCCCAGCCCGGTGGCGGGTGGTGCCGGCCGGACCCCCTCCCGCCCTTGGCTAGTGGTGCCGGCCGGGCCGACAGCGCCCCCTGGCGGCGGNGAGTGGGGGTGCGCGGGGACTTTTTGGGGGGGAAACGGCTCGTTTTGTGTCACAGCGTGAGTGCTGCAGTCCGCGGGCGGTTCTGTGGCGATTCAGCTCGTTTATCGGCCGGTTTGTACCTCGTTAGGTCAAGCAGCGTTTTAAATCGCTGGAAGTTTTAGATAAGCTGGCGTGGCGGGTGCGCTGCGGTATTTTCAGCTTTTCGTCCCAAAATTTGCCTCAGGGCTGCCACTGTAAAAGGTGAGGAGGCTCTTCCCATAGATGGGATGCATTAAGGAGATGCAGTTCGTGTGCTTGGGTCCGGGGCATCTCTGTAGTCAGCTCCCTGTTTGTCTTCCCTCCTCCTTCTCACGGTTGTAATCAGTTTGTTAGTTAATTAGTATGCTAATTAAAATGCTGGGACATGCATATGTAAATTCTGATTTGGGTCTGCAGCAGATTTGGGTCTTTTCAAGCTGTCTCTTGCTTAGTGGCTGGGGTTTTGACCTTGCAGAGCAGTCTTGGAGCTCATGAGGTTTTTCTATACAGACATCAAAGCATCTCCCGGCACTGCTTTTGTCCTGCTCAGAGATGTCCAGTCCAAGGGGTGTCTCCAAAGCAAAACCCCTGGAGATGTTCTCCCTGTCAGGGTCAGGTCCTCAGTGCCAAATGCTCTGTGTGTGCTCCCCTCCACAGCAGATGGAGTTTTATCTCCGAAGAGCATTATGAAAGGTGCTGAGTTGTCTGTCCTGAAGGCAGAAATCTGCCGTTTAGGCAACACTGGGAATGGCTAGGAATGGTTTCCCTTGTTGCTGCGTTGTTCTGGAGCAGCCAGCTCACACGGTGGGGAATATTCATGCCTCTGCATTCCCGAGTTTGGTACCAGGAATGCAAACAACTGCCATCCCCAAGCAGGCTTTGTGCTTCGAAATGTTTGTCCCCTGGGAACCCAGAGCCAGATGTGCTTCACATAGTTTCCAGCCAGCACTGATCCATCAGATGACAGTAGCTATTGAGTGCTCTTATGGTGGCCCAGAGACACAAAGATGAAAGCCTGATGCCTGTCAGCACCTCCCTTGCCATTCCTGTGTCCCTTCAGTTTTCACTCGAGTCCCCTCCCAAAAGCAAATGCCAGAGAACACGATGTTACAATGTTAATGACCTTTATTTGTGAGAAAGAAAATTCCAAGTTTTATAATGCTGAACTGTCAGACAAATTTGGGATATGCTGAATTTTGTTGTCTAATGCTTTCCTCCACCCCCACTACCCAGGCAGTTGTTTGGAGCCTCAGCTGGGAACCCACCTTCCTCTTCAGAAGCATTTTCTACAGCATCTCCAGTATGAATTCTACTAAGGAAAGTTAACAAGATTTGAATGCCTTCTCAAACAAAGGTATTTTCATGGAAGAAAGAAAAAATTTAAAAATCTGGCAAACAGTCAAACGAAAAACAGTACAGAGGGGCCTGGAATAATTTCTCAAAGAATGGTTTGTGTTGTTTCCCAGTTGCTCTGCCTTTAAATAGCCTCATACCCCCAACTCAGGGGCTCCACCAATTGTAAAAGCAAGAACTAACCAGTGCCAGATTCCAGTCTCAAAATACAAACCATTTTAGATACAGAGAGCAAAGAGGTAGGGGGCTGGTTCATAAGAAAACTTCTGAGCATTGTTGGAGCATAAATAATATGGCATCTTTCACCTCAAATAGCCTAACACTTCATAAAGTGATATGAGCTTCACTAGTTGCTGAAACACAGCTATTTCTGAAGTGGAACCTGATATCTTTCTTTCTTTCTTTTTTTTTTTTTTTTTTTTTTTTTTTTTTTTTTTTTTTTTTTTAGCAAAAAGATTGAGTAAAATATATTTGTAGTAATAACATGCATTCTGACGTATCATAAATTTGTCTCCTTAGTTTTAGTTTACAAATGCAATTAATTTAAAAGAGATGCAGGAAATTTAAATAACATTTTGTCCTTTCTTTTTCAGCAGTGCTCTCTCACAGCTCTTTGGTAGCAGATGCTTTGGTGCCTTTCCTCTCTTCGTTTAATTTAATGTCCAAGTCCCGGAGCTGGTTGAGGAACCCTGAATTTGGGCAGATGTTTCTGTGAGCACTCACTGTTTTCAGAGCATCCACGAGTGTCATGTTTTCATGGATCATTAAAAAAGCAAGCACTAAAGTGGCAGAACGGCTCACCCCCATGGCACAATGAACAAACACCTTACCTGCAGATTTAAAAAAAAAAAAAAAAAAAAAAAAAAAAAACAGGGAGAAGAGGAAAAAACCTACTAGAAATAAGTTGGGAAAACAAGGGTGACAATTAGTAGATACTGATGTTTTCAGGGACAATTGAAATAAGATCATGGTATGCATTTTGGGCAAGGTGGTGTTTCGTACTGACCTCATGCATCTAACTTGGGCCTCAGATTAAAATAGTCATTTTTTTCTGTGGTAGGAGAAGCTTTCTGTGACTTCACTGGTTAGTATAGTTTTTCAGTGGGGGAAAAAAAAAAAAAGAAGCTGGTTTTGGCAGGAAATTTTGGCCCAGCCCCGAGTGTGATCACTGACAAGTCCCATAAACTCTGTAGGATAGTCTGCCTGTAAAAATGGGCTCATAATTTACTGTATCTCAGCAGCCCAGTGTGAGCTATAACCAGGGATTTAATAAAGCACTCCAGTGAAAGCAGCAGATCTTGCAGCCAGTCGGAGTCGGAGCAAACTCTGGAACAAATGGAAATTATGATAACTAGGCCATAATCCAAACTCTGCTGACAAAAATTCAGCAGGCTGTGGGTCAGGCTTGTAGCTTTTGACTTAGTTCATTAACTTCTGCTGCTTCTCTAGCTTAATAGACAGTCTGAACAAAGCTCCAATTCTGCAAAGCACTTAGGCATGTGAAGCATTTAAACCAAGGTTGAAGTGCCATCTTCTGCCCATCCTCTCCGTGGCATTTCCACGTGTGCCTTCTCCAAGCCTATGCCAAATCTGAGCTTTGCTGGCTGCCTGTTACTGCAAGGAGAAGTCATTTGCCTCCTGTTGAAACCTCCTCCCAAAGCTTCTCTTTGCCTCCCTCTTACCTCCCAAAGTGTTTAAGGCTTTGCCTATGAAATTGGCAGCTTCATAGAAGAAGACACTTAAATCAAAGGAAGGATCATCAAGTGCTTCTACTCCGTAGTACTCTATTTGCAGATCTTTGTAATATTGGGCTCCTGTGTTGATGCTGTATGGCCCATCTGCTGCATTAAGGATGTGAGTAATGTTGAGGCTTTGAAGAGTAGTTTTACTCCTAGCAGTCCACCTGTGGAAAGACATGAAGGGCTCACTGGCAACATTCCTAATCTTCTGCAAAAAATAGCATGGTTTAAAGTTAGTGCCTGCTCCAGCTAGAGAGGGATGTAAGATCTGCAGCTTGCTCACAGAGTCCCAAATTTTGAGAAGCCCCTAGTGCTTTGTGCCTAAAAATTGTGATATGGTGTTTTGAGGAGCAGCAAGAGCACAGACTTGCCAGTGAGGTACTGTTAGGTAAGCAAACATCTCTCAGCAGTTAGTCCATGGAAACATAGCTTACTGTGTATAGTGGCCAAGATTTTTCCTTTCTATAGTTGTTTAGCAAGCTCTAGAGCTAATCTTTCATTTGTAATGTGCATGGGTTGCAAGACCCCACACAGGTGCAGCAGCAGCTCATTGGTCTGCATGTGAAGCAGCATTGTGCTCACCAGCCAGGTTCTCTACCCTTCCCACCATCAGCTGGGACTGAAATGATCTCACAAAACTGTGATCCTTAACTGGTGTATTCATGAGGAGCTGGGAAAAAATGATCTGATGGTCTATGCAAGCTGCAGTCATCCAGACAGAAGGAAATGGCAATAAATAGAAGTGGTCACAAGAATAAGGTGTTTGCATGAAAATTCCTGTTTGAAAATTTCAGTTTTACCATCTTGGAAAGAAAGTTTGGATTTGGATTGGGAAAATCTTTATTTTATAGTTAATTTTGGTCCTCCTCCATCTGTCTCTTGATTCTGCTACTCCTATTTGAAAGTAAGCATTACTGTGCCCTTGTCTGCTGCATTAGAGCAGTTTTCAGGACAGACAACACATCTCAGAGTTGGCACAATTTGGGATGCCTTCTTTAGGACTTGTGTCTAGAATGCAGACAATTCTTAACCCTGCCAAATCAACTGTGGTTCACAGAATATAGAAACCCCAACTCAGACACACTCTGAGCAAGTCACAATGTTGCATGTCATGTTCTTCATGACATCCACACTCCTTATGTTACCAGTTTTGGATGCCTGTATCTCTAAAACATTGCTGGAAACCCAAAAGCTGCTTCCCCTCCTCCCAGGGACCCATAACAGCTTCATGAGAGGTTCAGGGGTTCTTACGCATCTCCCAGGTAAATATTTGGCCAGACTTGGTCCACATGATTGTCACATCCTTCTCTCAACCACAAAAGCCTCTGGAGGTCTGAGAGTGCTGGTGTTTCATAGGAAGCTCTGTTCCCTGCACTGCTGGTTGAAGATGATGACTCTCTGGTGTCAGGCATCTTGTTCCTCTCTTGCATGCACTCAGGCTAGATCAGAGACAGCTTTTCTGAAATGAATTAGGAGGAAATTTTCATACAGAAGTAATAGTCCCTAGAAAGAAGTCCTGCTCATTACCCTCCAAATAGCATTACATTATTATAACTAGTGTGTGCAGTAGGGCCTGCAGGTGTTGCTAAAAGCATCCAGAGAGGAGGGCTGGCTCTGTGGCAGGACTCCACAGGCATTTAATTCATCCCCTGAGGAAGCAGCAGTAGAAGACAACATGATTTAATTTCTGGTCAAGCAATGCTGTTAAAAAAGACAATCCTGTGCCACCCAAATGCAGCCCTGGCTGAACTTCCTAGGTGCAGGTCTGATTTCTGTTGCTATAGTGCTGATGAGCATAAGCAGGAAAGCTCCACTGTTTTATGCTGGAGAATTATTGAAGTGTTTGGGCACACTCAATTCTGCTTAGTTAACACTGAAAGTTTCTGAAAGAGCAAATGATTGGACTGAGACTTACAAAGCTCCTAGGGCCAAGGTGGAAATCTTCATATGTGAAAGACATTTATATAGCCTGTGTGTGTGTGTATATATATATAAGGTATCTACATATAAGTGTCTTCCATTGATAGGAATGAATTTAAACACATGGATGATGCACATACACGTGTAGACATGGATTCAGAGGAATGGATTTTCAAATGCATATATACATATCTATATGTGTGTCTCTACATACAGAAATAGAAATGGTGATAATTTGAAATAGGTTTTTTTATCTCTCAGGTGAATACCCCTGAACACTCATCTCTACTGGTGTATTTGTGTCTGTGTCTTAGTCTCTCCTCTGGGAACTGTTCCACTTTGTATAAATAATGTGATAGCTATTTGCCTCCAGGGAGAGACTGTTTCTCTTGACTGAGGGGTAGGGTACTTACCTGGGATGTGAGAAAAAAGAGCACTGGAGTTTGGGGAAATTACAGAGCAGAAAGTTCTGGCTTTGTTGAGAATCCATTTAGGACTGCTCAGCTCCCTCACAGATTATGCAGTGGAATAGGGCCATCCCTTTTGCAAAGTTGTTTTGCTGTTTTAGACCCAGGAAGCTCAGGCCAGCTGGTCCAGCCTAAAGCAGAGCTCTGTCAACAGCAAGTTGTTCAAAGATATCCAAGACAGCAGGAATTCAAAGATATTGAAACAGTCCCTTCTCTGAGACTTTCAGAGCATTTCTCCTGCCAGGATCTCATTATCCTGAATTGCTCTTCTTGCCCTCAGAGAGCATTGATGAGCTTTGTTTGGCTGCTTATTGGTATTAAAGCCATAATCAACATGGGAGCCCCACTAGAACTCTTCAAAGTGGGGTGGCTGCTGCTTATTCTGGTGTGGCATCAGCTTTTGTAATGCCTGAGTGCCCAAATCTAGACTTTGGGTTTCTTTTCTCTGCAGTTCTAGAAAACAAATGCAGATGGGACCTTTGGAAGTCATCTGGTGTCCTCTGCTCCACAGCAAGATGAATGTTGGTCCTACAGCAACAGCAACAACTTTGACCCAGTATCCAGGTAAGTTATTTTTAACAGTGCAGGCTAATTTGGGGAACAAGCAGAAAGCAAGGCAGAATATCTTGTTGCTTATGGGAAAAGAAGTAGAGATGATGCAAGGTGTATTATTAAACACACCACATACATTTCTGTGACCTCAGCCTAAATTTTCTTCTCCCTCCTCCTCCCCACAAGTGTAAAGAGCAGTTACAGGTTTTTATATGTTCCAATAAAAAGGAAGTCTTCCTAGGGTAACTACTTAATAAGCAAAATATGAAAAGCACAATAAAAACAATGGGAGAGAGGGAAGAAAACTGGCTGGTTTTACTTGTAGTGATGAAAGAAAAGAACTGTAAGGAAGGAGAGAGCAATACAGGCGTAAAAACGTGTGAATTTTTCAGGGCAGATAACATAACACAACATGAAGAGCTTTGGTAAAGGAGTATGCTGTGCATTCCCAGCACAGATTAGCATGAAAAATAGCTCAGAAAAAATAAAAAAAAGATACTGTGCATTGCCCTACGAGTTTTACTGCCTTGCAAAAGTCATGCACTGTGCTCAAGAGCTACTGCCAGCATCGTGGTGATGACCTGTTTGTACTTTCACTGACACAGAACGTTAAGCTGGAGCAGTAAAAGAAAAAGGAAAAGATAATGCAGCTTCAACATCAGAAGACTCAAAAGACCACAGGCTCATTTCCAGGGAGTGTGGCTGACTCTCAGACACTGCAGATGTTTAAAGACTGAAGTTGTGCAGGTAAGCAGTTGGAAACTAAGCTTTCATTTTCCTAGCCACTACTGTTTTAAACTTCTTTTGCATCCTGTCAGCTTGTTACAGTAATGGAGATAATTAGCAGAGGGAATTACATTGCCTCTTGTTCAAGACCTGATTTTGAGGCGGCTCCCCAAGAATTGAACTGTTTTGGTGCTGTTGAAGCTTGGCAGGTGACTCCAGCTGCAGCCAAGAAGGTGCTTTGCAGCTGAGCTTGTGGTCGTGCATCAATCCTCTTTCCAAAAAGTGTGTCAGCATGGTTGCTTCACATGGCTTGTGCCAGACCAGTGAGGTCCTTGTGTCAACACGAGATGCAGCTCCCCCAAAGCACACAGCTCTGTCCTGCACTGTGCTGGCCTTGAAATGGAATTGTTCTGCAGGGCCTTCAGGGTAAGCTTGGAAATAGCTATACCAGATTGGACTAACGAAGAAAGCAATCTGAATTTTTTAATTGAAGGCCAGGGACTTTGCTGAGGGTTCCCCACCCCCTCCCTTCTACTGTAAGTTACTGCAAAGCTAGCAAAAGTGCTGCCACTGATTACATTTTTCTAAGCTTCTCCCCTTGGGTGGCTCTCAGAAGCTGCTCTAGTTGGAAACAGCTAGTAATTGCAGGAGGGCAGGAGCTCCTGTAGCTGAGAAAAAAAAGTACTCTGTCTTACAAGGTCACTAATGTTTTCTGCAGAGATCAAGACCATGAAAGCTGGGTAGGATTACTTTTCTTATAAACTGTAGACTGGAAGCACCTGAAGACCAGATCTCATTAGATTCTTTCAATCTTTCTGTGTATTCTGGATTCCCTGAGAGCCACCCCAGAGGTCTGCAGGAGGCCAGGGGTCAGCATTACCAAGGTGCAGGCAGCACCCAGGAAGGGCTGTGGGTGACACAGCTGCCCAGGGACTCAGTCATTCCAGGACCTCCTCTGCTGAGCTTTGTATCTCCCCAGTATGACACAGCCACTTGTGTACTACAGTCTGCAAGGCCTTTTTCTTTTCTTTCTTTCTTTTTTAAATTTTTCTCTTTTTTCTTTTTTTCCACTGGAAACAATTGCCATTTCCTACTGAAGATTTTTCTGGCAAAGAAAAGAAAAAAAAAAACCACACAACCCCCACTGATTTGAATCAGATAAAGCATTTAACAGATTTGTGTTGCATTTGCAGATTCCAGTCAAAGGAAACTCTGCAAAGTTGTGGAAAAAACCCACAAAGACTCCAATACTATAGGTTTGAAATAGTTGATTTTGTTATTTCCAGAAAAATTACCATTTCCATTTTTCTATTCAAAGTTACTTCTTTTTTTTTTAGTTTTACTTTAGCATTGCATAAAAGTCTTTTAAAATATTAAGCCAAGATGAAGTGTTGTGTTCCTCTCTGAGAAAAACACATTGTGTTTATCTAAGTATGAACACAAACTGACGGAGCAGCCACTTAGCTAGCTCCTATTTTCACTTCTTCAACAGGCAGAATGCCTCCTGCCATGTTGCTGTGGTTGTTACCTTGTCTCCTCAAGACCAAATTGAGTTGTAGAGAGATTAAATGACTTTCTAAAGTCCCAAGAGGGATCTGTGACAGGGCATTAGCAGGGCCCCAAGTAATTTTTCCTCTATCCCTTTTGCTAGCACTTTCCTAGCTGGCACAGCTCTGCACGTGGCTATGATGGGGAGAGCTGTCTCTCAATAACAAGATCTTACATGAGATTCTTGATAGCCTCAGGCACAGCAGGGCACTGATTTTGGCTGGAACTGTGGTTACTACAATAACCACAGGTCTAGCTAACACTAGATGACAATAACCTGATACAGAAAGCTCCTGCAGCCACATGTCCTGAATTCCCTGAATCAAAACCTGACAAAATAAATGGTTGAAAATACCAAAGCATGAGATCAGGATATAATTCATATGGAGAAAAAAAAAAAAAAAAATGGAGAAAAAGTCTCAATGTGTTGGAAATTGCTCTCTAGTCTGTTTTTTCTTCTCTTTTCTCTGAGCTAGCATCTCTGCCCTCATCTTTTTACACTCCTTGCTCTTAGGTAGTGCTTAACACTATGGCTCTTTGTCTTCCTCATGGAAAAATCCAGATGGAAAGAAGTGTGGTTCACAGGGAAATGATCATGTAAGTGGAATTAATCTTTCAGATACTGTAATGTGAAATCTGATCCTCCTTTTTGTTAAGAAGACACAATCTGTGTCTCTACATTTTGGCCAGAATCCGATGCTAAGAGAAACCAGGAGTCTCTTGAGGTAGAGCTGAAAGCCTGGTGTGCAGAAACAGGCACATTTAAAAGCAATAGCAAAGTTAAAACAGCCAGATGGGAACCTAGCAGGCAACTGAGAGGGGCAACTCTCTGTTTTCCTTGCAAGCCTACAGGGGCTTGTTTGCAGGAATTAGAATCTCTCACCAGCAGTTCACTGCAGCTCTAATACCAAGTGGTATTGAAAATGAGAAGCAGGTTATGGCTGATGGTTTAAATGAGGCACCTCTGGGAATTTAGAAATGAGATCCTGGGCTCGTCTCGGTGTAGACCTTGCACATGGCAGAGCAATATTGCTTTCTTGGCTGACTGCACCATATATTGTGGCCTTTTATTCTGCCCACACTCGAACAGCAGGAACCAGCAGAAGCTCATTGCTCCTGCTTGCTGTTTAAGCCCTGATCTGCCCCACCAGAGGCAGAGCCCCTGGATGATGGAAAGCAGGAATTGGTCCCTTGGCCTCGGCGCACATCCGTGCTTGAGGCAGTGCTGTGTTCATGCCATTCCCATTATTCCAGAGTGAGGAGAAAAGCAGAATGTACAATTAAAGCTCTGTTTTGAGGTTGGTTGGGGTTTTTGGTTTTTTTTTTTCTTTTAAGAGAATTTACTACCCGGGAAAGATGCCAGGTGGAGGGCTCTGGAAAACACAGCCCTCTCTTTAACCACAGTGTGGGGAAGGAGCAGGAGCAGCCCTGTGAGCCTCCTCCATGGCTGCCCCCAGCTCAGCTCCCTCACCCTAGGCCCTGGCCAGGAGAAAAATCAGGAGTCCTCACACCTCTTCACTGCTTCATCTTCCTCCTGACACGTCCACTGACAGCCAGCCTGGAGGATTTATTGTGGGGCCCTCTGACTCCTCCAAACTGAGGCAGAAGGTATCAACTTCTGCTTGTGAAGTGCTCTGTGAGTTCTCCTGTCCCCATGCAGCGGCTGCCCACGAGGCTGCTGCAAGGCAGGGACAACTTGTGGCTTTCTCATGGGGACTGTGAGCACCTGTGAGCAGGGACATGCAAGGCCACTTCAGGAGTGGAGGGTGAGCAGGAGCTGGGATAGCCAAGAGAGCCTGTGGTGGTGGGGCAGGTCCCAGGTGAAGGTGGAAGGCAAGGGGGTCCTGGTCAAGGAGGGGTAAAGTTTCAAGACAACACAAGTGGAGATGAAGATGTCGAGTGTCCCAGCTCGCGTGGGCTCCTGAGCAAGGTGGGAGCCCCAGTGAGACCTCCCAGCACTCTTTCTCACTAGCTAGCCCATGGCAGTGCTCCAGGAGAGTGTTCCCTTTCCTTCACAGTGTTACAGATCTGCACATATTTTCCCAAGACTGTATCTTTCCAAGGGGGAGAGAACCTCCAAGGTGCCTCCAGCACCCCAGCTGCCTCCCCCAAAGTCTCCTGGTTCAGAACCATGCAGCTGGGGAAGAGGTACCTGCAGGAAAGGATGCTTGGGGGAATATGGGGATGGTGGGTGGAAAAACGGGGAGTCCTGCTTGCAGCTGGGCCAAGAAGCACATCTTTTACATGTGCAGCTTTCAGAATCAGAGAGAAGAGAGGAAAAAGAAGGTATTACCTTAGTAGCTGGCATCACTGAGCTTAGTCAGTGCACCATCCCCAGCAAGACAGCGCTGCCCTCCACAGGCTCCTGCTGTAATTTCCGACTCTGCTGTGGGTGATGCTTCCCCCTTTCATTTTCTTCTGGGGTGCTCCTGTCCAGGGTAGCGCTGATAGGAATTTAAAAACCAAAAAAACCCCAAATACCCCAAACCAACTGCTTGCCTTGACACATCTCAGCTACACTCCTGCTTCTCCCTGACTTAAAATAGCTGAGGTTTTCAGAGCTGCTGCCAGCGGGGTGCTGTAAGCAGCTAACTATAGCAGCTAGATGCTAATAGTAGTAACTCCACTCTCATCTTAAATAGCGGCAGTAATGGAGCAGGGAGAGGTGAGGAGCTGAGCCCGAGGGCAGAGGAGCTCCTGGCAGAGCAAGGAAAACCAAGTGACCTTGGTACTGAGTGCTGTCCCTGCACCAGGATCTCATGGGTGTCACAGGCTGTCAATAGCAGTGACATGTGAGCAGCTCTGACACCAGTGATGGCAAAAAAGACCAGGCTGGCTCTGAAAGATGGAGGGAAGGGGAAAGCTTTGCAAGCTTCAGCAAAGACAAACAAGGATGTTAACATATGGCTATTAAAAGGGGCTCCAGAGCACTTGACCGTCTGCAGGCAGTATGGATTTGTGTGACTGTGGATTAAAGGGCTGGGGTTTTTCTGCTCCTTGATTTACTCCTCAAATGATTTTTTTTCTCTTTCTCTGACTGCTGCTGTCAATACAAAATTGACAATGCTGTCAAGCTTTCAAGGTTTGAGAATATTTAAAGGCAGGACTAAAGGGGTTTTGATATCCCTCAGTCATTTGGCAGTGGTATCTTTCAGCTGTCTGCCTCTCCCTGCACTTTTAACATAAGCAAGTAAAGTGCTCTCCTTGCTTTGCCTGGCTTGAAAGGGTACATGTGAGAAATGCACCTTTTTCTAAGGTTGACAAAGCTGTACAAACTCTTTGCAGTGGAACTGATAGCAAAAAGACTTGGCAATTTTACAGTGGAAGATCTACTTTAGTACTTTTTTCAAGCAAAGCACTGAGCTTTTAAAGGACACTCACTTTTGGTAGGGCAGAGAAGGATATTTTTTCTCTTTGATTTTTAAAAAAATTTTTAAATTTTAAAGTTTTTTTTTAAGTCACTGACTTTGAAACCATACTTTTCTTTTTTTTTTAAAGTCATCATTTATATAGGGTGATAATATGAATCAAAGGAACTGACCACTGACAAGATGTATGGGAACATCTAAAAGAAGATACTAAGACCTAGAACCAGAGCTTACTTTCTCTTGCAAACTTTCGATGATGTGCCTGATGAATATTTGCTCCTAGTTTCTTATCTTGAATTTAAAGAAATAAAACTGGGAGTGGTTGTCCTGTTGCTCCTCCCTGGTATTGGGGTACCAGGTGAAACAGAATGCAAGCAACCAGGGAGCTGGTAGAGCTTGTCCTGCCATTTGTGGGAAGGAGTTTTTACACCTTCATCTTGTCAGGTTTCATGCTGTTCTTTTTCTGTTTTTGTTTCTTGTGTGGACTGTAGGTGGATGCCAAAGCTGGGAAGGTGATGCAGGGAGGAAAAGCCTCCAGCAAAGCAGTGACCTCATGGCTCCCAAGAAGGTGAGCTGAGCCCAGGTATCAGGGGAGGGTGCAGCCTTGCTGGAGGTTGTGCCTGTTGGAGGTGGTTTAGAATAGACATGTTGGCTGCAAATACAACAAGCCATTTTCCCACAGCAAAGCCCAGTGCCTCCAGCATAGCCCTGGGTTCTCTGCTTGAGAAAGTTGCTGTGAGCAAGAATACATTGAGGGCTGGGAACTTCTCAGGTACAATGGTAATGGGAGCCATCCATGAGCTATTTAAATAGCATTATCATCCTGTTCCTCCAGTGCCTGGCATCCCAAGCAGTCATTTTTGCTTGTGCTAGTGAAAATGAACAAAGCTTTGAAGAGCTTTTATTTATGTTCTCTTTGCAGGCTGGAATCTTGTGAGTAGGTCTTCTCTCTGGCTTTGAAATGGGAGTTTATTTTAAGGAAAAATGGTGGCATTTTATCCTTTTGGAATTTTTTTTTTTTCCTTTTTAAATTATCATACATTACTTTCATATTTTTAGCAAAACTGTGTGGGAAAAGCTATTGTGAGAGGAGAGTGAGGATCACAAATAGTCATTTACAAAGAGCCTTTGTGTGATTGCAGGAAAGGGGAAAAAACCCCAGAAACCATGATTTAATCTTATCTAGGTGTTACATACTTTTTTAGCAAAAATACTTTTTTTTATTTTGGGGGATTTCTTTAGAATTAATGCAAGATGCTTTGGCCTGATGGGTGGTGTTTACATGGACAGATCAGAAAGAAAGAGTTGTTGCACTAGAAGGAAAATCTTTACATGCCTATCAGAAAAGATCTTCCTGTGGTTTCACAGGGGACAAAGATGTCTTTTGTCCAAGAGCTGTGAAGATCCGTGAGCCAAATTGGCAGAAAGGGCTCTGTTCAAAATATTTATGGTACACTTGGTGTTATAAAACAACAGAGCCTCACATTATGCAACTTTCCTTTGCTCTGAGACGCTCAAGAAACACCAGGCCCACAAACCAGACAATTTGCCCTGGGGTAAAACCCGAGCCACTGCTACTAGATCAACTTGTAGAGCTGGACAAGCTTTCAAATAAACAAAAAGGGCTCCATCTTTTTCCAGTTATGCCAAATGATTTAGTTAGACACTGCCTTTACTGACAACCCTTGCCTATAGAAGGGCCCAGCACCACAAACGCTGTGATTTTTCATTTTACCACAAGATGGCAGAAGAAAGCAATCTTGAATAATTTAAAAATACACAGCATTCTCGTGACTGACCTTTAAAGGGAGCTGAGATACAAGAAACTGCACTGATTGGATGGATGAAAAATGGGAAGTGAACTGTAGGAATTAAATTGGTATTGACCTGAGTGTATGCATCAAACTATCTCCAATAGTCAGACAGGTCAGGGGCTTTCAGTTAACCAAAGACTTTACTCCTCCTTCTCCTCATCCAGAGTGATACTTCCTTGTATCTTTCTGAAAAATAGCAGAAATCTCAAGAAACTTTTGCAAAAGTGGTTGGACATCCAGCCTGGCCTTGAAGACTTCCAGGGAGGGGCATCCTAATGTGAAAGATCAAACCTGTTCTGAAATGCAGGAGCCCAGAGCTAGCTCCAGCTCAGCTGGGCCCTTTTTCTCTGTTTCTGGGACCATCAGGCACAGGAAGGTGCTTGCTGACTGGTGGAACAGAAAAATGGGCCACAGAGCTGAGATGTTCCCTCAATAAATCCTTGTCCCACTTTTTCAGCAGTGATCACAGCTGTGTGCTAGGGCTGGCCTCCCTAGGGTCAGAAACACTTGTGATCAACAAGTAACTCCATTTCATCCCCCCCCAGTAGCTTAAGCATCCTGCTGAGGAATCACAGACTGGGTTGTGGAAGGCAAGTCCTCTGTAGTAAAAACTCAGTTAAAACTCCCTTTGTTTCCACAGAAGGAAACTAACTGCCTAGCAGAAGATGTGCAGGACCTCACCAGTCCCCACTCACATCCTCTGTGCCTGAGGATTTCATGCAGTGTCCCTTCCTGAGCCCATCAGACCTGAGCTTTAAGGAAGGTTGCTTCAGCTGCACTTCTTTTATATGTCTAAAAAAGAACAGCTTTCCCTTTGTGCTGCTTGCATTTTGTCATGCTGCTTTGGGTCACCCACCCTTTTCCTGAGTTTAGTAAAGAAGCTGTCTGTAAAAAAACAAGAATGGGGGCATAAAAATAAAATTGTCCACGATTTGCTTTTTTATTTATGGGGGAGAGATTTTTATCAAAGGCAGAAAGGGGAAGCTGTCAAGTTAAGCACCTAAGTACTATTTATGCCCTTGAAAATCTTTCACTTAGAGTGCTTAATTACTCTGAGCAAATCCATTGCCAGGAGAGGTAATTGACCATTTTTATAGAAGGATCAGTAGCAAAAACACTCTGGGCTATTGTTCTAGAAATTAAAAAAAAATTAAGAATTATGGAAAGAATATGTTTTGGGGCATCAGCCAGCCTCTCCTGAAACTATGCAAATTCACTTGGTGAAAACAACAGCAGACACAATGAAATGAGTTGTGTGTGAAGCTCTGAGATCTCAGATGTGATATTATGCAGAAGGTAAAGAGTCTGCAGTAGATAAGTAACAGCTCCATGTGTTATCAAGGGTGCACTTTGATTTTGATGAATGTTAAAAGAACCTTTAGCCTTGAAAATAAAAAGAGGATAATTTCTCTCCAGGCAGTGGCTGCTCATGAAAGTCATAAAATAAGAGCACTGGAGCCCTAATTTTATAGTGCTTTTTAAATGATTTTCAAATGGTCCAGCTGCTTTGTGCCACAATAACACAAGGCAGAGATATTTACACCGGTGATAACAACCATGCATCAACCTGCCTGAGATGCTCTCCACAGGCAGCCTGCACCACACCAAACACACATGGAAAGCTGATACTTGCCAAAGCAGATTGATCACAATCACACCGTGGCTGAAGCCATCCTGAGGAAGCTGCTTTTTTTTTTTTTTTCCCCCCCCACCTGACAACTTGGTTGTTTCTCTTGCCTCCATCTCACCTGTGAAGCATGAAGGGTTCCGTGGTCCCAGTGCCAGTTTTATTTTGCTGCTTGAGAGCCTGCCAGCTCCATGTGCCTCTTTAGGCCATGCCCTCCTTGGCAAGACTTCTCAGTTTGGAAATCAGTGGGTGAATTCAGCCCTGGGTTGCACCACAGGGTTTTGGTGGGAGTTTCCCCAGGTATTCATTTGGCCACAGTGTTGGTGTTGCCACGTTGTGTGGTGTTACCTTGCACAGAGATATACTCAAGCTCTGGGTTTGGAATTGTCACCAGCATCTTTCCCCAGGTGTTATAATTCTGCATGTTTAGGACTTCAGTCTAAAACTACCATTTCTTTTCCAGAACCTGCTCTACAATGAGGACTGCCCAAGAATCTATGTTCATAGAATCATAGAATGGTTTGGGTTGGAAGGGATCTTCAAGATTATCTAGTTCCAAACCCCCTGTTTGGGCAGGGACACCTCCCACTACCTAAGTTAGTAGTGGTAACTTGTCCATTTGGGAAGTTATTTCAAAAGCCTGGTTAATATTTCACCTGTCCAGTCCTTTTTTGTTTGTAGGACATAGACAGAAAATGGCACTGGGAGAAACTTCTCTTCTGAGGAATGAGAATAGGGTTGAAAGACCAGTTTCTCTATGAAATATTCCTGTAAAATTAAAGAACTGAGCTCTTTCTGTGTTCACCAGCACTGGAGAGCATAGCCCTATTTGTGTAAAGAAAATTTTGGTGGGAATTGGTAGTTCTGAGCATGAAAAGAAGGCTGATTTATAGCTGTAAATGTAATACCTCTGCTGTAAATCTCAGGTCCATAAGCCTAAGACAGAGCTGGGCAGAGGGACACGGTGGGATAAAGGTACCTCTGGAGAGTCACTGAGCAATGCATCCTGCATTGTCACCAGGATGGAAAATTCTGTCCCTGATCTGGGTGACTTCTTATATGTGTTGGACAACGAGATTTTCTCACCTGTTAATTTGCTGCTCTCAATGGAACAAAACAGGTTACCATCTTGTTTTGTCCAGGGATATCCTTAGGAGCTTTCACTTCAAACAGGGGCTTGTTTTCTCTTGGAGTTGAGTTTTATGAGTTTTCCTGAGCAGAATGGTCAACAAACTGGGAGTGTATTCCAGAGGAGTCTCTAATACATCTGTTGCCTCCGTTTAACCAAATGGTTGAGAAGTGGCTGAAGTATAAAAAATTCAGAAACCCTCTACCTAGAGGGGAAACAGAGAGGAAAGTTAGGTTTGATGTCAAAGCTTTGGGTCCTGTTTCTTTCATCTTTATCTCATATCAGATTGTCTTGTCTGACCTTTCTTCCTGTCACATTGATCTTTTTTTTTTTTTCCTTATTTTGTTTCATAAGAGTTTACAAAGGTGTATGTTTTATCTCAGTTCAATGTCTAAATCCTGCAGGTGTTTCAGGAGCCCTCAGCTGGAAAACTCTTTGGATAGCATTGCCCAGAGGGAAGGGCTGGAAAATGCTAAGGTAAGCCAGTACAAGGGATGCAGATCTGCTTTTTTTCCCAAGAGTACAGTGAAGGAAGATTTTTCCTTTCAAAATAAAAATGCATACATGTGGTGCTGTTCCAGGCTGCACAGTATAGTGCCATGGTCACAGATTGCATATGTTCATACTTCTGTCTCTTTTGCATCTCATCTCTGAGTGATGAGCCTCCAGGGTATTACTTTCATCCTTTTCATAAATCAATAACTACTTTTTGTTACTGGAGAGCTGAGTCCAGAAAGAAAGGAAAACACATGGCATTAGGCTTTGTAGGGGGCCAATTGGCATGTCTTTGCAATGGCTCTTTGCAGCTCTTCATTGTTTCATAAGCAAGAAAGTAACAATTTTTGTGCTGTGTATTCTGATAAATTGATACAGAAAAACTAAAAAAAAAAATTAAAAAATCAGCAGTTTTTGGTAACTCTCAATCTTTCTCCCCACTCACCAAAAATGCAGCATCATCAAACCCTTTTAGAGTTTTTATTTGTTTGTTTTTTTAATCTCTTCTGCTACAGAATATCCACTTCAATGTGCATCCTGTGTGTTACCTCCTGTGATCCTTGCCACTGATGTGGACATAACTTTATGGGTTACTCCTAATATTTAAGGATCCTGCTCCACCTGCCAATGGAGGCAGTGTCTGTAAGTAGATAATTAGGCTTTCCCCAGTGGTTGGGTGAGGTTCAGTTAATGCTGCTGAAGTAATTGCTAATCACCTAATGAAAGTGCTGCCTGAGAGCAGCAGCTTACTACCAGGAGAGGGACTCACCATTTGGCCTTGGGAGTGTACTCAGTGGAAGTACAGAAATGTACAGAGAGGTGAAACTCATCCAAGTCCTGTGCAGGTATTCCATAATAATGCATCTCCTGGCAACAGGCAATTTGGAATCCTTTGCTTTCCCATGCAAAATGTGCAGCATTCAGTGTCTGGGTGACACCAAGGTCTTCATGTTACAGGCTGTGGAGCTGGGGAAAGTCATGTATAAAACCTCACAACAAAAAAATAACTCAATGTATCCTTTTTTTTTTTGTTCCTTTCTCGTTCCCTGAATGTATTCATAACAGATGCAGAATTCCAAATCTTTTTTCTTCTGCATAGACCGTTGCCTGTCTAGAACTTTGTTAACAAGTGTTACAGGTTCCTTTTGACTGCTAAAGGCATTGGGAATTACTGGCCCAAGCACCCTCTGAAAATTCCCTTTGGAGTAGCTCAGGTCTTCCTATAATCAGACACTTGATACATAAGTTTAAAGAACACTCAGGTTTCAGCATAGCCTGTAACCATTTTGCTTCAGCCTGTAATTGTACAGTGTTTTGTTGTTTTGTTTTTTTTTCTTTTCTCTGGAGAGCTTGCTAATCTGGCTAAACTCTTGCTGCTAAACATTCTTGCTTAAAATGCAGCATGAAGGTTGATTTCTGCATGGTATTTTATATCTTCTGCCCTCAGCTGCTTATTATGTAGCACTTCAAAACATATTTTACCTTTCAACCCAAAGGGTCTTGGCCTTGGCCTTGCATATCAGCAATAGCTGATAGTCAGACAAATATTTAATAAATCAGTTTGCTGACCACTTCAAAGTCCTCCAGGCTGAAAGGCATCATGTAAAGTCAGGCATCCCTGCTTTATTTTACTAGAGATATTTAACTTGTTTGAAGAGGCTGACCTTCAAATTTCTCCTAAGAGTCATACAGAGAAATCTGTCTTACAAAATAGAGCTTTAATTCTAGGTTGATCTTTAATTTCCAAGTAGATCCTCAGCAGCTGCACATAACTGGAGCCACAGAAACAAGCAATGACAATTTATGATACTGCTTCGGGTTATTTTAGCTCTGGTACTCATCCTGATGCTGGCACAGGTTTGCTCAGTGACAGAAACTTCCTGTGTTTATTGGCTTCACTGAACTGGGCACTACATGGAAATGCTCTCCCTATTTCCCCTTTCCACCTCAGGAAGATCCCATGAAACCTTATTCTCAGGTGGTGTGTCTATTTGTCTATTGATGTTGGCAGGATAAAGAGAATTCCACCTGTAGCACTTGATAAATTTCCAGTTTCCAGTTGCAGTCTGCAACTTTTTGATTTTAAGCTCAATATTAATGTTCAACTGTTGCATTAGCAACCAAAGCTGTTTAAGTTTTTATCCCTGTTAGCTGAAACTTGTCAAAGCTCATTTTTTCCTTGCTGTATGTACACTGTTGTTATCTATACATTTTTCTCCCAGCATTCGTTTTTTTTTCCCTTCAAGGGACACAATCTGATAGAAAGTAAACACATGAGAATAATTTGCAGTATGGATACCCCCAGGCATTAAAAAGAGGTCTGAAAACTGCACTTAAAAGTATGTCTGAATTCCAGTGATACTGATAATACAATTTCAGTGATTTTTATGAAATCTTAAATCTTTGCTTTTAATACCTGTTTGCTCAGTTCTGCAAATCCTTATTTCTCCAAATGGTTTGTGACCTGCTGGTGGTGGGAAGAACTTCTTTTGGCATAACACTGGGCACTAGGCATGCTGATTCCATGTTTTCTGCAGGCTCCAATGGGAAACAGCCATCACAGAAGTCTGAGAAATAAACAGCAGTCTGCTGTCTTTCAGAATATCCATATTTTTTGTCACAAATCTCAACTGTAAATTGAGTTGCCATACAAACAGCAAAAGTTAGAATACTTATTTTGTTGGTTTTTAAATGTTAAAATTCCCATTCCAGTTATAATTTAAGTCAAAAAGGTACAAGCCAGTCATAGTACAATATTAGAAGTTACTCAGGGTCACGAGTCTGTCTGGTGGTTTATATGGTAAATGTTACTGCATTTATAGAATCTAAGTTGAATAATTATAAAACAATGCAAAGCAATAGAGAGTCTTACTCTCTTTTTAATACATTTTACTCCATTCTGTAGGTTCTCCCTTTAATGGATAGTCCTCCTGCTTTCTTCTATGCTAATCTTAAGTCTATTTTAAGGCACTGAGTTATAACCACGCTAACTAAATAAAGTAGTTGGACAGCATATGTTAACAAGCACTGTGCTTCCCAGCCCTGGAGAACAGCTTAGCCTCAAATAACACTTATGTATTGCCTGTGTGGAGATTAAGCCACTCTTCACCCATGTGATTTAATTCCACTTTTTGCAGATGTCCCAAATATCTGGCAGTTCCTGGGCAGGGGGAGTGCCAGGCTCAGAGCATTTCTGGGCTGACCCCTTTTGTGGCCACCCGCAGATGTAGGCAGGGGAGTTCTTGCTGGATGCCACTGCTGCAGAATCCACAGGGAAGGTTGGGGTTTTTTTTTGCTGAAGAGGGCTCTTTGCTGCCTCTTGATGCTCCCAAGCAGGTGGCTGTCTCTAAATACAGCATGCGCCTTGACACCTCCCCAGATTAGCTCTGCACTACGTCCCTGATGGAACAGGGAACAGCCACAGATATGAAAAGTTTGCATTATGCAAATCTTATTTAAAAAAAAAAAACAAAAAAACTGACACCAAACCTTGCTGCTTCCCTCACTGCATAAGCTTTGGTGCTGTGACTGCCAGCACAGAGCTCTCCCCGTGAAGGAAATGTCAGTCAATGCAACGGAGACACAGTCCCAATGCAGTGCTAATAATAAGTTACCAGGAAAGAGGGGACAGCTCATCTTACAGGGGAGTTCAAAGTAAAGACATGAGAGCAGCTGTCCTGGGCCTCACCAAAGGTCCATCAAGCCCACTGTCCTGCACCTGATTGGCTGGAGGTGGATGCCTACAGAAAATAAGAACACATAAGCATGAATTTTGCTGATTTCCAACACTCATCCAGCTGGCTGCAGCTCACAAGCTTCCAGATCTGGCTGGAATTTCTATCTACTTGATAATCCTGACTGGATTTCTCTTCCATGAAGTTTTCCACATATCCCTGAATGTTTACAGGCTTTTACCTCTGCAGCAAGGCCTCACAGCAAGGCTACCAAACTTCTTGTTTCAGACCTGCCTTCTACCAACTTCCTCTCACATCCTCAGTTCTGTAACTGGAAAATAAAATTAAAGGAAGTTTCCACTGGAATCTTATATGGCTCCCTTAAAGGTGACACTGTGGTTTTGTGATTGCTTTAAGCATATTTAAGTCTGTAGCTGGGACAGTCCCTTCCACTGTGCTCTCTGCTCACAGACATACATTTGCATCCTCAGCTGAACTGGCACTGGTCCTCATGACCCACTTGGTAAGGTGGCTTGAGAAATTGGATCTAGATGAAGATTGCTTCTAAAGGAACAAAAAAGTTGCTTTTCAGGTCCTCTCCAGAGGGTGCCTAATTCTTCTTTCTGGCATAGGCCTTTCCCATGGAAGGAGCCAATTCCGAAGGATGCATTCTGCTGAAGAGTGTATCTGACAAATGTATTCTTCAGCTAAACACTTTAAAAAAAAAAAAAGTTGAAAATGGATAAAGGAATTACAACCAGGTTGAGGAAGGACCCCATGATAAGGAAACCTGGAGCAGGAAGGCTTGTGTGTCTCTTTTGGAGGACATGGAAGGTGATGGGCTCCTGGTCAGGCTGGATCTCCAGGACTGAGTTCCTGCAGGCTGTGGTGCACAGGCACTGCAGCATGAGCTTAGGTGCTCTGGCCAGCTCAGCAGCCTACTCAGCTGACCATTAGATACTGAAATATCTGCCAAAATCAGACCCTCACTCAGCTGGGAGTTAACAGTCTGTGCCTTTAGTCTCGTGGGTTGTGTAGGCCCTGTTGACAGATGTGTAGTTTCTGAATGAAGTCAGTATTTTGCTTTTGGTCTGGTTCTTTAGTCCAGCTTGCTAAATCAATCTTTGAAACAACAGTTTTCTAACTGATGGTGGAAAACACTGAAGTGGTAATGTCACATCACATCCTGACCTGAACTATGGGTAGTGTTAGTTACAAGTGAGACTGTCTCTTTTCTTCCTAGGACACCACAGCAGAAAATGTTTGCAGTTTGAAGAAGTTAGGGGACTAATTCTGCTGCTTTTGCTTATGTCCATGGGAATCTTCCCTGAGAAGACCTGGAGTTAAACTCTTTGTAAGGAAGGAAGCAGTACAGGCAGTCAGGAAATATGGGTAACACTAACTCCATAGATGAAAAACACTTCTGTGATTTGCCAGTGCCCTTGAAAAGAGTTTCTGACTAATTCCTTCCCTCCACTGGGGCAAATCAGTCTTGCTGTACAAGCTCACTGGTGGCACGGATGCCATACCCACTCAGCTTTGTGCTGTGCTCTTCTCTACACCTGGTGAAACAATGCTCTCCCAGGATGAGCAGTATCTCTGAGAGCAGGTACTAATTTACAGCAGGAGCAGCTTTCACAGCTGTGGCTTTGTGGGACAGATGTTCAGGGGCATGCAAAGCATTATCCCAATGGGAGGTTCTATTAGTCTTGCTCACACGTGTCTAATTTTGCCCAGCCATTAAGATGCATTTCAGATTTTTCTCACATGAATTTCAGATTTTTCAATGCCATGTCTTCAAAAGGTTTCCAGACCAAAACCTACTGTAATGTGGAATATAAATCATAATGAAATATTAACTGGTATAAATCCCTATTAACTCTAATGGAGAACTTCAAAGCAAACCTGGCTCCTCCTCCACCACTCTGCTGCTTTGTGAGGTATAAAGATTGTCTTGGCACTGTTGGGCTTTAAATGTGATTTTCTATTTGATCTTTTTACACTCCAATCTCTTCTCTTTCTCTTGTCAGTGGAGCTCTTTGGCAAGATTCAGGAATATCTGAACAGACAGTCAAACAGACCTCTGAAAGGATCTTAAATATGCTTATTTTGCAAAGCATCTATGTACACTGAAATAGGGAGGAATTTCTACCTTCCCACAAGTGCTAGGCAGAATCAGCATTCGTGTCATAAGCTCTCTAAGAATTAAGGAGGATAAGGAAGAAGTTCAACTCAGAAGTCACTACTATTTAAGTCTTCTAGCCTTGCAAGTCTCTTGCAGCAGAGAGGAAAATGAATGCAAACAAACAAGCAGAAATTTATTTATTTCTTCTGACAGGGAAGGTTTATAAGGTCAGGTAATCAATAAATCAAAGCAGTAGCAAAGGGCAAGATGAGGCTGGATTATCACTTTGTGGTTCACCACAAGGTAACAAGCTAATTTTCAGGCAGAGCATGAATTTCAAATGCTGTTGCACTATTAAAAATCACATTGGCTTAAGTAGTGATTAACTGGTGACAGAAGTGGCAGCCTCAAAACAGCTTAAAACTAATTTGCATCAATCAAGCCTAGCCACTGATGTAAGCTAAGTTCTCACCTGATGTTCAACCAGGGGTGATTCCAAGCCACTTAGAACTGATTTGGGATAATTTGGAGGGAGAGTGAACTGATGAGTTCAAGCTTACAAACTACTCTGAAGATCTGACATTTGATGATCCTGACATATTGATATCCTCAATGTGCTACATAATATCCCATATCTTGCTGAAAACATAATTTATACAAGAAAAGGTTTGTGGGTTTGCTGACCCAGAGACTGCAGAGAAAGCTGCACCAAATTTTATTCTGCTGGTGCAGGTCTTTGGGTTGTCACAGCTTTCTCTAACACTGCAGTATTTAGCAGACCAGTGAAAGGGGAACTTTTCTTCCTGTAGCAGTGCCTGAGCTTTTAAGAAATTGCCCTTAGCACATCACCAGGCCTGAAACACAAGGAGTTTTTTTCTTATGAGAAGATGCACGTGGGCACTGGAACCAAACTGAGGGAGCTGGTTATGTTCCACTCCCAAGTAAAGGGGACCCAAACATGCTGTGCAGCCAGATGCAATTATTGAACTTGCCTCTGGCCTCAGCACAAACCAGCAGCTCTGCAGCACACAGTGCTGATGTTGGCTGTGCTGGTCTTGGAGGAGCTGGGCTATCAGAGTTAGACCATTTATAGCTCTGTTGACTTTTTTTTTCTTTGATGCAGAATGTTCTTCATTTTTTTTCAACGTCTGTACAATGGCTGTGAAGGCTGAAACTCAGACATGTGAATGTAAACTGGTTTGTTTGCCCTCTCAGCAGCCTTTCTTTTGCCTTAGCTGAGCATCCAGAGTTTGCAGGTGTTTGAGAAAGCCACGATTGGGTGAAATCCATCGATGTTCCTTCACTGTTTTGATGGCTTCAACCAGTGGGAGGTGGTGATTTATCATGAGATAAGCTAGGACTAAGGAAGCTGACCTGCTTACTCCAACTGCACAATGTACCAAAATTTTAGCTGGTTAAAAAAGAAAAAAAAAAATTAAAATTGTTACCTTAGAAGAGAAGCAGTACGGTGGATGAGGTTTAATTTAAAGGGAAGCTGAACCCCTTCTAACTTCTCGAGCTTGGTCAGAGTAGAAGTGCAAACATGATCTATTTCTTACCCTTCTGACACGTTCTGATGAACTGCTATCAAGTAAGTTTAATTTGCAGTTGGTATGAGAAGTGCCATGAGATCCTAACCTGATATCAGAAACTCTTGTAAATGAGAAAAAACCCCATGGAAGTAGTTGTTGTGTTGTGAGGAAGAGGAAAATCAGACTCAGTGGCTTCAGAGGGACTTACTAAAGTGAGGAAAATCTGGCCTGAAAGGATGGCACCAACACATTAGCCATCAAAAGAAATGACTGGCCTAGTAAAATTGCATAAGAAGGCAATTTGCTGTGACTGTAATTCTCTTTTGAAAGCAGAACTTGTGATGCAGACTGAGACAGCTCCATTAATGTCAGTTTACTCATGCTAAGAAATGGTCTTTTATGTAATACAGGTTAATGAGGATTTTATTGCATCAGTGCCAAGAAGCTCAGTCTCTTGTGCAATCTGCTATAAATCAACCTGGGTGAGGGTAAAAATTCTCCTTGGGGGCACAGCCCTGCAGGCACTGTTCACACACGAAGCTCATCTGCAATATCTGAGCTTCATGCAGTTGGTGGCTGTGGAAATCAGTACTTTTGTCTCTTTATTAGTTTGTTCTTACCAATACAGATGCCATAAGAGGGTCTCAAAAGAGGGTGTCCATTTTGACTGTAGCTGTTTGCTTCCCCCTTTTCAAACCAGCCTTTCCTTCCAGATATTTTTTCTTTCTACTCTGCCTCCTCTCCTCTCTGCCCCTGCCTCTCTCCTGCATTGCCCATCCCTTTTCTCACAACAGCTTTTTGGGACCTAGTGAGAGCTGCACCCATGTACCCAGCACTCCCTCCTCCATGCAGGTGGCAGGAGACACCGTAGGGACTTCACCACCGGCCTCTTACGAGAGGCTGATAAAAAAGATGCAACCAAAGATGATTTTGTACCTCCTGGGGTGCTCAAGGCGTTGTGGATAAACTGGGCAGCAGAGAAAAAGAACTGACTTATGTCAAAGCTTGGGAGGTCGTGGGCTGGGACACCGTAGTAAGCAATGGTTGCTCCATAGAAGTCTTGGCCCCCGTGGCTGTACGCGGTGCCGTGGGCAGCATTTAAAACGTGGGTCACCCCCATCTTCCACAAAACAAATCTGTTGTGAGCTGTTACTCTAAGGAAAAAACAAACACATGGAGATGGGCAGAGAGATATTGGTGGAGCCAGAAGCCCAGCAATTGCATCTCCTGAGCCATTTGAATTGCTTCTCAGGGCTGACCCAGCAGCAAGTGCCAGCTTAGTCATCATTTGATTTTGGAAACCGTTGTGTCTGCGGTGCAAATGATGGCAATTAGCAAAACTCTGAGCTGTCTGAAGCTGAGGCATGATAACAGACAGAGGGAGATGCAGACATGTGCCCGTGGAGCTGTACTTACAGGTCTCCTAAGAAGAGGTTAGGCCACACTTCATCAACGTGGTTGCAAGAAGGCCGCCCGGTGCTGAGGAGCTGCTCGATTTCTTTAAGGGAGGGGACAT
Organism: Florisuga fusca; assembly: GCA_038090715.1. Classification (NCBI taxonomy): domain Eukaryota; kingdom Metazoa; phylum Chordata; class Aves; order Apodiformes; family Trochilidae; genus Florisuga; species Florisuga fusca. Next base: position 26,226,420 of record JAAWXA010000010.1, on the reverse strand, counting down.
CCTCCATACACGTCCCACTGCCTTGGGGTCCCTCAGGGCCTAGCCCCTCTGCCCCAGACATGCTGGGAGGCAGGGACAGAGCTGGGGCAGGGTGCTGGGGTGCTGCCATCACGAGGAGATGAGCTGGGGCAGGTGCTGGGCAGCAGGTCCCACTGCCAGCCACAACGTCCCCTCAGCCCAGGGCTGGCTGCTGACAGACACAGCCAGGTGGAACAGATGCAAGGAGCAAAAGTGGCTTTATTGGTGCCTCACTGGTTGCTGTTCCCTCCCCAGGGAACACGATGCTCTGTCCCATAGCCCCCTGCCCACAGGGTGGCCACCAAGGCACGCCCACCACTGGTCCTCAATGCAGCAGTCAGCGGGATCTGCCTGTTCTTCACAAGTGATTAAAGGCCCAGCAGGAGCCTGTCCAGTGCAAGAAAAGTGGAAGCTCTCTCATAAGTAAGAACTGTCTCCCACTTATTCTGAGATGCTTAAAAACATAGTTCTGAAAGGGATCAAAAGGCACCAAAAGGTCCTACCAGTAGTCACTGGGATGTTAAACACCAAGTGGATGATGATGTCTTGCTTGTCACCAATAATCTAGAGAAATGTATTTCCTGAATCTGCTGCTGTCTCACTGTGTGAAATGAGCCTAACTGAACGTTACAAATTTAATCTTTCCTCTGGCTGTCACTGCTTTCATCAGTGTGTTCATACAATACACCTGCCACACATTGTGTGATACCTCCCTCTGATGAAGAGAGAACAAAGAACTCCAGTATAATGGTTGCCAGGTGAAACTTGTAAGCTTACTGAGTTACTTTATAGAGGAAGGTATGGTGAGCCACTGCCTGGAGACCCATGGTGTTAAATTGTAGTCCCAGTGGGCCCTTTCAAGCAGAGCAGTTCCTGCCATGGGTGATGGAGCTACAGAGCAAAACACGAGATGCTGATGGGTTTTGTAAGCCTGGCAGCTGACTTGCAGAGTGTGGTTTCTCTACCAAAGAAGCTGAGAAGAGAAGGTGACCCAGGAGGAGAAGCTTGCTGCTGCTATTATCCCCCATAGAAGAAAGGTGATGAACGGAAAGAGCCCTTGGTCAGGTCTGAACCACCTTTTTGGGTGATATACTGTGATAAAGAGGGGTTTTGCTTTATTTTGTTTTATTGAGAGGCATACCATCGTGATCTTTTTGAAAGCAGGTATTAAAGTCTGGGCTAATTATACTCAGGAGTACTTGGGGCAAGAGATCACCCTAACACAAGGCAATAGTTTCTAGAATCAGAGGGCAAAAGTTACATGCAAGGAAAAATAAAAAAAATAAGGAGTGCATAGATGATTAATGTTTTACTTCAGGCACCACATACGTGTCCTTAATATGCTACCCTGGTTTTCTGTTTAGTTCTTCTTTCTTTTGGTAAACTAATGCTTTTTAAGGTGATTGATTTGTGCTGATGAATGAGGAACAACTGACTGAGCAGGTGAAGTTGTTTAATTCAGTTTACTTTTCTCAGGTTTCTGGGTGGAGGCTTAAGCTGAGGCTTTGCTAGCATTTTTTTTTTTTAATGTAAGCCCAGCCCTTTAGTTGCCAATCAAGTTCTATCAGAAATGTGACAGCTGAGTTTAATTCTGGCCCTTTTCAGCTGTAAAACTGCCTCTACCTCAAATGGACTGACTAAGCATTTAGAGTTCATCTGTGGCATGAAAGCTTTTGAGCAGAAAAATATCAATTCCAGAAGAATGATCTTTAAGCCCTGTGTGTCTCCAACATTTGCATGGCATACATCCATTTGCTATTGAACTCCAGCCTTCCACACCCAGCCTCTTTTAAACATTTAATAGTCTGTAAACATGACTTTGATAAAGCCACGTTACTGACTTTTTTTTGCCAGACCCTGTCTTTGAAAAGGACAGGAGGCAGAAATCTGCCTTGCAGACCAGCTCTGTTAAGCATTAACCCACAGGACTCGAGCTCATGAGAGACAACAAAACCATCTTTCCTCTTCTGTGCTCCCCCTTGCCTGCCATTCTGCCCATGATGCTGGGCCCAGGTGTCTCAGATGTATTCCTGCAGTGTATTTACACAGGATTTGGGTCAATCCAGGACAGTCAGGCTCTGCTCTGCTGAGATCTACCTTGGCATCAAGCTCCTGGGAAGCTGGAGAACCCTCTCAGCAGAAGTGCTGACTTCCCTAAGTGAAGGCTTTGTTCCATCATCTTGCTCCTTCAGCACCTTCTTTTATCCTTGTGTTAACATTCAGGGAAAGGCCATGATTCTCTGACTTCGTGAAGAATTCTCCTTTTTTTTTTTAGTTTGTCTAAAAGGAACCTGAATGTGAATACTAAAGAACTACGGAAAGCCTAAACTTGGCTTTGTTCTCAAATTTGGCAGGACATTCCTTCCAGGTATAACTTTTTGTCCAAATGGACTCAATTCTCCACAGCTTTGCTTCTTCCATGACCCTTTTATTGATACTACGGATGGATTTTAAAGGAACAAACTGATACATGGTCAGACTGAATAGAGGTAAAATCAGCTTTCTCCACAGAGATTTTGAGATGTCAAAATTCTGGACATTCTCCTGGCTGTTGGGATGCTGAGCAGTTCTAACACAAACATATGTTCAATTGTATATGATTTTAAAATAGCTGCTGCTTCAGTTGAATGTTATGCAGGAGTAATTCCAGAACACTCAACAGAAGGCATTTTTATTCAGTGTACTATGCCTTTTTGATGACTTTGTAGGTGGTACTTGGTGCAATAACCTAAATCAAACATTCCCTGAGTAATAATGCATTAGGTGGCAACAGTCTAACCTGCCATGCAGCCCTCTGGTAGCTCACAATGTGGCATTGCCAGGAAAAGGTGCAGCATTTGAAAACAGGACATTGATGGATTTGAAAACAGGACATTCTACTGAACATTCTGGTCAGAGTACTAACTGATGCTGTGTCTGTGACACCTTTCCATCCCTCTATGAAAACTGGGCCCAAATCAAACTCCTTTCACATATCTTGAAAGAAAAAAAAACACAACAGGTTTTCTAGATAAAACATTACAGAAAGTTGAGCTAGTGTAAATAAACACCACTTTACAGACACACTCATCTCCGACGACAGAAGTTCTCATTTCACTCAGCCTGTCTGCAGGATTTGTTTTTTGGGATAGTTAGCTACTGAAGGTGAGTTGAGCTAATTGAATTCTGGCACATTTAGGTCAATACTAAGTGAGAAAGAGTTCTCTGGTGTTCCATAACTTCGATGTATTTTTAACATTGAACAATTTTGATTAGCACATGGAGTTTACTGGTTTTCTTTCTATTTTTTGTCTTCCTCTCTAATAAGCTTCTATTCTGCCTTTAGAAGTAATAATGTTCACTAATTTGATTAGTTCTTAGGCATTGTCTCTTCTTCTTCCATTATGAGAGTAAGAAATTTGAAGATAAAAACTTCCATGCTTGGAAGCTCACACATGAGTGCTCTACATATGCTTCAACTCAAGGATAGAGACTGCAAAGAAATTGTAAGGCAGGACCTGAGATGAACCACACCCCAAGTCCCAGAAAAAGAAGGAAAAACCCCCATGATTTAGATCCACTTATAGTGAAAGATCCCCCTTGCCATGTTGTATTGTTTGCTGGAGGAGAATTTGCATAAGCAATTCAATCTCTGTTCATCTGGGGCCTTTCTTTCCTGTATGCTGTCTGGAGAATTATTTGAGATGGCTTATTTCAAATTATTAAATGCTAACAGTATTATTTATTGGCAGTGTTTAAAAAAGCCAAACCATTACCTTAACACATCTAATTTTCCTTTGCTGTATAATATATCATAACTGGAGCTTAGCTGGGGAATTTCAATACAAATTTTCCTTTTTTACTAAGTGTCAGACTGAACACTGAATTAATACAGCTATGTGAACTGAATAAATTGTTTTCAATCTAAAGGTGCATCCAGTGTGATCACACGTTTTCAAGACACTTTTTTTCTTGGCAATATGCAGTAGTTTTAAAAATACCCGTAGCATGTAATTTGTCATAAATTCTCAGGCTGACATGTCAGCATTGGCACTGCCTGTCAAACTTATATCAATGCCTTCATGTCACATGGCATGAAGTGACATAACTCAAAGTGATGGAATGAGGCTTATTGGAAATTTCTGTTAAATAAAGCACCAGCTCTTTAGATAATTCACCCTTTTGAAGAACATCAAAGGTTAGCAAGATGCAGTTTTCAGATTTGAAGTGCTAAGCAGCTATTGCATGTCTACGTCCATTTCAGAGTTCCAAATATTTAATTTTTGCTCTTTATCACTTTTCCATGCTAGCTAATTTGGTCATTTTCAAAATATTTGGCCAGGCTGTGTACACCTGTCCTTCAGTTCTACTGTGGATGTCACCCTTGCCCAGGGGTTTGCTGCATGGAAGCCTCTTGTAGATAGATATAAAGGACCTTGGGGCCTGTAAACTGGATTCACTTGTATATTTAACTACATCTCATTTTCCAACCAGGCCTTGCAAAGCCTGGAGGCTGAATTCATGAAGTCATTTTGAAGTGGATTGCTGGCCTTGCTAAAAGCAGCGTAAAGAAACAGGATCAGGAAAGCTCTGCTTTCAGTTTGGCTTCCTTCCTGTGATCTGCTCTCATGTTTATGTTAAAAATAAAATAAAATAACAAAACCAAAACAGAGAACAAAGCTGTAGCACTCGGAACAATGCAGCATTTTCCTGACACCTCCCATGGAAAGGCCAAGAATGAGATCCTGAAAGGTTGAGTTAGCTCCAGGACTGCCCTTGAGACACTGACACAATGACCTCTGCCAAGACAGCTCTGTCGCCTGCTACGGTTATTTCTTCAGAATTTTTAATTTCAGTTTTTACTTATTTTTACATTTTTACCCTCAGCCACTTTCTCAGGTACATCTACTGCAACTTGTACCAACTCAGCCCCCCAGCTGTGCAAAAAGTTGGGATTGACTGGCAGCTGGTAAAGGAAAGTTCATAGCAGAAAAAGCAAAGAATTTGCATGTCAGAGAAGCACCAAGTCTTATTTAACTGAATTGCCTTCCTCTCCTGTAATTTTGTTTTCTTTGTCTGATAACCACTAGTTATTTTGCATATGAATGTGTGGACCTGGAGTAAGCAAAATTACCTCAGCTTCCAGTCATGCTTGTACAGGGAAAGGAAGGGAACACTGCAAAGACTGAAGTTGCACCTAATTCCTACACTGTTTGCAGAGGCTGCTGAACTGGCAAATGAAGTGGAATAATCCCCCTCACTTGAAACTACACATCAACTGGTTTATAGAAATAAAAGGAGGATGGAACAAACTGCTGAGAGAGAAGCATCTCTGAACCAGGATCAGGACATGTGTAATAAGCAGGAGTTCCTACAGCTTGTTTCTCTTCTGAATGCCCAGAATTCAAAATCCATGTAGCCCATTACAAATGAGATTGTGCAGCTGTGGATGTTTGCATTAGATTGCTCTATGATTTGCAACTGGATGTAGCTGTGAAGCATTTTAATTTCTTTGCTTCACTGTAGCTGCATGTGGGTAAGGATTGCAAAAGATCTTTTTTTTATTTTTCCCTCTCTGTGAAGAAAGGAGGCCAAATCCTTTGGAAAGGCCATTGCCATTAACTTAATGGAACTTTGCTGGCACACATTTTTTTTCACTTCAACCCAAGCAACAACTTAAGAGTGATCTTGGACTCTTATTACATCTAATTGGACATCTAATTACATCACCCACAAAGCAAATTCTGAATGTTTTTCAGACTGCATTAAGCTGCTGCAGAGGGGCTGGCTGCTACCACAGGCAGCTGATACACAGAACAGATTTATTTCTGGAGTGATTTGTTTCTGATTTGTCTCTCTCCTTCTAACCCATCCCTTTGTATTATTTATAGGTTATGGAGTGCCTGAAGTTACAGTGCCTTGTTGAAGCTTTCATAAGTCATTAACGTGCTGTTCACATCCATGCATTGCATCATTTGGAAGAAACAACTGAGTGAGTGCTGCCAGCCAGCTGACAGCTTTCAGATTTTTCTGCAGACATCAGAAACGAATAATGGTGAGGGGGGAAAAAAAAAAGTTCTTCTGAAGATAAATGTTCTGCAACAACTGCTTGATACAGTAATTGACAGCCTGAGGGTCATGCAAGTTTTCTCTGCTAGTTTCTCCTGACATATGCCCTTAAGGATGAGGTATTTTCATGACTATGCTAATGAGTTTTTAAATTATGGCAGGACCACTCTCTTTGTTTATTAATTTCTCATTAAAAAAAACAAAACCAACAAACAATTCTGTTTACTGTGGTTAAAAAACTTCCACCTCTTTCTCGCATCACGGTTGTACTGCAGCACTTCCCAGTGACTGGTGGAAAGATCGTATTGTAAAAAAAAACAAAACAAAACATAATTTATTCCAGAATAAAAGTTTTACATTTTCTCCATGGTTTAAGCATGGTCTGATTTTCTTTAGTTAGAAAAAAATGCTGTTAGAAAATCAAGACACACTGGCTGCTCCGTGCAGCTGATCCTCGTTGGGATGGTGGAAGACTTCCGACTTTCTTACGGACTTATTTCCTCTCCAAAATTTGCCACCCACCGCCTAGGGATTCTTTCGATTGTCTCGCCCAGCTCAGAAGAGCTGTGACCACCCTTCCATCTATCTCAAGACGATTTTCACCTCCACTGGGGCAGCCCAAGGAGCCGCTTGCGGGGCCCTCACGAAGAGGACACCGGGCTGGAACGCTGCCCGCAAAGCCCCGCTCGGGAGCCACCAACCCCTCAGGGCTCTGAGGGCCGCACATCCCCTCCCAGGGCGGCAGAGAGCGCCGGGAGCCCAGCAGCTTTTCCGAAGAGAACTAAACTTCCTTAATTTGCTTCCCGGGCTGCCGGAAGCCGCCTCCACCGCTACCCCTCCCCTTCCGCCGCCNCGGGGTGAGGAGCGGTCCCTGGGCGCTGCCCCCCGGGGTCGGGGAGCGGTGCGGGAAGGGAAGGGAATGGAAGGGGGTGGTTGGTTCGGGTTGGGTGTGATGAGGGAAGAGCAGCCTCATCTGCCGCAGGAAGGGGTGGGAAGCCGCCTGGATCCTCGGTTTGCACTGAAATCCGCTCCGCCGCCCTCAAATGCGGTTTTCTGTCACGGAGGCGGCTCTGGAAGTGCCATCATCCCCCCCCGACCACCACCACCTTCTTCCCCGGGGGTGCCGATACGAGATGCTGCGGAAACCAGTCTGCAGAAAGCTGGAAATCCCCCCCTGTTCCTCCCCGGAGTCATTTCGTTTGGGTGATTTTTTTTTTTTTCTATTTTTTTCGGTGAACTTGGTAAATTTTCTCCTGCAGGGCGGTAAAACCCTCAGTGGCAGGCGAAGGAGATGCATGTATGTATGTGTGTTAATGCTGCTGCTGCTCTTGGTAGCAGGAGATGGTTTGGTTTCCCCAACCTGTCAGCCTCACCGTGTCTGGACAGCTTGTGCTGCGTGCCAGCCTCCCAGCTGGGTGTCAAACCAGTGGTACCCAGGGCAAGGGTACTTTTTACTTTTGAGTAAAAGAAGTTTGGGTTGGGTTGGGTTTTTTTAGCAGGTGGGATTTGCTAGCTAACAGGGCAGGATGGAGAAGCAGGGTGGTGGGTTCGCAGGCGTGTGCTGCGGGAGTTTGAGGATGGAGTGGAGGAGGGACAGTGTTTGGGTGAGTTTCAGGCGTGTGTGTCTAGAAATTTGAAACTGTGGGAGCTGTAGCCTCTCAGCCTCTGAAATCCCTCTTGCTAATGCATCAGGTGGCCTCACAGAGTGGTTGCTTGTTGCTGTTTTTAATAATAAGGGTGTTTTTTCTCAACTCCACAAGTTAACGGGAGAGGAAGCAGCTTAAATGCTCACAGGTTTTGTAACCGGAGCTGAGCAGTCTCATGGGTTTTGTATTTGATGCTTCAAGTTTGCAAAAGTGATTTTTCAGGGGTGCAGCACTTGTTCTGTGCTGTGAGCTGACCTGATGGAAGATTCCACTCGTGTCTGTGCCACCTCTACAGAGCAGCTGATCATGCTGTCTCCTAAAGTGGCAAGAACTTGGTGAGACATTTCCTGGCACTTCAATGTATATTTTAATCTCCTGGTTGGCAGGGTATGCCTGCTGCTGGATGGTAGAGGTAAGGACGTGCCTGTGGTTTTGTTCTCCCTTTTGCTTTCTGTGGTATAGAAAACAGGTGGATTGTGGCAAAGGGATTTTTGTACCCAGTGGAAGGAAATGCTTTTGGAAGTTTCTGAAGTTTTTGTTGTGCAAGTGCTACATAGATGTGAAGGAAATGGTTTGTAGATTTGTAAAGAACAAGGATTTTCATTTATCTTGTTTGCTGTTTTATGTGATCTTCTTGCTGGCTGATTGGGGTTTTTTTTGGAACTATAAAATTAAAAACACAGGTTGATCTGAACATTGCAATCTTTAAGGCTCTCTGCTATAGCTTTTCTTTCTGCAGAGCTCAGTTTTGCAGCCACTAAGTTGGTTGAGGTCCATAAACCATAGTACCATATTATAAATATTCATTTGATGATCACATAACTTTTGCTGTTTGGTTTGTTTTTTTTTAATTTAATGCATCTAAGATGAAGAAGGCTTCTAAATTTTCACTAGAGCAGGAAAATCAGGTTGTAAATGATTGCAGAGAGTTAAAAACAAACGCAGTTTCCCCTCAGATAGTGTTCTGGTATTAGTGTGGATAGAGAGTTTGTTCATCTCTTCCCCTATTTCCAGTGGAAGATGAGGGTGTGGGAAGAAAAGAAAGAAAGAAAAGGGGAAAAGCAAATCTGAACTGTTTTACTGATAAGTTATATAGGGATATAGAGCAGCAAATATGCTGTTAAGAGCTGGACATACTGGTTCTTGGGAGGCAAGTGCTTGACACTTGACATTTATCATGTGAAAAGTTCAAGCTCTTGTACAAATATTAACAAAATACTGTAAATTGCATCCTGAAATTGTTTAAAAATCACTTGTGTGTGCCTTGAATTAGTGGTAGGATAGAAGTGTTTTGTTAGCTGGTTGGTGGAGGAGTTGAACCTCTCTTAGTGTTCACTTGAGTATAGCACAACCCATTTGGTTTAATGAGGTGTAAGAGTCCAGGAGCAGTGTGTATTCTGTTCAACTTACTTGTAACTGCACTTAGTGGTTTCTAAGACAAATATGTTTAGCTTCCAAGACTTTCTGTAGTAGCTGCTCTCAGTTTTGCATGGTGGCATTCCAGGAAGAGTCTTCTAAGTATATGGAGCTACTCTTTGGTTTTACAGGATCAGCTTTCTGTTTTTTCCACCATACAGCACTTCAGTAAATAATTCTGGAAAAGCACATCTTCCTTGATGGTTTAAAACCTAGGGCATGTAAGAAATTCAACAAGTGTTACTTTATGAGATTTCTTTTTTTTTTAAATCTCACCTATGTAAATACCACTAGGATCCTGGAGTAAAGACACTGCTGATCATCTCACTTCTTTAGAGAAAATTGATGGCAATGTCACTAAGTAAAACTGAATGCAAGTTTTACAGGAATATTTCAGATTATTGTATGCTGGCTTCAGAAAAATACCCAGTGTTTTGATCTTGTGGTAGGGATTGTGCTGTGTTTGGTCAGTTTCATATATAGCATGGGACAATCATGTATTGTTTTGACAAGTGTTTTTTTTTCTCTTTTTGTTAACAAGATACTGGACTGTATATGGTGGCAGTTAGAAGGTAAGGATTAAGTCATTGCATACTCTGCAGCAATGAAACCTTTGGTGCTAGTTGCTTAAAATAAGCACTGAAGAATGTGGAGTTTTCAGGAAGAGCAAGTGACCAGCTTCTGATGAAAGACAGACTTGGGATGCATAACAAGGCAGTGCTGTATGTTCTTTTTCCAGCACAGCATTACTAAGTGTGTGACAGTAGCCTTATTATTGCAGGCTGGCTCAGTGCACATTTTTCTGAGTTGTTTTTTTTTTTAAGCTGTGCAGCCAAGGTCTCAAACCTGGGCCTTGTCCACACTGCAAACCAGAAAATCTTTTTACCCTCACACCCTGAGATCTGTGATGTTCTGGTCCTACACCAGCAGACCCAGCAAAGGAGGGGCTGAGTTGGAATTTCCTATCTTCAAACTTCAGCTTGAAACCTTTTGCAAAGAAATGTAGGTTAGATCACTTGAGATCTGATACTTCTTGGGCGTCCTTCCCAAAATTCCTCTCAGGGATGGTGAGAATTGAACTGAACTGAAAAAAAAAAAAACAAAACCAAACCCAAGAGGCATGTCAGTGAGGAGAGCCACAGGCTCTGCCAGGCACACGTGGGCACATGTGGGCAGGTGCTGAAGCAGTAATGGTGCTGGTGGAGTTTTGCATGTGTCTGGAATATACAAATCCAGTCATCCTTCTGCTAACTGCTGAGAACATCACTGGGAGCTTATTCAGCCCCTTCCACTATGATTCTGGTATGGTCAAGTTGGGTTTCTATAATGGGACTGCAGCCTAATGTTGGAATTATTACCTGATAATATTGATGAAATTCTATTTATATTAAAAATATTGTATTATAAATACCATGTTTGTATTATAGTATTATAAATATTTATTACAGTAATAATTGTTACCCTTTTCTTTGACTAGGGTAGTGAATATGATATTCAGCCTCCCACATTTTTACCTCAGTATACTGACTCAAGGCCTGTATGCTAGGAAAGTTAGGGACTTAATGACTGGCAGTAAATCAGGAGAGGAAAACATGACTGAATTGTGGAGAACCATTTGGAGAAATTGTTTTTACCAGAGATATATTTAAATATGGAAAATTACTGTGCTACCAGCTAGGGTATACTCAGCCTCTGAGAGGGATCTCTCTTCTTAAAATGCCCTAGCCAAACTGTAGAAATGTTTATGGCTCATAAAGTAACACTTTTCTTTTGAAAAAATAAATGGTCATACCCGTGAAGTTGATACTCAGTTGTGTTCATGGAACTGAAAGGCTGTGGGAGGAAAAAGGGAAACGGGACACGTGATGCTGATGAGCTGACTAAATATAAAGTCAGAGTGGCAGGAAAGTAATCAACCAGCTAGCTATGTACATTGCTGATGTCAGGCAAAAAGTATATTTTGCCCTCTGATGCAGAAGTCTGCTTGCTTTGTGCTCATCATGGGTGTTGTTCAGCACTAAATAGTGTTATCCATGATTGGGTTCAGCAGTAAAACCAGGAATGCAGAAGGTGAAGTAGTTTCAGTGCTGTTTTCTTTTAGAAGACACACAGAGTTATCTGGGTGACTTGGGAGTCTAGTGTCCTGGTGCAGGTACTATTAGAAATGTTTTGTACCATTCTCCAGCTTTGAAAATGAACAGAAGCAGCTGGGCACAGAGATTGGGGGTGTATTCTGGGAGCTTAAGATTTTTAGAGGAAGTGCTTTTTTCACCTTAAACCACAAGTGACACTAAGTGAGTAAGTCTGGAGTTTGTGTTTTGTGTGCTTGTTCCTATTATTGATTTCTTTGTCTTTCCCAGGTGGTTAAATGTCTTGTCTTTGACAGTGTTTAAAAGCAGGAGCAGATGGAATCAGGTGCATCCTAAGGTTAATGTAGACTTTCTCTTAGGTTCCACCCATTCAGTAGTGACCTTGGATATGTGTGCTTACTCAGTGTTGTAAGGTCACTTTTATTGCATGTTTGGTAAGGGTTGGTTTTTATTCCTACACTCGCAGATGAGGAAATACTAGGGTGGTGTTAGGCTACTTCTTGACTTGTGACAAATGCACAGAATTCTCATAGCTTAGGGAGTTCCCTGCCTTTGCCTTCAGAAGTTGCTTAGGTGAGAAGATAAACCAGTAAGTTGAGTTTATTTCTAGTGAGTTTAAATTTACTGCTTTTGGAAAACTTGTGATGATTACAGTATTACAAAAAACCTTGTGAATAACAGGTTTTTTCAGTATTTCATCTGTATTTTTGAGTAAGGAAAGCTGGAAGTCCAGGTACGCAACGCAAGTTTATTTGTTTTACTGGAGTCAAGTAAAAATATCTAGTACAAAAAAAAAAGTCAATTAGCTAACTATTAATTACAAATTACATGTCCTAATTTCTTCTGTTAATAGCTGTATGAGCAAAGTAGTTGTTACAGTTGTCCTGAGCAAGACTTTCAAAAATAGTAAGGTAGCATAAAAATGAGACCAGATGCTTTTATATGGAGAAGGAAGAGTGTAGTGACTGCAGAGAGTCTAGGAGAGGTTTATGAATGTTTTAGCAATGATTTAAATCAAGGTATTAAAGTTAATTTGCATATTGACTGTATATGGAGTTTTGAGAGATTAAACCTATGCATTAAGTACATGTTGTTGATATGCAGTCACTTTAATTCTTTTAGAAGGGCAACTTTGATTTGTGTCCTCATTTTTCTTCTGAACCATTTCTTTTGCACTGCTGGGAAATCTCACTGGGCAAATTCAGTCTTCTCTGATAGAGAATAAAATAGTTGGTGTTCCTGTTAGATGTAAGCTGGAAGAAAAAGTTACATCCAGGAATTACCATAAGAGTGACTTCTAGCACCAGGCACAGGATCTCCTTAAAAAGAAGAAAAGAGATAGTGTGCCCCTGAAAATGATGTGAAAGTTGGTGCTGAATATTCATGATGGGTTTGAGTACCTGCTTACTATATACAGAAGCTAAATAATAGATTAAATAGACTGTTTTCCTGCTTTCATTCTTAAGACCCTGAATGACGTATGTGGCACTAGTCTATTGTGCTATCTTGTCTTTTTTGAGATTTGGTTGGCATGATTGAAGCCTTCTTCATGAGGCTGTTTTTCCAAGCACAAAATAGCTGTGGAATTATAGCTGCTTCTTAGATGGTGGCTGTACATAAGCCACCAAGTATAAATTATGCATAAACCCACTCTCTCTTGCTGCGGGTCTTAAATATTGGATAAGCTTTTCACTACTTTTACATCACCAGTAGCCTTTCAAAGCTTTCTCATGTATTCCACATAACATTCTGTGGTTAATTTCTTTCTGGTTGTTGTTCTGGTGACTAAAATGTTGCCAAGATGTCTTACTTTCCTTCAAGCAATATTCTAGAGTGAAAAAACCCCAAACTGTTGAGAAATATATATGAAGAGAACACATCTCTTGTGGTTATGGTGTGTTACCATGTTACCCATCACCACCTGACTTTTGAAGATGCATTGGAATTAAAAGCTAATGCTTAATTTCTATTGTGTTATTCTGAAAGCCATCAAATTTTAAGGATTCACAGTTCAGTAAGCATCTATTGTTACTACTGAGGTCAAATAAAGATAGAAGCATGATGGCTGCACCATCAACACACAGGTCAGTGTTGTTGTAGGTACCTTGTCTTGGGTTTGCTTGTGAGGGCTGCAGGGGAACTTTCCTGCCACCAAAGCTGCAGGATACATTTTGAGGCAGCAGAATGTATTAGACCTGTACTGTATTATTTTCAGCTTTGATTCAGTTTTACATGGTTGCTGGCTATACTTTCCTCCTTAGTTTATGAACTTCAAGCAGTGGAAAAGACTAATGATGAAGATGGTATTTAAACAAAGTAAGCTTTGTTTTTCATTGCCTAGTGTAATTAACAAACTCAGATTTATTTTTCTTTTTAGCAAAAGAATAAAAGCAGACTGTGGATGTGTAGGAAGTGCTTTGCTTCAAATTTCTATTTGGGAGCAAGCGAGATAATTTAGTTTTGCTTGAATAAAAAAAAAATGTTTCAAAGCATTTGTGTATTACTTACCTCATAAATTATACCCCTGATTTTTAGGTGGCTTTTACAAAAAAGAGCCTTTGGCTAACGAAGCATCTAAAATCACAGAAGAGACACTGCCATTCAGTAATCCTCAGTAATGAACACTCAGGTCTTGTCTCTTTCTCCACTGTGTGACAGGTCAGTTTTATTGGTGGGTAGAGAAGGATGATGGCAGGCAACAACCAGCTTTGCATTCGACGTTGGACTACCAAGAACGTGGCCAAGTGGCTGAAGGAAGAAGGTTTCTGTGAATATGTGGATGTTTTGTGCAACAGGCACAGGCTGGATGGGATCACACTCCTGACCCTCACCGAATATGATCTCCGATCCCCTCCTTTGGAGATCAAAGTCCTGGGGGATATCAAGAGGCTGATGTTGTCCATCCGTAAGCTGCAGAAGCAACATATTGATGTCCTGGAAGAGCTGGGTTACACCAGTGATGGTCACATTGGCACAGTGTGCCCAAGTGTTGGTTCACTACAGGGGACAGATTGGTTTTGTAACGGTGAAGTACCTCGGGACTACGATGAAGCAATTACTGACTTGAATGGTGACCAGTGCCAATATGCAAATGGCAAAAACAAACACTCCACCAGAAGGCTGGACCCAGAGTACTGGAAGACAATTCTAAGTTGTGTTTATGTCTTCATAGTGTTTGGCTTCACATCGTTTGTCATGGTTATAGTACACGAGCGAGTCCCTGACATGCAGACATATCCACCTCTCCCAGACATATTTCTAGACAGGTAAGAAATTTTAAAATAAAGTGGTAACTTGATGTTTAAAGTATAGGCTGTCTTGTCTTTGCTCTCCAAGTTTCATTTGAAAGATGCCTCTGAAAAATGGTAATTAGTGTGTGGTGAACCCTTCTGCAAAGATTGAAATGCCCATCAGTTAAAACCAGAGATTTAGTCTCCTCAAGGGGAAATGAATTGAGCTGTTGTTCTAGCCAGTTGGTATTTAATTGTACATCTTTAGCTAATCACAAGACAGAAATTAATTTGTCTGTCCCTTCATTCTAGTGAAAAGAGTGGTGTTCAGCTGGCATCAATAAGCAGCCCTGTGTTTTTTTCTGAAATGCACGTGTAAACACGTCTTAATATAGAAAAACTTTGGATGTGGGAATATTTTGGTCTCCCAGGAAGCAAGGAAATTGAGAGGCAATAGCCTGTATTTTTGCTGTATTTTGCCCTGTCAGCTTGCTGAGATGTCTTAGTGAAACTCTGTAGTAGGCAAAAGACCAGCATCTTTTTTAACTGCAGAGTATCTGTGTACTAAAACACTGTTGTGACTGACACAGTGCCAGCTCATTTTAAAAAGAAAATACTCCACTTGAGGCAGAAAAGAGCCACAAGAGTAAGGGTGAAATTCTAGTAGCTGACAAGATTTAATGGGGGATAAATGCTCCCATTGAGGAAGTGCACTTTCACACAAGAGAACTTACTGCCTGGAGATTTTTAAAAAACAAGGTAAACTTATATATAAGAGTTCAGCCTTTGTGGTCTCCTTACTCCTGCAAGTCATTTCCATTTTCATTAATGGTTTTCATGAAGACAGCAATCTTTTGAGTGAGTGTTAGTAATTCAGAATCCCTCATAATTTTAGATATAAATTTAGATACACCTCAGCAAGAATGGACACCTCCAGCAGAGTGGAAGAGAGGAGAGAGAATGGGAGTTGTGACATGACAGGATTTTGTTCCCAGGGCACTACCAGAGCATTCAGCTGGCAGGAGGATGGGAGAGGTCAGAAAGCATCTCGCAGAACAATGAGAGGGGATTAGTGCAACAGTAGCATTTGAGCAGTGCTTTGTGTCTGAGGGAACACAAAACTAGGAGGAGCAGCCTCTCCTGAAGTCTCTCTGTCTGTATTTTGGTGAAATTGCAGAGTGGAAATTGCTACTGCTGCCAGGTGTGTGCAAGGAAGTCTTAATTCTTTTGACAGACAAGGCTGGAAGGTTTGCACGCAGTGATTATTCTTCAGATCTGACTTAGAAAACAATTTAGTTTTTTCCTAACACTTTTTTGTGTAGTTCTGTTTCATCATTCAGGGTTTTAGGCTTTGCAGCATTTCATTAATTGTGTTGACATGGCCTTCTTACAAGCATAAGCAGCATAATTGACATGATGCAAGTTTGTGTCAGAATTAAAAAAAGTTGTTGGGAAACAGTGGCAGAGGAACACATCCTGTTAGCAAATCATGTGGATACGTTAAGAGAGCCTACTAGAGCTTTTCTTTGACTTAGTGAATTCTGTGTAAGTGTGCAGTGAAAATACATTATTAAAAAGTAAATAATGTAATTTAAAATTATCATTCTGTTTAATTCAGTCTACTTCAATAATTTTTGGATGTAACTTAAACTGTTGTCAGGTTAGTGTGCGTTGGTTTGTTGGCAGAACTCAATAGGCCTTTATTCTCAATATTAAGACAAAAAAAAAATTAAGCCTTTGTATTTTAAGTCAACTTTCTTGCTTCATCCTTTTTTTATTTATTTATTTATTTTTAGTGTCCCGAGGATACCATGGGCTTTTGCTATGACTGAAGTATGTGGTGTAATTCTCTGCTACATTTGGCTGTTGGTTCTTCTGCTTCACAAACACAGGTACAGTACATGAAATGCAGATTAACTGGTGCTTTGATTCAGAGAAAGGACTTTCACAAGAATTTATGGTGATTGTTGAAGACTTCCCATTCAGTGAAAATCGTGTAAGCATCTACTATGTTCCAGTTAAAATGGATTAGGGAAGATTTAATCAAGAATGGCGACTTGTGAGTCTTGCAGGGGAGTAATCTGAATTTATTTTTCAGCTAGATTTATATGTGATTTCCTTCAGAGCATAAGTATTCCAGAGAGCTGTCAGTAGCTACTCTCATACTGTAGCAAATCTGTATATAAGACAATCCTACGAGAATGAAATTCTGCGGGATGAGGGTGCCAGTCTAGCAGCTTGCTGGCACTGAAGAGCAGAAAACCCTTCTGTGTGTGCCTGTGTATTTTGATTTAAATTGTTAGCAGTTTGCCAACAGAAGGTATGAGTACCAAAGGTAGTGCAAGTGTAGCTGCAGAGGAGTGGAGCCCTAGCTCCACTGATAGTGAGCTTGCTACAGCATCTTGTCTCATGCTGAGCCACACCTTTACAATGCCACTTTAAAAAAAGTATTTTTTACTGCGAAACTTGCAGCACTGATGAAGGGCCCTTATGGGATTAAGTTGGGGCATGTGAAGTGTTTTTATCAGGCTTCCTTATAGGATTCTTGCTATCAGTTCCTCTGTCCTTTCCCCAGATCTATCCTTCTGCGAAGGCTGTGCAGTCTCATGGGGACAGTATTCTTACTACGTTGCATTACAATGTTTGTTACCTCACTCTCTGTGCCAGGCCAGCACTTGCAGTGTACTGGAAAGGTAAAAACTTAAAATGCTTTACTTTCTTTTTCCTGTTTCTTTTTTTCGGTTTGTTTTTTTTTTTTAATATTTTGCTTATGATAAAACTAAGGTTGTCATGGCTGTAATGTTAGATGTGTGTTTGTAAGAACAGTGTTTGTTTCTGTCCTGCTGCCCTCCATGCCCCTTCATTAATTGCCATGATGCAGGCAAGTATCCCTAGGGATCTCAGAAGCACTTGTCACTTGGGAGAGGAGACAGTCACTTGAGGAAGGGTGTTCAGAACACTTTGCAGCATAAACTGGAGAGAATCCATGAGAGAAGTGTTTAAGATAGTGAGTTCATGATGAAAGGCTGAAAGTGGAGTAATTGCTTTTTGTGTGAAAACAGCCCTGTTATTATTTCACCCCTTCAGATAAGGGATATTCCATAGAATGAGGGGTTTTATGCTTCTATCCTAACTTTTAGCTAGAAGTGGTTTGAGCTGAATATATTGGAAGCTTGACAGTCGCACTTTGGGAGGTTTGAATATATTAAAAAAAAAAAGGTGGAAGACTCTGTGTGTAAATCACTTGCACCAAAATACTTGCTCTAAATTCCAGTCTTCATCAGAGGGATGATGAATACAATTAGTCATTGTAGTTCCTAATGTGACTCACTGCCACAATAACATTCAGTGATGTGCTAACCTGCATTTTTATAGAAAACCAAACATGATAAATGGAACTAAGCATACCAAGTGCTCTACAGCTAAATTTCAAGGCACTGCTTGGGCAGTGGGGTTGGAACTTACTAATGGTTTGTATCACTTGTCTTCTAGTTGTATGGCAACGTTTGGGCAAAACTCCAACGGGCATTTGCAATATGGAGTGGCTTTGGAATGACTCTGACTGGAGTACATACATGTGGAGATTACATGTTCAGTGGCCACACTGTTGTCCTGACCATGCTCAACTTCTTTGTCACAGAATGTAAGTACAGAGTGTCAATACTTAGATGTTTCTGAAGTGTCCACGAGTAGGTACTACTAGCTGCCAGTCCAGGGTGCCAGCGTGTAAACACCTAAATGTTCTTAAGTGTTTGGAGTATGTGCTGCTTGACTTCCTAGGAAAGTTCAGAGTGTAACATTTAAGTAAACAAATAGAAATTCAGATTGCTGTGCTTTTTTGCAGGTTTGTGACTAGTCACTTGCAGGCAGGAAAGGAGCAGCACCACCAGGATTAATGGAAGGATGAATAGGGCACATTTGAAAATGTATGAGACAAGAAAATTAGGGAGGCTTTCTAGCTTGCTACTGGGAGAATACTAGGGAATATATTTGTGGTGGCGTGTTCCTATACCCTTCCCTAGGTATTTGCCACTGACTCCTGTCAGGCAAAATACAACAACGAGGTAGTTGTATGTTTAATATAATACATAAAGCCAAAATACCAAACCTTGTAATGACTGAGGATATGTGAAACAAAACTGCTCTTCTGTAAATTCCAAGTGTGAGTTGATATGTTATGTAAGAAGCTACCATGACTGGAGTTCACCTGTGATGGAGTGACTGCAGTAACAGAGTAGTGTACTCTTTTCCCTTATTACAAGGAAAAGGCATTATTTTAATTAAAATTAGTGGGTTGAACAAAGGTTTCTGCTTCACATGATCCTAAACCATCTTAGGATGCTTTGTTAGTCCAGAAGCTGTATGTGTAAATGATGGAACGAAGTGATGGGTATTTATAATGTGTGTGGTTGTTTTCATTTGATTTATGGGACCTGTAGGTGTAAACAATATTTCCAGATGGAGACAGGAACTTCATCACAGTTTTGGATGAAAAATCTGCATAAAAACTTGCTATGCCCAGGCCTGGATTTTATAACCCTGCTTTCTGAGATGTTCAACCTTAGTCGCTTTCTGTTTTCTTTTAGATACACCAAGGAGCTGGAACTTCTTGCACACCTTGTCCTGGGTCCTGAACCTCTTTGGAATCTTCTTCATTTTGGCTGCACATGAACACTATTCCATTGATGTCTTCATTGCCTTTTACATCACTACAAGACTCTTTCTGTATTACCATACGCTGGCTAATACTAGAGCGTATCAGCAGAGCAGGAGAGCAAGGATCTGGTTTCCAATGTTTTCTTTTTTTGAATGCAATGTTAATGGGACTGTTCCCAATGAGTACTGCTGGCCCTTCTCAAAACCTACTATACTGAAAAGATTGATTGGCTGAAGAGTATGTGGGTCGATTCAGATTTTTATGAAGAGTGATGACTAAGATCCTACAAGGCTCATTGGGGGTGGGAGGGGTATAAAGTACCTTTTTTTTTTCACTCCATGATCTCCTCCTCCTTGTCTTGGTCCTTAGATTCTTAGCCATAAAATGGGGGTCCCATACTTCACAGGGATGTCTTTTGTTTTCTTGTTGCTGAAATGGAAAACAATGCAGGAACTGGTAAAGGCTCTCAGTGACCCATGGGTCTGAACCAGAATCCTGTTACCTGTGAATGTTTAATTAACTTTAACCTCAAATAATCTGCTTGTACTGAACATAACATACCCTTTACAGGTACCTGACATGCCAGCCTTTACATATACTGACTAAAAAAAAAATGAGAAGACTTTCTTTTAAAAGAAACATAAATGTGATTTTCAAAACAAACTCTGTGTGTACTTAAAGAATGAGGAGCACTGTGTCATAATAAGGAGAGCACTATAGTTCCTTGCTAAAAGAGTCTCCTAACTATTAAATAACAAGTCTTAAAAGTATAATTGACAGTATATATGGTCTGCATACCAGTTGCCAAAAATGAAATCTGCCTTGTGGCTATGCAGTGATGATAGTTTACTTGGTTTTCTTACTTTTTTTTCATTTTCCTAGAATGAGAATTTAGTCTAGTCTGTCAGTTGTCTGTATGGTTATTCTAGCACTTGGGAGGTTTTCCCTTTTGTTTTTAAAGAAATGGGTTAAAGTAAATGTTGCATCCACTGAAAGTAAAGTTAATTTGACTTTAGTGAGTTTAAAGCCACAAAATAACTTTTGTGTGGTTTTAATTGCTTTATACCCAAACCTATGCATGCTTTTTAGGAGCAGCTCTTTAACATTGGGAATCCCAAACATTTAACTTCATAGATCTTATTGTCCCATAAATGGATGGGAAAAATGCATGTAGTACCTCCTTCAGGAAAAGTAATAGTAGTGAGTATTGGAAATAGTGCTCATATTGATGTATGTTTTAGCACTCTGGTGTCAACAATATGGTGAATTTCTCTGGATATATATACACAGTATATTTGTTTATATATATATATACATAAACACAGGCAGTGTATGTTCTTCTAATAAGAAAAGAGATGTTCTTAATTTAAGTTACTGGTTTAAAAGTACCATTAAAAATGTTAAACAAAACAAGCAAACAAAAAACAACCCACAACAAACCACCCCCCAGAATCTCCAACCAACACTCCCAAGTCCAAAACGTTTAAGCAAGGGTCACACAGCTGGTTTGGAAGGGGGCAGTACTAACCTTGGCTGTAGAGACTTGGAATTATTTGTATGCTAAATGAAAACTGACAGGGAAAAGATGCAAAATGTAAGAATGGTGTTGACCTTTTAATGTGGTTATTGCCATTTCAGAGTAGGTAGTATGTACAAAAGGGATGTGCAAGTCAGCCTTGGAAAGTTACACCAAGCAGTTCCAGCCTGGTACAAGCTGACTTCATGGCCATAGTGTACTTCTGTTTGCATGGAATTTTGCAAGACAGTTTTGTATTTGGAGGCTTGTGACCTGCTGTGGGCTCCTCCTGGCTGTATTGTTTTCCTTTTGTAAACCTGGGATTGTATTAACCTGACTGTCTTCCACTCTTGGCAGTGTATTACTTTTGTAACTCAATATAGCTTCTGTTCCACAGGGGAACTGTGCATCCTGGAGTATCTCTGCCAGCTGTATTGAGCACACATAGATTGTACTCTTCTGCAGGCTTTTATATTTGTAACATTCCAATTTTTTAGCAGAATTCCAGGTATAATATTATTGTTCAATCAGCCATAGCCCAATGGTTCTTGCCATCCAAACTGGGGGATTCTACACTTAAGAAAAAATGGAGAACTTATTGTGGAAGATTTAAAAACTTTTCATTTGCTGTTCTTACCTTTCTGATTTCTGAAAGGCAGTTTGAACATTCCTCTTCAGACTGTATAGTCACTGCTAATTTATATTTGCCTTTGCAATGCACACAGTTATGAATGCTGCTTTTTAAACTCTAGGATAAAGTGTCTTTCCTGAGGCTGTGCAGGATTGTATTCTCAGTTGTAACGTGTGGATAGGTATGTAATTAAACTGCAGGGCTGTTGATTCTGAAAAAAAAACAACCAAACATGTCAGGGTTATCTGGCATAGGTGTGTCTAAACTGAAAAATTATTTTGCAACTTAGACATGCAGGAGAATTTTCAGGTACAGTGCAGTGTAACAGTGTTTACATGAAGTGAAGCTATCATTTCAATATTGCTTTTTACAAAAAAATATGAAGTTCATATACTTTGAAACATAAGGTTTTTCTCTGTGTTCTCATTTAATTTTTCAATTTTTTTCTGTTAAGTAAATTCATGTCTTAAATCAGCATTGCCTACCAGTGTTTTTTAAAGGTTATGAGTTCTTTTGTGCTGTTTCCCTTGATGTTAAATAGATGAGTCTTAAATATGTAACATACAGAGAATAGTTTTGTGAGCACTGAAGTGGTTAAAACATAGGCAGGGTAATTGTCCTCTCCTGTTTTGGAATTTCATTTTGTCAGTATATAATCATGTGAGAGGAGACAGAAAACTCTGATCTCATGCAAAAGAGCACAGATCAGGTTGTGAAGCTGGTGATGCAAAAGCTTCATTGGTAATTAGATGGAAACAAGTTGGATGGAACTGGCAGGCTGACAGTTCTGTACCTCCTTTTGAAAGACCCAGTGTTTTAAAAGCATTTTGCTGCTGCTCTGCTGCTGACAAGCACTTTTAAGGAAAGGCAGCAGAGCATGGTCAGACCTTGGGATTTAATGCTAAGTATGTTCAGGGTTTTCCTTTATGGTCATGCATCAGTCAGTTGTCTTCTTGTCATTGCTGCACTTATTTTGTGCAAAGTCATCTTCTGTGGTCTGTGGGAGCACACCTGAATTCCAGCTAGGAACTGAATGATTGCTTTATGTCAGAAGTGTCTAACAACATAAGTCTGGTGCTACAAATGCACAAACTCATCGGGCAGAAAAGTCTTAACTGAGTAATTCCAGATATACAAAAGAAGGGGAGGTTCACAGTGTTTTGGTAGCTTAGCAAATCTGGTAATATTTGAGTCCTGACAATATTCTTGAGCTCTTCCTTGGTTTTATCACTTTGTGGATATATATGCATATACCTGAAAGTTATATTCCCTCCTCCCCCTCCTTTTTTTTTATTTCATTTTTTTAATTGTACCTTATGACACAGCTTCTTGAAATAACTTCCCTAAACTTTTCCCCTTTAATTTTTCCTCTCTAGAAGATCCCTTAAACCAGTGGGTTTATGACATTACATCTGCATACACGAATTAGACTTGGAGTTTTTTAGCTGACTACACTGACAGAAGCTTATGGGAGGATCTTTGAGCAAGGTTCCTCCAAGTGTTCTTGAATAATTGCCATATATATTAATTATCTTCATGTCTTCTGGCAAACTAGATAACACTTATACAAAGTGTTGGTACAGAAATGTAGATAGGCCTGAAGTATTTAAATGTCCAAGACAAGCAAGAATTGGATCCTGGAAGTATACTGCTTGTCATGAAACAAATGATATGTTTAACCTCAAGCAAATTACTAAATATTCAACTTCAGTGAGCATTACCATTTCAGTTTAAGTATTTTCTTGGAGAAGTCCAAATACATATGCTGTGTGTGGTAAACTGCTGCAGTAATTGGAATATGTAATGTCTCTTTTTTTTTTTCCCTGATTTCCCTCCCCTCTCCCCCAGTCTACTATAGAACAAAACATTTCAGTAGAATTTCAAGTAAATTACTGCTTAACTGAGCTCTGAGAAAATAAATAAATCTGAAAAAAAATTCAAAATAAAACCTTCATAGTTAGCTGCTTTATGAAGCAAGAGTCAGACAAATTATTTGGAAAAAAATTATTTTTTTATGCAGGCATATTAAATAAGATTATTTAGAAGTACTGAAACCCTTCACTGAGGATAAAAAAACATGTTTCTATAGTCTTATTTTCTGTACAGCTGTGTCTCATGTGTCAAGAAGAATATTGAAAGGAAAGAAGGAGGGGCTGAACTCGGACACCAGCACAAGTCTTTTGCAACACTTAATAAATACCTGCTTGGGTTTTTAAAGAAGTGCTTGCACACTTCAGTGCTGTTCATTGCTGTTTAGCTAGTTTGCTGATCTGTGAAAGTCCACTAGGTTTTCAGGCACCAAAATTACTATGGAGCTGAGTCTTAATGATTGAACTTGCATTTGAAGAGATAGCATGTGTCTTAGGGGAAAAAAAAGAAAAAAAAAAGTAGCTTTTGTGGGCCTGTAGTATAGCAAAAGTAACTTGTAACAACTGTGATAGTTTTCCATCCTGACCATGTGGTTTCTACTGAGGATTTTGGTAGAATTTGCAGTAATTTTACAGACAATACTGATTTTTCTGTTTTTTTTAATAATCTAGCATACTTTTGTAGAAAATTGACACGTAACTACAGAAACCATCATGGTCTTGACAAGATGCTAGTACATTTGGCAAGCTTCTGAGCAAGGAGCCAGCTTGCCCTCTGAACTGTTTTGTACATTTAGACTTTATCATTCAAGGGTTAATTGATAGACTGATGATTTGTACAGATTACTCTTTCTGATGTATCTTTGACATTGTCACTATTCTAATTGAAACAGTATTTCTGGGGGAAAAAAAAAAAGTCCTTTGGGGTGAACCTACTGATGGCTTGCTCATTAGATGAGGAAAACCAACATAAAACCCCTCACAACTCCTCAAATACTGTTGTGAACACTAAACTTCCCATACAGCAGTATCCTGCCTACTTACCATTTGTATCTTAAGAAATTTGCAGTGAGTGTTATGTACATAAATCATTGACATGCACATTTTTGAAGCCAGTTTGTAATAGATGTCTAAGAACTTCAGATGGTAAATGTGGAGCACAATAACCTGATGTTAGCCCAGTGACTGCTTAGTTAGAAAGACTTAACTCTAAAACTTAGTTTTGCTCTTCCAATTCAGTTTTGTCAAATGCAAGGCATTTGTCCAATGTGACAAACCACAAACTGCATTTTACATGGTACTTAACATAATAAGGATGTAGAAACACAGCTTTTCACACTGAACAGTTACTCCAGCTTTTGTTCTGACAGAGAAAATAGCATTACCTAGTGGCTAACAGGTATGCCAGGAAAGGTTAAAGAGAGTACTGTAAATAAGTAAATATTGTTTTGATTCTAAACTCAGATTGAATTAATATATTGTTTTATATCTTTGTTGTATTAAAACATATTTAAAAGTACTAAAATAAAATATTTGAAGGTGACAGACATTTGATTTTCTTTATATGTAAAATGACATCAGGGTTTTGTGGGTTTTTTTTTTTTGGCAAAGGCAAGTTAAGACTTCTGTATCCTAATGGCACTTTTAAAGATACTCCTTTGGTTGTTTTGTTTTTTAATAGTGGTGGGAAGATTTTAATACTGAACAATCACATCACAATAACCTGATATAACTAGTGTTTACACATGTATAAAACCTGTTAGGCACCACAACCACTGTTCTGTGCATGTTCCTGCCAGAAATGAGGTGCATGAGGTTCTCCTCACCCTGCTGTGCTCCAAGGTAAGCCCAAGCTGTGCTCAGTGTTAAAGGTGGAAAGCCAAGCAGAGCAGGTGTTGCCTGAGGTGCAGAGTTATGGCAGCACAGGGCTCTAAGGGGCCTCTGGAAGCACACTGGAATTGTTGGCAAAAAGTGGAAGTTTGTCCTAGGAACAAGAGCCAAAGTTAAGGAAAGGAGAGGCAATAAAGCCCAAAGCACTCACTCCAGCTTCTGTAAAGCCACAAATATTATTTTACACCAGATCAGGCCAAACTAAATTGTAGCTGGTGCCTAAATCAGGCCCTAAGATTCCTGCAGCCCTGATCTTGCTTCTTGGTTGTTTTCAGTCTATTTTAGCAAGCTCTGCCTTGTCTTGCAGGATACTAACTTGACCCTGAGGGATGTCACCTCAGTTGGCAGTGCCCAGATGAAGGACTCTGCAAGGTGGGTGTCCCTGCTCCCCACCCCAGGATAGAACAAGTGCTCCAGTATGTTAGCATAGGAGCTGCTTGCTGTGTTTCGCAAGAGGAAAGTGGAGTTTGTTAGCCAAATGCCTTCATGAGAGTGCCAGAAAGTGACTCAACCTGCGAGCAACAGAGGATTGTGGTGTACTCAGCTGAAGGCTCTACCTCTTTTTCTGCCCAGTCTACTAAAAATAGTCCCCCACAGCTAATGCTGAGGGATACAGCAGCCCCTCATGTGACAATCACAAGCCATCAATCTACAATTATCTAGAAAAGTGTTTGCTTTACTGCAGGCTGCATCAAATAAGCCCGAGGAGGGAGCAGAGAAGAGGGAGGGTGGTTTGCCATGGGCTCAGCTAAATGTGGGTCTTGATAGCCCCTTCACAAAAGGGATCTTCTGTTGAGCTGGTTTTCTCTGAATCAGGCTGCTTCTCCAAGCTGTGAGCTGCAGTAGTGGAAAACCAGGGCTTTAGCAGAAGGCTGGAGTCTGCTTCTGGCCAGCTGGCAACATGGAAGACCTCAGGGGTGCCATCTCTATCCCAGTGCTGCTTGGGACTCTGTCAAAGTGGGGGCAGGCTGGTGTGATGGTGTAACTGCTGTGTGTGTGCACTGGCATTGGGTTGGGGTTTACATGCCAGGATTAACTTATTTTATTCCAGGAATAACTGCCCCATAGGCAGAGTTACACCAGCAGTTAAATCTGGAGTCAGGCTCCTATTCAGGCTTTCTCTCTACTATGTCCAAATGCATCTGAGTTCCCCTGAAACCTGTGCTAGCTGGTGTGGTTGATGGATGGTTCACAACTTGTGTTGTTTTCACTTTGGCTTCTGAGTGGGGATGCAGACTACACTCTGATGGCTATTGATTTGATTTGCCACGTGCTATTTATATCCACAAATGCCCCTTCCACTTTTCCTGCAGCATGGTTGAACTGGCAGGAATGACAACCTAGTCCAGATCACTGAAGCTCCAAAGGAAGTCACAGGATCTTCCCTCCCAGCACCCAGTGTGGTGAGTACATTATCCATAAGACAGCAGCCTGAGCTTCTCTTTGCCTACCTGGTGTACATATTTACATCCCATCTGGGTGTTCAGTGACTATTAATTAAGTATTAATAAATGCTGCCACATCAGACACAGGAAGTTTATGCTCAGGATTGCACAAAGACTCCAAGACAACTGGCTCGGTTCTTTGACTCCTTCTTGAGAAATCCCCCACATGAGACTAAACATATAGATGCTTTTCAGTATCATTCTTTGTTTCAGCTCTTGAGGAGCACTTGTCTCCAGGTGTGTAAGATATGGGAATTCAAACCCAGCTGGTGGTTGGGATGCAGATTCCTGGTACCCCACACTCCAATCTAACAGTGTAAGAACTGTGAGAATTCATCCTGAGACAGGTAAGGAAGATGCTGGCTTAGGAAGGGAGCTATCTTGCCTCCCTTGGTTAAAAAAGAGAGCTTAATGAGAGTGCACTGGCAGACAAATAAACCCATGAATATTTCTGAGGGCATTCATCAGAAATGGAATAAAAGTAGTTTGGGTTCCTTAATTGAGTGTGTAAGAAGAAATTACTTTCTTACATGTTTAATTGTAATGTTGAGTGCAATGTAATGTTCTTGAAAAATGTTCTCCTTTGTCAGGTTACTTAATGGACTTTAGTTTTGTCCACAGATTCCTGGACATTGCTGTTCCCAAATGCAGGGAAGAAAGGGCTAAAGTTAACCTGCATTCTCATCCATACTTTCTTGATTCCTTTTCTTCCCTTTTTTCCCCTCAACCACAGAACTCTTAAAAAGCTGGTGCCACATGATCCATCTTCTAAGATCATCCCTCTAATACTGTCTTGGCAGATCTCTGCTAGGCCTGAACTAGCTACAAACACAGGCAGGGGAACCAAGTACCAGCACCCCATTTAGATGTAAAAACTGAGGATGTGGTGTGGCTGACAAGACTGCTGAGTCTTCCAGGAGGAAGCTGTGGGGAACCTCATGACAACAAACTCAGAATCATGCTCTCTGTTAGGTTGAAGATCCCTTCTGACACAAGCCTTGTATGCTGCAACATCCTTTTTTTTTGCTTGAGGATAGGCCAAAGGTGAAAGGTTTTTGGAAGGCCTTTTCTTCTGCCAGAAGTGATTAAGGGGAAGCAGCCAGGCAGCAGATTGGAGTAACAGCTGGCGTGCCAGGATCCTGCCAAAAGATGTATGCTTGTGCATGAAGATAGTGAGCACTGGCTTTTGTCACCTGAACATCTGTATCCTGCTTGGAGCACGTTGGTAATTCATCCTCCTGTAAAATGGAAGCCCAGAAGCAGACCCAGGCAAGCCAAAGAGTGCATTGGGCTTTGTCAGACAAACCTATCATACTTCATCTGGATCCTCTGGAAGCTTATTTAAAACAGCTGAGGCATCTTTGAATCACAGTCTCCTACATAAAAATTCTCTGAGCAGTAAGAAATCAGAAATGAAGTCAAAGAAACAAACACTCTGCCAGTGGAACTGTCTGCTCCTGCCTGCAATGAGCAGCTGATAAAAATTATGCAAAAAAAGAAAGAAAAGAGAAAACCAACATGTACACAGATGTTCTCTGTCCCATACATCCAGCAGTCTGCACAAGCCAGCTCCCAAAAACCTCAAGAGCTGCTGGCAGTGCCAGTCATAGAAGCTTCTAGAAGGCAAGGCTGTGTATTGATTGGCATCTTGCATACTGCAGAGAAAAGGAAGGGGGACATGCATCAAGAAAGCACCCACAGCATCACCTCACACTATTTTTTAACTACAGCCTGTCAGAAGAAAGCTGCCAAGTACATTGAAAATGATGCTGGGAGCAGGAAAGCCTGGAGACAGAATGTGTCCCTCATGGGAAAGACCTCAGCTGAGACCTCCCAGGATGGGGTGCAGAATGTGACCCACTTTGTATTTCACACTTGGTTCAGTTAATCTCCTGCTGTAGTGCTGACCCAGTGTGAACAACCACATAGTGGCACAAAGTTCTGAAGTTCATCTGTCACTGGCTCAAGCCATCCAGGACTCTGTTTGGTGGGTATACAGCCTGCAGCTGCAGTTTCATTAATGCCTTTAAACCTGGAGGATTTTTATCTGTTTAGCTTTTTAAGCAATCCCTTACCCATCTTTCCATTACACGCTCTCTTAGTTTTCAAGCTGGGTGTGCATTTTTTATAATGTGACACCAAAAAAAAAAAAAAAAAAAAAAAAAGGGTGTAGTTATGTAATGGTTGGAAAGCAGGACAGCTTTTTTTCCCAACATTCACTCTGCTAGGCTCTACAAAAGAGGTCAATATCATTACTCCCTTTGTAGAAGGGCAAAGTGTCTTAAAGAGAAAGGAAATTAATTGCTGCAGGCAAGTCAGTAGAGCCCTGATTTTTTCATTCTTTTCAACAGACACCTTTGCTCTTCTTCCTGTCACAGTTCATTATTCCCCTAGGCTAGTACTTTTTTTGTGATTCTGTCTGTCTTGCCTTTTGTCCCTGCACCCTCTTCTGTTCTCAGGAGGTATTTGGTATCTGTAGGGACTTTCTGTTCTGCTTAGAGTCACACTAAGGTTTACCATACAGAGTTGAAATCATGTAAGAAAGCTCATCCCACTTCTTCAGCTGTGGGATCAAGTATGCACAGCTGCTCCTGGGGGGTGGCTTAGACAAATTCCATTAAGTGCAGAGATGAAGCCTGCTCCATCAATACACCCTCTGCAGAAACTGATTGTCAAATCATACCATGGGAGATCCTTCTCAAGTTTATAGACTGGATGGGTGAGTTTTACTAGACAGCAAAAGGGCAGTCTTTCCATGTGATGTCTGAAATACTTGTTTCATTGCAGTTAAACCATTGTAAGAATTATTTCAATTGGGAAACAGAATTTTTCCCTTATAAAGTGGTGAAAATTTTAGTCAAACCTTTCGAAAAACCATTCAGGGTGATAGAAATTTCTGGGCTAGCATCTCCACTCTAAGAAGTCGAGACAATGAAAAATTGTATTACTAAAATATGACATTTTACTGAGGGTTGTTAAGCAAGCCTAATTATAAGAATCACTGTCCTCAGCTCTGCTGCTCTGAGACCTGCACTGAGCACCTGGCAGCTAACAAGAACATGATGGTACTTATACATAGTTAAATTTCTGTGAAAGAGGAAAAATCTGCCACAGAGAGATTGCAGATTACCCTGCAGGTCTTCTGTGTGTGTGTTTTAATGTCTTAGATTCAGACAAAAATGCAAACCCTTGGAAGGACTGGAGAATTGACTTATGTTGGCAAGGGTTGCTCACCTCACACATGCCCGTGCCATGTGAGGGTGTGGTCTGCACAGTTGTCCACGGAAATCATGGAGATGGAAAAGGTGATTTGTTTACTACTTTTTTGCTAGCAGGAGAGCTGTCAAAGTAGACCTGTTGATAAATCACTTCTTGTAAGTTTTATAACAGGTTTGTCCTATCAAGATAAGCTTCTCCTCCCTGATACCCAGCTGTGTCAGATTGCTCTGGTGAAACTCTAGCTCTCCACAATCAGGTTTAGGTCAACTCTGTGTCTGTTTTCCCCATGGGATGTGCTGCTGGCTGGTGCAGGACCTACAACCAGCACTGGTGTAATCCAGGTTGTCAGTTGGCTTTTACAAATGGTGACAGAATCCCCCCACTTGCCTCCCATTTTTTCCCCACCCTCTCCTTTTGTGAAACTTTGGGCTCTGTCCCAGCATCTGCTTTCCCTCCTACAGCCTGACCTTGGATGTGCTCAGCCAGCCAGGAAAGCCTGCCCTCCACTGCCTGTGCTCCTGAAAGGCAGCAGCCTGGGAATTAGCTGTTCAACAAAATATCACGACTGCTGGGGTGAAAGAACAGAGCAGGAGTGTACAGCAGGCACTGTATTCCTACGGGATAAATTTATTCCTCAAGGATAAAGCTGAGGCCACCCCATGTCTTTAAGCTCACTCAGGGGTTATTGGCATCACATCCACCCACAGCAGCTGAACACTGCACCCAGAATCAAAACGTGCCCAGCCTTGTCCTGTCCCTCAGCACCACCAATCCACCCCTAACACATCTGCTTCCAGAAATCTGCTTTTTCCACTCGTCTAAAGACCCGAGTCCCACAGGGTAGCCCTATGCCAGGTCAGCATGCTTTACCAGCCCAGGGTGGGCCACCTCTGGGAGCCAAGAAACGCATCTTCGCCAGACCTCAGCCAGCTCCTCCCCGCTTGCAACTTCCTCGAAGTTTGAGGCTATTTGGGGCAGGAGCTCAGGTTACAGCAGCCTGAAACCCCTGCAGCTCAGCCATGGCAAACAGCTCCCCCCCAACGTGCTGTGCTTGCAAAGCCTGCTACAAACAGGCACCGTAGAAAGAGAGGTGACCTTAAGGGAGGTTTTCCTTCGGGGGAGAAGTTGACTGAAGTGCAGGTTGGAATGACAGCAAATATTATTAAGATTTTTTAATACTTTTTTTTTGTTGTTGTTGAAGAATAAAACTTGGTCCTCCAATTATCAAATGGCCAACAACATGAGCTGCTGAGCTGCAGTGGAAAAGCAGCCCATACTTACACCTGCAGGGGAGGTGTTTGCACTGGATGGTGTGAAGGGAGCCTCATTTAGAATTTAACTAACAGGGTAAGCATTTTAACATTCCATTTAGCACTTCTTGCTCGTTGAAGCTAAAGAAATAACTGTGTGCTTACATCTACCTATCCCTTATGAAGTGTACTCAGACTTAAGTAGATGCCAGCAGTCTAAACACACTCCCCTCTTTCTCTTCTCCTTTGCCCTACAAAGACTTAATTTAACACTGTGGTTTTACCCTTCCATTTCACTGCTTTAACGAAGGAAACACATATTACCACCCCGAGTCATCTTTTGGCTGACAGCTACTTGTTTACTGAACCTCTCAGCCTGTCACTACAGAAACCTGGAACATCAGTGCCAGGAAGTTCTTGTGCTTTTGTCTCAGATTATGTCTCTGCTTTGGCTGACATAGCAAGTGATTCATTGCTTTTTTTTTTTTTTTTTTTTCCTCAGGGTGGGGCAGAGTTACCAGATCACTAAAAATAAAGGTGAACCATCACTAAAATCTTCATCTTTACAAGACCATCTTTACAAGAAATAACAAAAAAGGCAAAAAAGCTGATGTCTCATGTAAGCAACTGAACTTTTGCTCAGGATATGGGTATGAATTATAAATGCCTATCTTTAAATAATGAACAATTTATGCCACAATCTATTTTTACTCAATCAGACCTCTTTTTATTGCTAATGTATGTTCCCCTGCACAATAAGACATATTGGTTTTCTTTTCCTACTGCTATTAATTCTCTCAGCATGTGGTTTTCCTTCTTGATTCCTCAATACATCTCCCTCTGTGGAATGCCAAGCTGTTTTATTTTAAAAATACAAAAATGAAATGCATTAACCCGTTGGGTCCTGTCATGTGGAAGTATTGGACTTAGACAAAAAATTTTAAAAAAACCCAAACAAACCAGAATTAGTTGCTTATCTTTTGATGTAAGTAGCAGGTGCTGACTGACACTATGTTGGGCCTTGCTGCTAGTCTGGTCTCTTTTTAATAACCTGGAAAATTACTGTTTATAAAAATTGTTTTTTATATTTTTTTATAAAAATAATTTTTATAAAAAATTACCACGTGTTTCTGGAAGTTGGTGGTGTTGGATGATGATATTTTTCATAGTTTGTGAATATAACTTGCACTGGAAAATAATTTTTACTTTCTTGAGGAATTTTTGTCATGTTGTTCAAGTAAGCAGGGGAGGACTAGAAATTGCAGACATGTCTATCCTGCAGTTCCATGGCCTAGCAATGGTCTGCACTGTGAGGGATTTCTCCTGTCAGCTTGTGTAGTGAGTGTTGCAGAACAGTCACTTGCCTGTTTTCTCCAAGAGGACTTGTGATCAGCCCAGAACCACCTGAGAAAGCTTTCTGAGGATTACTCCTTCTCTTGACCTGAGATATGCTGCCTTCTGTTATGGCTGTGTGGGGGTCTTCTGGTGGGGGGGTGACTGGAAGACAAAAAATAGAGCTTAGGCAATTGGAGAGACTGTGACACCCATCTGGACGAGGCAGCAAACCTTGTGAGATGGAGTACAAGCTGTCAGATAACATACCCTGTGAGGTATCCCACAAGCTATGGGGTAGCCCTGCTGCAGGATTGGGTTTTTGGGTAGGAAGAGGCAAGCACATTAGGTGTGCTGTCTTCAGGGGTTGTGGGAAGAGCCAAGATGAGCAGCCCTGTAGTGGGATGTGGGTCTGAGTGCCATCACCCTAGTGCTCTGGAAGGGCTGGCCACTGTGGGAGGGAGTCTTGAGGGCTGTGAGGAGGTCAGGGTTGTCTCCAACAAGGGCTGTTGGCAGGCTGTTCCTGGGTGAGGACTTGGTGTGTAGCAAGGTGGGAGGCAGGTGGTCCTTGAAAGTGTTTTCTCAGGAAAGGCAATCATAGAATCACAGAATCATTTGGGTTGGAAAGGACCTCTGAGATCATCAAGTCCAACCCTTGATCCACTGCCCCTGTGGTTCCCAGCCCATGCCACTCAGTGCCACATTCAGTCTCTTCTTAAAAACCTCCAGGGATGGAGAATCCACCCCCTCCCTGGGCAGCCCATTCCAATGCCTGATCACCCTCTTTGTAAAGATATTTTTCCTCATATCCAGCCTAAACCTCCCCTGGCAGAGTTTAAGCCCATGCCTTCTTATCTTACTGGTAGCTACTTGGGAGAAGAGCCTGATCTCCCTCCCCCCGCACCAACCTCCTTTCAGGGAGTTGTAGAGAGTGATGAGGTCTCCCCTGAGCCTCCTCTTCTCCAGACTGAACACCCCCAGCTCCCTCAGCCCTTCCTCACAGGACTTGTGCTGGATCCCCTCACACCCTCCTTGCTCTTCTCTGGACCTGCTCCAGCACCTCAATCTCTTTCCTGACCTGAGGGGCCCAGAACTGGACACAGGACTCGAGGTGTGGCGTCACCAGGGCTGAGTACAGGGGCAGAATCACCTCCTTGGACCTGCTGGCCACGCTGTTCCTGATCCAGGCCAGGATGCCATTGGCCTTCTTGTCCACCTGGGCACACTGCTGGCTCGTGTTCAGCTTCCTCTCAATCCAGACTCCCAGGTCCCTTTCTGCCTGGCTGCTCTCCAGCCACTCTGTGCCCAGCCCTGGCCGCCCCTATACTGAAGACTCCTCAGGGGAAACGCTCCTGAGGGTGCGACCGCATCACCCTCCCGCTTCCCCGGCTATTCCTCACCCTTTCTTTCCCTCTCCAGAAGAACCGCACCCGGAGGCGGCCTCCCCACCCCTCGCAGCGCCTGAGGCGTTTCCTCCCTCCTCTCCTCTCCTCTCACCGCCTGAGGCGTTTCCTCCCTCCTCTCCTTCCCGCCCCTCGGCTCCCGGCGCCTCCGGTCCCGCCCCCCGCTTGTCCCTCCCTCCCTGCTTCCCTCAGGACCCCGCTCCCTCACCGGGGCTGCCCCACCGCCCGCCTGCC
>JAAWXA010000010.1:26079293-26192507 GCA_038090715.1 Florisuga fusca | reverse complement strand
GCGCTGGGCCCGGAGAGGAAGGGTGTGTCGCCTCCTTCTCCTTCTCTGATTTTCCTTTTGGTGCCTTCCTCTCCCGGGAGGGTCGGGTTTTTTAGCCCCGGTTTCGGTTTCTGTGCGCGTTTTGGCGTATTGATAGTTTTGTTTTATCCCTCGGGCTCAGCTGTGGGTGCTGGAGTAGCGTGGCCTCCTCCGGGAGATGAGGGAGTTGGAGTGAAGGTGATGAGGTAGTTTATTGTCCCTTTTGGTTTTTTTTTCCTTAATTTTATTTTATTTTTTTAAAGCTTGAGTTGCAGTGTAGGTCTAAAGGTCAGTGGTGTCTTCAGGGTATTTTAGCGAAATATTTTCTTGTTAATGGCAGTTTCTTCAGCACTATGTACTCTACTGAAATACAGTTCCAGTCACGCTAGTGCTTTTATTATTTTTTTTTTTCCAATTGCACGAGTACTTAGTTTTTTTTTATTTTATTCTGATCTAACCCTCTAGCTTGATCTTCAGTATCCCAGGATCTTTAAATTGTTAGAAATCTCCATGGAAGCCCTTTAATTATAGGGTGCAAGGGATTTCTGAAATACTACCTGGAAGGAAAACTATGTTGTAATCATTCTGACAATATTAATACCTTTTCCTCTTCTTGGGACTGTGTTTCTTTGGCTTTGTCTGGTTTTTTTTTGTTTTTTGGTTGGCTTCTTTTTGGTTTTGTTTTGGTTTTTTTTACAGAAGAGGGCGTTTTTGTGTCTCTTGAGTGACAGATTAATTAAACTTTTTTCTCAAGGTGGCATGAAACAAAGATAGGGTGGAGCCTCCACTTGTTTCAAGTAGATTCTGCATTTTTGAACTGGGGAATCAGATTTATCTGATAGATGCTTTCACAGCAAACCTCTTGTTACATGGTACTTACATTTTAGGCAGTTCTAATTATTAGTTTTTAAGTGAAGGACTGAAGAAAATTACTTGTGAGTGTAAGAATTTGCCAAACCTATATAACTTGCCAGCATTGCAGGGATCTTCTTTCCTTTTTGGCATTGTTTTAATTTAATGAACATTCTGATGATGGCAGTGGCTTGTCAGGTATTTAATATACCCGAATTAACTCTTTCTTTCCCCTTTTGTTCTTTGTTCCTCTTGGTGTAGGATTAGAAGAGCAGCATGACAGCTCTACTCTGTTTTATGTGTTTGTCACAAAACTTGCATCTCTAGGCTGTAGTGTCTGGCAAATACTCATTTTGGTACTGGGTGGTTTTCTTACAAAGGGGAGGATGCTTGGCTAGGCCAGATGAAACAAAAACATCCTTTTTACTGTGGTAATCCTTTGAATTTAGGCACAGATTCCAGTTTGTTAACTTCTCAGGACCTTGCTGCTTAACATAAATCTGTCTGCAGTGGTTGTCTGGTCAAATTGGAAACATTTAAAAGAAAACTGAGAAGCTCATTTATTTACACTGTAAAAGCATCTATGTGTTTTAGGCTGGTATAAAACTTGAAAACAGGAAATAATTTAATTCTTCTTCTGAAGATGCTAGTTAGAAGTGAGACCTATTCATTAAGTGGAAAATACATAGGCAAATCTCCCCTGACTTTTTTTAAGCTAATGAATTGTTCAGTTTGCTGCGCAGCAGAAATTCAGAGGGGAAAGAGCAGCTTTCCCACGCTTTCTCAGATACACACTGTTCAAATACCTGCTTCTTTTTCTTGAATAATAGGAACAATTTAATGCAGTGCTGATAGAGCAGTTCTGATACAAAATTTTCTTTTCTCAACTGTTACTTATTATTGACTTGAACTTGGGCTGAGCCTTTTCAAGCTTCAAATGCCCAGAGTCACTTTCACGGTTGGTTTGTTTTAGGCTGTGGTGGTTTTTTTTTTGTTGTTGTTGTTGCTTTGTTTGCTTGGGTTTTTTGTGTGTTAAAAACCAATGTACTTTAACTCTCTGGAAAAAGCCAGACTTGTTCTCTATTCTTGAGCAAGCAATGGATGTCTTTCTATACTGACCTGGTCGTAGAGTTTAGAACTCCATACTAAAAGAGGGGGTTTAAAATATATTTTAGTTAGATGGTGAAGATAAGTGTTATTGCTTAGAGGAGGCTGGAGGCTTGGGAAGGTTACTTTCTTAAGGCTGGAAAACTGCGTTGGAAATTGTTGTAAGATAAGAAAGTCTTGTGCCTTACCATTGCTTGATAAAATATTTGGGTTTTTTAGATAGTAGGAGTTAAGGAATTAAACTATATGCAGCAGGTGTAATCAGATTTATTTTTTTCTTTTCTTTTTTTTTTTTTTTGGATCCTATTGTGAATAAGAGCCTGTTGAGTGGAATGGTGCCCTGAAGCAAATTATTTTGAATCAGATGTTCCAGGAAAGTTATCCCTTTATGTAGACAAGGCCATGAAAATATGGAAAGAATTGTTTTGGACAGAGAGGAGGAATGCAAAAAGAGATTACCTGAATTCTGTGTTGGTGAATATACTTGGAATCTTGCAGAGGTCTACAGAAGATAAGCAGTATTATATCCAGGTGCTGAGAATTTAAATATTGGATAAAAATAATACCTAAGAATTGAAGTGACATGTTCTGCTTTCAATTGAAAGTTATCTCGAGAGAGTACTGCCTTGCTATTTTTGAGATTCTGAAGAGATTTTTTCCATTTAAATAAATAAAAAAACCAGCAAGCAGACCATCAACAAGAGCAATAAAACCAGTCAGTTATGGTATTCTGACTTTCCCTGCAAAACAAATGTGACCAACTCGTTTGAAAAGATTTTCTTGTGCTTGTGTTTTTCCTTTTTATGGTGCTTATCCTAGTTAGGTTCATTGTCTTCCCCCCTCCTTTCACATCGTGGAGGGAGTTGATCAGTTCTTTGAAATAGTCTCTGTTCTATGTATTTTAAAACTTGAAAAAAACCCCAAACCAGTGCCACTGTAGCAGTGAGTGTCCTTTTGCTGGTGCTGTCATGGAAAACCAGTGCAGGCAGAGCAGGATCTTGACAGGGGGGAGAAGCACACAGGCCTGGGTGAGACCTTGGGCTGGTATCTCTGACTGGGGAGGCTGGGTCATGGCTGGTCCTGAATGACAGGTTCTCTTTAGCAGTGACATTCCAGGAGGCTCCTCATCTGGGAGAGGAACATTTAGAGAGAGCATTTCTCACTGACCCAGCACTCCGACTTGTTTCTTTCAAAGTAAGAAGGCAAACACTCAAACTTAAACCTGGTATTTGGGGGGAAAAAAAACCTCCTCAGGCTGATTGCTAGTTAATGGCATTAGATGTTCCTTCTTAAATTATATGTTTACCATTTAAAATCTGGGACAAATGGTGTTGCAAACTGGATACACACTCTTTTTACATTTTGAAAATAAAACCCAGTAGGTCCTTTCAGGTCATTTCTGTGATTACCTTCCAAATTTGACTTGGTGGAACTGCAAGGAAAAAAAGGTCTGTATTATAGTTATTCAAATTGCCAGTTTTCTGGAAGTGTTGATTTCTGGTAATTGAAGATGTATGGAGAAATCCACTTGAAAAAATGAAGAACTGAGTGATCTTGTTATACAGATTACCTGAACCAGGGAAACATTGGGTGTTCACAGTGAACATCACTGAAAAGCTGTAGGTATTTCACAGAATTGTTTGAGCCATCTTGTAATTGCCTTCATGTGTGGATCTGCTTTAAAGTGTCTTCAGGAGCTGTGGTGGTGGTGTTTTGTGTGTGATAAAAGATTCACTATTAACAAGTCCACTCCTTTTCAGCTCCAATGGCGATTCCTCCATCGTATGTAGACCTTGGCAAATCTGCCAGAGATATCTTCAATAAAGGATATGGTAAGAACAATACCTTTCAATCAAACACAGGGTTTGTGAGGCAGCAATGAATTCCCTTTTTAAGCCTCTGTGTAAAACAGAATGCTGGGGGCAGGTGTGTTGTTTTACTATTTCTGCCAACTAACATCACTGGGGGCTTTCTGTGGGCTGTTTTGAGGTGAAGTCTGTTAAAACTTAGTGCTACAGCCACAGAAATGCCAGAGGTACACAAGTATGCAATATTGTCAGCATTGGGTGTAATTTAACTTGGGAGTACACTTTGTTTACCAGTTTGTCCCTGCCACAGTATTTGTTAATACAGAAAGGGATAAATACCACTGTAACACTATAGCCTGTTTTGGAATAGAAAGAGGAATAGCTATTGGGATAAAGAATCCTTCAACATTTTAAAATGCTTTAGTAGGAGGCAGTGGTGCACTTATTCTCATCTGTCAAAGTGTAGTTTCTTTCTAGGTATTGGGAACTCATGTGGGGGCTTTATCACCAAGACTCTTACTCAGCTCTAAGAGTAATAATGTGGACTGACTTTCCCATAAAACCTACTTACATTTCATTTCCAATAGCTGTGTATTTCCCAATCACTTCTAAAACTTTTTTTACCCTGAGATATTTTTTCTTGCTGCCAAGAGACAAACTGTATGGATTGGAATAGCTCTTCAGAGGGCATTGACTGCAAAGCTGATCCTATCCTGGGAACAGAAAGAAGATGCATTTTGTCAGTCACTAAATTTGACTGTTGGAAGTTATTGTTTGGTAGTTAAATGTTCAGTGTACAAATGAGAGGCTACTCTCACTTTCTGTGTGGTTATGACAGAACTCCTGGTGTGTTATGGAGTGGCCTCCTCTATCCCCTACCATCTAAAATATGAGTTACTGAAGTCAATCTATACATGACACATTGCTGGGACTGCTAGGAAAAAACAGCTTCTTGGAAAATGTGCCTGGTCTTAGTTAAAGTCTGCTGTTGTAACTCTGACATTTTTTTTTAAAGGTTTCGGGTTGGTGAAACTGGATGTGAAAACAAAATCTGCAACTGGAGTGGTGAGTTTAAATTCCTTTTATTAATTATAATTTTTTTCCATACACATCCTGATATTTAATTAGAAAGGACACTTTCTAGATGCTGCTAGGTAGTTTATAGGTTATATGAATGATAAACTTTTAGTGTAAGATGATTTCAGGAGCCCTAAAGAGCTTTATCCTGAACCTAACAGGGGTATCACACTGTTCAGTAATCTTTGTAAAATAAAAAGATTTATTAGCTGTCCCTTGTTTTAT
Source organism: Florisuga fusca (assembly GCA_038090715.1). Lineage (NCBI taxonomy): Eukaryota > Metazoa > Chordata > Aves > Apodiformes > Trochilidae > Florisuga > Florisuga fusca. The sequence continues at coordinate 26,187,420 of JAAWXA010000010.1, read as the reverse complement.
GTCTCAAGGTAAACAAATAGCTGACACATTTTGTAAGGGTGGTATCAATCACAGTACATAAAATCTGTTTCTAAAGTACTTTGTGATACTGTGGAAGTTTCTGGTATTTCAATGCTCGTGTGAAGTATTTGACAGGGACTTAGCATCCTGAGTCTTTGGCTCCTTTTTAAAGGTATTGAAGTGTTGCAGTAATGTTCCATGCAAGCAGTCCCTCCTGTAACTTTTGTCTATTTTAGAGCAGACTTTGAAAAATACAGTTTTTTTTTTTTTTAGTGTGTGTTATTTTGTTGCTGGTTTGTTTTTTTTTTCACAACTGGAAGCTCTTAGTGTAACTGTCTTGTTAGAAACAAGGTGTGTGCATTATATGCTGTGGTTTTTCTGTATCCCAACTGAAGCACAGTTTACAAGAGCTCTGCAGTTGTTGTTATTTTAGCTTTTTTCTTTCAACAACCAGTAATCCTGGTATCACTTGCAAAACCCAGGCCCTCATGTGAATACTGTATCAAGTATAAACCATCTTTCTCAGAAGAAAGGTTGGCATGTATGTACTGCAGATGTTTAAGAGCAGAGATTTAAGGGGTAATGTAACAATTTGCTGCTCCTGAAGCTGTTACCACAATGATTGCAGTCACATATACCCTGCACAGTGGAACAGCACCAAGTAAGAAGGGCCACTTGCCAAGAAATAGACCTTACTAGGAGTGTGCAACTGTGTGCATGGTTTAGTGCTTCACTAAAATAATCCTAGTAAATGTCTTGGCTAGGGTTGAATTCAATCAGCCACCATTGAAGAGCAGTCTCATGCATGCATGTGCAAGCTTTAACAGTGAGAATGTGAATGCTTAAGGACTTGTGATTCCAAATGTGGTCTTAAATTAAAATCTGTGCTTCCTGAAGGTCAGTGGAAGGAGCTGATTTACAAATAATACTGTGATTTTGATTTATGTATTTTTAGAAGTTGAAATAATAAACTTTTTAAACTCTTAAGGGCAATAATACTTTGCCTTTAGGTGAGGTGAAAAGAACTCCCAAACCAGACTTATGTCTAGCAGGTATTGCCTTGAGTTTCTGAATACTGGTACACAGAAATGATTGATGCTGGTTTTTGTGAGAATCCAGAGTGAGATACGTCAGGAACTACTTAGTTTATTAAGGAGGTGTGAGTGGTATTGCTAACTTGTAATTGCTTTCAAGAATTCTAAGTGAGAAGCATAAAATCAGGCTGTCATCTTCCCTTCCAATTCAGACACGAATATTCTTCCTGGGTGACATTAAACCAAAGTGTCAGGGCATAGGAATTTTACAGATACCAGTGAAAACAAGTGTTGCCTCTGGCTTGTGTGAAGCTGGTGCATTGTTTGTCTGAGAACTCTCTTAAAAAGCAGCAGAAACCCAAAAACAACAAAAAAACCACCTCAAACCACTACCCACTCCACCCCCAAATTAAAAAATGATGGCATTCTGTGACATTTTACAGTTGTACATAACTTATCTTTGGAGGTGGTGGACTGGACAATATATATGTGATCCTAAAAGGATTTTACTGGAGTTGCATTATGTGCCTGATAGTGTTCTTGTCTCTGGAATTGATTTGCAATTTGCTCATTAGCAGTATCAGACTTGAACTGATATTTCAAGAGTTTGTTTCAGCTTTTAAGGAGAAAGTTTAAGGTAACTACTATCTTGCTTCTGAGTTACATTGCAAACCTGTACAATTTGTAATAGTGGCAGGAACACTGCAGTTGAGACTGGGGATAGGGGGCAATAATTCTTTAGTTTTTTCTTGTCCCTGTCCTTTCCCTTTCTCTCTCCACAAGTTGTAAACTTGTTGCATAGAATGACAAGCTCTTAGGGCTTGCTGAAGTAACATCTTTTTTGGCACTGTGTAATGCCTTCAGGATCACATGTATCTTCTTTAACATGGGCACTGTCCTTTTTTAGGAATTCACAACATCTGGTTCATCTAACACAGACACTGGGAAAGTGAATGGGAGCTTGGAGACCAAATACAAGTGGGCTGAGTATGGGCTGACTTTCACAGAAAAATGGAACACAGATAACACTCTGGGAACAGAAATTGCAATTGAAGATCAGGTAAGAGATTAGGAGAGTATTTATTTGTTTTACCTGACTAGCAGAACTGAATGTATAGCTTTTCTTATCTTCTCCCCATTCAATTAGATTGCCAAAGGCTTGAAGTTGACATTTGATACAACTTTCTCACCAAATACAGGGTAAGAATTGTTAACCTTTTCACCTTATTGGGGGCAATACCAACATCCGTGGTCAGTAATCATTCATCTGGTCTGCTGTATTGACAGAGATGTTCACACAGTTTGCTGTTGATTCAGATTAACAAATCCTAATGCTAAAGGCTTCTGCTCCTCATTGTCATGCTTCATGCTACAGGATTAGCATTGGACATTTCACAGCAGCCCACTTTGCTTATTTTCTGGGGTAGGAATACTTGGAAGACTGCAGGAGGCATGGAAATGCCTCTGTGTTCATCACAAAATGCCTGTATTTAGTAGCCCTGTGCTTTTTTGGTGGGCTAGCTGTGCTTTGGCCCAGTCTAGGGGATGCATGTGCATGGCATTCAGGTAAGATTGTGTAGAGTGACATGGCTGGAATTGAGCAGTTCATTGAGTAAGATCAAACCTTGTCTTAAAGTTACTGTTCCTCTGTTTCAGAAAGAAGAGTGGTAAAATTAAGTCAGCTTATAAACGTGAATGCCTAAACCTAGGCTGTGATGTTGACTTTGATTTTGCTGGACCTGCAATCCATGGTTCAGCTGTCTTTGGTTATGAAGGCTGGCTTGCTGGTTATCAGATGACTTTTGATAGTGCCAAATCAAAATTGACAAGAAATAACTTCTCTGTGGGTTACAAGACTGGAGACTTCCAACTGCACACTAATGTGTGAGTACTGAATGTTGTGTCCAGGTTTACAGAAGCAGCTTTTCTCTACCTTGTAGTCAGAATATAAATGATTGGGGTGCCTTTTTCTCTGGCAAACTAGGTAACTTTGTATCACTTTTTCAAAACAGTAAATACTTGTGGTTTGTTGTCACTTCCAGGATAACATAAACCACAGCAGTGCAATAGTTGAGTGCAGCAGAGTTGATCACTAAGCCTTTTCCAGCTGTCCCATCACACTGAATTGTATCTGACTATAAGGGCAGTAGATTTTTAACTCCACACTTGGAGTTGTAGCTAAACAAGTGTAAGACTTGATTAGGAGCATTATTTGAAGTTGCTGCCTTATTAAATGTTCTTCAGAGCAAGCAGATCAAAACCTACTGAAGGAAATGGCACTTTCAATTTAAGTAAATAAAAATTTGCTTTCTTCTAGTGCCTTTAGTTAAGAAGTAACTTACTTGATTTTTGAGGTAGAAATTTGTCCTTTTGAAGGGGAAGAATTGGGTTTGTCTGAATTCATGGAAATTGAGGGCTATGGAAGGAAGCTACACAGCACTTCACAGCTTGAACTGTAAATATTCTGTTTCAGTTCACTAATGTCAAAAATTGTAACACTCATTTTTCAAGATCATCTAGGTCTTCTGGAATAGTATATGTATACAATAATGATAGAATTCAGAATGCCTGTTTCCTAACCACAGTTATCTGTTAGTTTTGTAAGGATGTAATCTGGCATTACATTCATGTGCCTTGTTCAACATTAGTTTGAGGACTAGCTGTAGTCCACTGAAATCTTTTTTTTTCCCCCCATGAATTATTATAGTTTAATTTTGCTCTGAAGCCTTCCCTTATCTCCCCTTCTCCTGTCAAAAAGCCTTCAAATAAGAATTCTTATTTGAATAAAAAATGAAAGCAATTATAAATAAATGTTGGGATTATGTAAATATGGGAAACTAACTCTTTTTCTTAATTTGTGCAGCAATGATGGCTCAGAATTTGGTGGGTCAATTTACCAGAAAGTGAGTGACAGTCTTGAAACTGCTGTCAACCTGGCTTGGACAGCAGGTAGCAACAGCACTCGTTTTGGCATTGCAGCTAAATACAAGTTGGATTCCACTGCTTCTATCTCTGTAAGTATGGCTCTACCCAAAAGGGTTCTGCTAAGCTCAGTCTGTTTTCAGTTTCTGTGAATCTGTGTGCTTTGTTAGTTCAACAGAAGGTAATAGGTCAGGAAGTCTTCTAGGAATTAACCTTACAGGCAGTTTTAATTAAGCCAGCAGTCTTAAAATTCTGTAGTGTTGCATAGTCTCTTAGAATATGACTGCCAAATGTTGTGCTACTGTGGAAGGCTTCAATGTATTTATTTAAAAAAAAATACAAAAAAACCTTCATGTCTAGTTCTGTAAGTTTACATTTTTTTTAGAACCAGTTGTTAGAGAGCTCTGTTATGTTCTCATGGTAAGAATTCTGTCAATATAGGTTAAGAAGGTGATAGGCAGAAAAGTTTTCTCTCTGTTATAAAGCTAGAATTGAAGCTGGATTGTTGGAAGCATCCTACAGAGGAAGTGATGCAAAGTGAGATAAATAGTTTTGCACTGACTTGTTATGGTGATGATATGAAATGTTTGCTGCTTGGCTGATTGGCAAGATACTAAGTCTTTTTTAATAATAACAATGTGGAAGATTCTTTGGAAGTGGCTTGTCTTGGGACACTGTGGTGGTAAATTGCTATGGCCTTCTGAAAAGGGGAGAAGTGGGAGGTTCACCTGCCAGCCTGCATTCCAGTAACTGTTCACCCTTACCTTCTCTCTGCTCTGAAAGATATTACTATTTCAGCTGCAAGTTGAGGTGAAAGGGTGTAGCTGGGAAGAGAGACTCCAGTAAGCACAAATACATTGAAAGAAAATGAGAATTTGGTTAAGTAGATGACATAGTAGTAGACTATGGTCTTGCCATAGTCGTTCTAGTTTCTGAATGATAACAAAAACCTAGTTAGTTAAAATGTTTAAATTGCTTTTGTCTTTTTTTTTTTTTTTTCAGGCAAAAGTGAACAATTCTAGTTTAGTTGGAGTGGGTTACACCCAGACCCTGAGGCCAGGTAAGGATTACTGCATTAAATCACACACATTTATGTTATGCATCACCAAGAACATGTTTGAGATCTATGCATTTATTATGTAGCTGTTGCCCCCCCTCTCCCTTTTAAAATAATTTAGTCTTTAGGTTGTAGTAGGTATTATAGTAGCTGATGTTGCACATTAAAACTTTATCTGAACAAGGCAAATTCCATTGTATCCAGTGTTGTATCTGCCTTGTGTAAAAAAAGGAGAGCTCTTGTGTACTTACTAGCTAGTAACTTAGTAAATCCACATGATTACCTGATATTTTTAAAAAAAAAAGTATCTACCTTGGTTCACATGAACAGTTTAGGGAAGATTTCATGGGTAAATGGATCCTTCTGTGGAAATCTTTAGAGGAAACTGATGAAATGGAAAAAGAGGTACAACTGGGACCTGTAATGATGGAGGATGAGTTGCACAAAAGCTAAAGCTACTCTGATTGTATGTTGTAAACATGCCCTTCAAAAATCTTACAGGTGTGAAGCTTACACTGTCTGCCCTGATAGATGGAAAGAGCATCAATGCTGGTGGCCATAAACTTGGTCTTGGCCTGGAACTGGAGGCTTAAAAAAGTGAAGAAACTGCTGCAGAGAAGGGATATCAGAAGAATTTGGCCTTAAAATGTATTTCCAATGTGACCAGCAGGTTTTTTGTTTTTTTTTTTTTTTTCCAAGAAGGATGACCTAGAACAAGAGCTGTATTTGAAGTATTTAGACAGTTACTTGTTAGCTGGTTTCTAGATAAATTGGTTACCCATCTAGTAAAAACTCTGCATTAGTGCAGTCACTGAAACATTATTTAAATGTATTTAACTGTTTAATGCGCTACCCACAAATAATGAAATAGACATTTATGAAAACTGTACAATTGTGTGCATGTTTGTTTTTATGTTCCTTTTGACATTCAATATTGCTATTGAATGAAAAATGGATCAGTGGATGTTTTGAAATGAGGTCAATGATTTTGTTAAATCACCTGAAGTAGAAATACATTTGGTATCCCGAGACAAATTATGAATAAAACAAGTACACACACATCTTTGTGCCTCAGATATTTTAAGAGTTAAGATATATGAGGGTAGTGCTCAGTTAAGTTTTAACTTTTAACTGAAAATAATCCAAGACGTGTAGTGCTCTCTACCTTTGTGCAATTAAGGACCCCACCCCACCCGTGGCAACACTGAATATAGATGGTTTTCACTTGAACAGCTGGATTCCTCAAGCAAGTTGAATGTGCTTTTCTGTCAGGTAAGACTTGTCATGACACAACAGTTTAATTCCTCCTGTGTTCCACAAGCAAGATTTCCTGCATTACTTGTTGGCCTCTTGATGCAAAGAAGGCAGAGTGATGTACTTGGTGCACCAAGACATTTAAGAACTGCTCCTTGATGCTTTTGCTTAAGGGGTGAAAAACCTCACCACAAACACACCTTTTGCTTATATTTGTATGAAGTGAGACCTATCTCTGCAACTGAATGTAACAGTGTAATGGTATAACAGCCTGCTTATCCTAATGCTGTGAGAGGTTTCTGCTTAAAATGACTGAAATAAAGGCTTAATTTTAAATGGAGACGGAGGAAAATGCATTCAGTTTTGCTTTCCCTTTGACTAAGACATCTTTGCAGATATCCATATGAAGTCCAGAAGCATGAGGAATAATGGAAAGCCTTTCATGTTTTTCCTGGGTAGAATTAAGGGAAAAGTATAGGTACTTGGTCTGTGAACATAACATCCCTTAAGGTCAAACATAGCTAGCTGAATGCTTTTAGTGTGGTACAGATTAGATACATATAGCTACAGTGCTAGCATTTGAAGTTGTGGATTTATTGAGATCAGGGGAGTGACTGGAGCCTGCTTACAGTCTCTCATAGCTGAGAAGGGCATCTTGATACTCAGTCTTGCAGTCTGTAGTTCACAGCAGCTTCTTTTGTAGGGCAAGTGTCTAGTTTATGATCAGGAAGCTTTTCTTTTGCTTTGCAAGCTGTTTGATTCCTGCTGGGTTAGACTTAACCCCTGTAAAAGCCCTAGTGATTTGCTTCCCATCTTGTTCTATACTGCATTGTTGCCCTTAAAGTCAAATTCTCCAGTTAAATAATCTCGTAACATGCCTGTGTTTATGTTTTAGTTGTGGAATAGCTGTCACCTTCTTTCCAGAAGATAGAGCAGAATCTAAGCATCAAGCTCAGGCTCCTGAGTTGGTTGCTGGTGTTTTGTTACATGACAAAGAGAAGGTTTGGGAGCATTTGTGCCTTGGAATACCTTTACTGCTGTTCACTAAAGGCCATTTTCTGAGGAGTGCTTTCACTTCAAGCTAGGGAACGTGCAGTCAGACATTTGAATTTTAATATGGGTTTTTTGATTGGTTCATAGCTTTTTTTTTTTCAGTATTAACCATCTTTGGTGCTTCACAAAGTATGTCCAGGCTCCTGAAAAATATTAAATACACCATGCTGTGTGCCTGTATGCCTGCAGCACCTGGGCAGAGGACTCATTTTCCCTTGTTTGCATCCATAGGCTACCAGCATGTCTGTAATACTGATGTTTCTCACTTTTTGGAAGCTTTTGATAGGGATGTGGTGGTCTGACACATTTGTTTTGTTTAATTTTTTTTAATTAAAACTTTTCCTCACTCCCTGCTCACTTCTGGCTGTTTTCCCAAGGTCACAAAATGGGCAAGTGAAATGAATAGATACTGCAGATAGTTCAGCTCTTTGTACAAGTTAGTAATGTCAGGCTTGAACCTATTCATTTTACTCTGTTTTCATGTGCATCACTTCACTAGTCCTCAGCCTTTAAACCTGAAGTAGTTTAATTTGTTATAACGCTGATAGGCAACAGGAGATAAAAAAGGGCTCTGCAGTAGTGAGGACAACTGAAAATCTGAATTTTCCTAAAATACTTTGTCATAAATCACTACTTGGAGCATAAAAAGGAAGTTCATTGTCTATGTCTTGACATTTCTCAAGTGAGGCTGGCAAAAATGGCTTTCAAACTTTCGAGTGTGTTATAGAAGCTGGTGGTGTCATTTGAGTTCTGTGGTGAGAAATTCTGGTAGTTTAAATAGCTCCATTTTGTTAGAACATGTAAAAAGCCTTAATGATAACTTCTAAGTGCTAGCCAGTCTTTCCTCAGGTGTCATTCTGAATAAAATAAAACCACTTGGGATAACCAACAACCTGAGCATGGCTGTGCATCTTCTTTGTGTGGACTGTAGCATCGCATTGCTTCCTGGGGCAGTTGGGAGTAGGGTTGTCTGTGTGCATATTTCAAGGGCAATTTCATAAATAAAAAGCCTGTCACATGAGGTTGCAATGCCCTGGGTTTTGCAGGTTGCTCTCTGAGTGACTTGGACACTGACATTCTCTCATGTTACTTGTACACACATGTTCTCGCAGTGCTATAGAAATTCTCCAGGTTGTTTCAGTTGGTGTTGCACTCTTCTGTGATTTTGCTGTGGTGGAGTCTTTAAATCTTGTGCACTGAAATAGTTTAAAACTAGGAAATTTGTTTTGAACTCTTTTGGAAAAGGCAAGGAAGTCTTTCAGCTCTGGGGCACAGGTGTTTGCCTTTTTCCCTTGGCTATTGCTGGGATCAAGCCAGGTGGAAATAGAGTGTGCTTAATGCCCTCTGAGGCCCTGTTCTGGTGTCAGGCTTACTACTGGGCACAAACTGCTGCATCCACTGTGATTGCACTTTTGTAGGAAGCAGTACCCAGCAAACAGATGACAGCCCACACGCTGATGGTTCAGCCCAGGTTCTGTCAAAGGTTTCCTTGTACCAGTCAGAGAAGGCAGAAGCAATTCTATGGAAGGTAAGGCACAAATGACAAGGACTGTGTCCCCCCTGTGGCAGCAGTGGTTTAAAGGCAGAAACAAATGCTTCCTGGGAACTGGCAGAAATAAAAACCTGAACAAAAAAATCTGTTTTGTGGCTCCGAAGGGCTACATCTGTTGCAAGCGGGTTTACCATGTTCGTCTGCCTCTCTTTGCAGTAGAGTATTTCTGTTCTAAAAAGGGAATAGGAATAAAAACATTATATAGATTATCGCAGTGCACATTCATTGTATTTTAGTGGTTTCCCTTCTCATTATTGTTCCTTCATTATTACTGCCTTGGTGTTGCCCCTTGTGTCAGGCTTCCCACGTGCTGCTGGGTCAAGCAGAAATCAATAAGTAACTGAGTTTATTTTTGTGAGCCTGAGGTATGGCATCTACTATAGCTGCAAGTTTGAAACTGATTCTCATGCAGAAAGAGGAATTTTTTCTTTCATTGCAACTCCTGAAAGATAATGCACGATTGAGACTCAGAAAAATACTTTTAGACAAAATACAGGGTGTGTAAGCACTTGTGAGATGGGGTTCGTATCTACGCTTGTATTTATCTCCTGGTGTTGGAAAAAGGTCTGACAGACTTCAGGGGTGACAAGCAGGTTTTGTTTTCCTGCCGAAAATGACTTTTAGTCCAATCTTAAATTTTTAAACAAGAATTTTCTGCTGAAACCAACACCATGGCAATACTTGCAGTACAATTACAGCTTCTTAGCAGTAGTGGGCACCCAGAAATCTTTTGAGGGGTTTTCATGGGATGCTCTTCGTCCTGGACCTGTGAGGGAAGATCCCAGTGCTAAAGGAATAGACTGTATTTAATGATTTTTGCATTTTTTGCAGCTTGGTGCCTTCTGTACTGTGCCTGTGCCCTGAGGAGGTCACGCACAAGGAACCCATCAGCTTTGTCCTTGGGTATTTTATTGATCCATGGTGGCACTATTAAAAACACACCTTTATTAGGCGTGCACAGCTTCATTTAAGAAATCCCAAGTGCTGCTTTGCTGGGCTCAGAGCTGTGGTGGTGGGTGAGGGCTGTGAGAGGGGCATTTATTTATATATTCATTTATTTATTTTTCCTGTGTCAGGCGCTACCCAGCCATTTTCCCCGGCAGCTGCTGAAAGAGTATTATTGTAATTTAGAGGTGTTAATTTAGCCCCAATCCAGTCCATGGCGGGGCGGTACCGGGCAGGGTCTCAGCGGTCTCTGGAGCTGCCCCCGCAGCTCTTCCCGCCCTTCCCGGCCGCGTGCCGGCGGCGCCATCTTGTGGCCGCAGTTCTCCTCTCTTCCCTCAGGGGGGGACTTCGTCCCTCAGAGGAGCTGCTGCCTCGGGTGTTCCTCGGGTTCTTCGGCTCACACCCTGAGAGAAATCAGGGAGAAAACTGAACCCTGAGCTTGATCCTGAGGTAAAGAAGTAGAGGAGGAAACCACCCCCCGGGCTCCCTGGGTGTTTTTCAGCCCCAGGCGGGCAGCGCGTGTGGACTGCTGAGGGAGCCATGTTCTCTACCGTAGACTACAGCTGCTGGTTGTGGGCGGAGCCTCTCTACTATGTAGACAAAGTTTATTAATGAAGTAGGTAATCTTCCCGACTGCTGCTCTGCTCCTGACTACATAATGCTTTTCTAGAAATCTGCAAATGGCTCAAGATCCCTTGATTTCCAGAGAGACACTCCGGCCACCTTTAAGCAAGGCTTGCTGACAGGAGGACAGGGCCAAAATAAAAACAAAACTACAGCACAACACAAGCAGAAGGCTAAGGGGAAGGATTCAAAATGTTTCTTGAGTCATGATCTTTCCAGGGCTGGTGGCACCCACCACCATCATGATGGGGCTGGACTGGCTCTGTGGTGGCCCGGGGGCATGGCAGCAGCGTGCAAAATGGCTGCAGGTGGGGGACCTTGCACTGCCACCGTGCTTACAAACTCTTCCCCCTGAATTTAGCTCCAAATCAAGCAGTTGGGACATGGGGACAGGGAAGAGAGCCCAGCAAGTCTGCTCAGATTCTGTCCCCTGGCGTGCTGTGGGGAAGCACGTGAACCTTTTCCTGCTGTGGGCCACCAGAAGCAGTGGTAAGGTGGTCAGCACTGCTGTGTGGATCCACTGCATCACCATGTCCTTCACACGGAGGGGAAAAGCTGTTTTTCCTGGACAAAACCAGAAGATGGGTGCATCCATGGTGTGAGGCAGTAAACCCATGCCCCACTGCCTGCTCCTGAGGTGGGCTGCCTCCTGTTTTCCACTTTGGGGATCCCCTCCTTGGTCTTGGGCACCTTGTTTCCCTGCACAATCAGAGCCTGCAAACATCTCTTTTTACCAGGTGCTTTGAGCCCTTCAGCTGCTGGGGGGTTGGAGGAGGAGGTGCATAGCCAGCTGCCCCAGTGCAAGGCACTGGGCACGGGTCTAGTGAATTTTTTTCTTGCTGCTCTGTTGAGTAGATTGTGTGGGTTACAAGGGATCATGAGAATCACCTGGAATCATTTTCACTTCTCTAATTGGCATCATGTGCTTTGGGGAGCAGAGGAAGTGGTGTTTCTGTCTCCCCCTGGTGGTGGTGCTCCATGTATGTCCTTTCATTTGGACAAAAGCCTTCCTGTAACAGAGGAGGGTGTAGTGGTCCCCAAACTGTAGCGGTGTTTGAAAGCAGGCTGCTTGTTGTCATACCTGTGAAATTCATCAGTTGGACTGAACAGAATCAGCTCTGATGGACATCTTCGTGGATGTGGAAGTGGTGACCTGAGCCCTCCCTAACCCCAGGTAAGTGTGGATGGGCGTCTCTGATGTTTTAGGAATTAATGTTTTATGGAATACTTTAAGAAATGGCAATTTCTGAAAATGACCATTCACAAATATGTCTCTAGGGGACTGTAGGCTTCAATCACGATTGAAGAAATATTTTTGGTTTGCTTTTTTTGAAGTTCCTGTGGAAATATGGTAGAGCATTCGGTTGTGATACAGAGCTGGTAGGCTTCCAGCCTAATGCTTTGCAGCAAAGACCCTCTCTGCATTGAGAGTACATCAGCATAGGCTCAGGTTGCTTATAGTCCACCCATACAGCCTGGAGCTCACATGGTTTGACTTTATCATGCCCAACATATGGTGTGTTCATGATTGTGCATGAATGTTGGAGTGTTGGCTGCCAAGCCAGCACAAACCAAATAATCCACCACTCAAAATTTCTCCTTTTGGGCTGTCTAAACAGGTTAGCTCTAAGATCCATTTGCTGCCACTTCTTTTTCCAGCAGCAAATGGAGAGAAGGAAAGAGAAGTGGAGAAGTATCCAAAATACAAACTTTCCAGGCAAAGAAAAGCCTTTAAAAAGCCTTCCAAGATACCTTTCCTGATGCATAGGAAAAGCCATTCTTACCTCTTCTGGTTTTTTTCTTCCTTTCTACATGATAGCCTTTGAATTGTAGAAGGAAAAGTATAGGAATTCAGTTGAAATTATTTGGTGTAGCTGCTTCAGTCCAATTTCTTTTTATGGAGATGAAATAAGATAATCATAATGCAGAAAGAAAAGATAATTAAACATAGAAGAGGCAGTTATAATTTCAGCTGAGGAGTCTGGCTCCCTAATTTCTTCTGCTGGAGAAATGTGACCAGAGCACAAAGCCTCTTGGCCCTTCTGAGACCTAGCAATCCTCTGTTGGCACAGGCTGCCTAAAATTAGTTATTTTCCTGTTTATAGGTTCTCACTTTATTAGCCTGGAGGTAAAAAGAAGTAAAATGAGACCTAATAAGGTCAGGAAGGAGCATGTAAGAGGTAGAGTACTGGAATGCCTGATCATAAAATTAAAATCTGTGTTATAATGCTTATATGTAACAGGGATGGTAAAAATGAAGATTGCTGTGCAAATTTAATAGGTCTTTTGTAACCTTCTGAGTGCTTAGCTTTGCAGCCTTAATCATGTGCTTTTAATTCACTTTGTGGAAATGACCATAAATGTGTTCTAAGGTCAACAGGCAGACTCCAGCTGTAGCTCTGGAGTTTTCATTAAGAGTTTACCATAGTCTAAGGCAGGGAGTTTAAATATATGCTTTTACTTAAGCTTGAGCTAAATAGCATCACTCAGTATCTGGCACCTGAGTGACTATGTTGACAGTCAAGAAGGGAAAACTTGGTAGCACCCATCAGGGTAGCCAAAGCTGCATGAGAGAGGGGAGTGTGATGGGCTTGGCAGTACTTGGAACCCTTTCCCTAATATCAGCAGGGGTTTTGGGGCCCCAGATCTCTGGGTTTTGACTATGTGGTACTGTGCCCCAGGCCCTCAGCAGGACATTTTGCTGACTCCATCTTGCTTGTCTCCCTGACCTGAGGAGAAGACTGTTGACTGTTGGTGGCAAGAACTCCTGAGAAATGACCGCCTAAATTAGACAATAGCTGTAGGAAGATCCAGAGGTGATGTAGAAGTTGGCTCTATGCACCTGTGGAGAAACTGCAGCTTTTTTGTACAGGAGGTTTTGTCAGGAATCTGACCTAGTGAATACCATTTTTTAAATTCACTTGATAATGAATTAATGCTCCTCTGCAGTGGGGATGTCTTTGATGCTCACTGGAATATGCTATAGCTCTGCTGTTCAAAGGAAACCTAGGCAGGCTCTGCAATTTCTTTCAGGTTGTGTTAATCTCTTTGATATAATACATGATGGCACAGGAGTTGCACAATTAACTGTGGCTTCCTGCTTTGGACTGACCCCACTAATTACTTTACATTGAAAATATAGATTAAATTTCTTGGGACAGTGTTTTATAGCAGATGACATTCAGATGGCTAGAGGACATTGAAGGTGACACTGCTGGAATGGCACACCAATACCCTGATGATGTGCCCTGAAGGAGATATAAGTAGCTGGGTGCAAGCTGTGGGTGAAGGCACCTGAGGGGCCCTTTCTTACCTCCATCCATGGAGCTTGGCCCCACTGAGGTGGAAGCCAAGTGGGTCCCCTTGCACCAAGCAGCACAGGTCTCTGTGCTCCCTCCTCATCCCTGTGTAACCCTTGCAGCTCGGCCTGGATTCAAAGTTGTCCAGGGCCGTCTGACAAACCTTTCCACTTCTGCTGGGGTTGCTCCTTCTGCTCCCCAGGTTTTGACCTGTAGCAGGCAACTTGCAGTAGGCAAATGCAAAAAGATAGAAAGAACTTAAAGAAATTAAGTAAGCATTGAGTGTCATAAGGCACAGGCTGTGTGAGTTTATATGTTAGAGGCAATGGGGTAGGACCTGTACAGTAAACACTAGCACTTTAAAAAAAATTAGCATTTTGGATCTTTATTTATTCTAGTTTTGTAACTTTTCTGGTTTTTTAATAGCTAGATGCTATAGGAGATGCATGATTTTCTTACCTTTGTACATAAATTACTAATGTTTGCTTACTGACAAAGCACACCTTTAAAGATGCAAGTTACCTGTTGGGCAAGTTTGAGGCTCTTTAGCTGTAAGCCTGACTTATCTCCAGGTGATACTGTTGGGTGGAGTCCCTTTCTGGGCCATAAACCTAAGGACTCCTGTGGCCACACCACACAACATGACAGGCAGAAGCTGGGTGTCCTGTGATGCCATCCTCCCCTCAGAGCAGGCTTCTTTTGCTGGTGTTTTAGATTTGTGGATTTTATTCAAATTCTCAGTGTTGTGAATGTTCAGCCAGGCCTTATTCTGGGTGATGAACACTGTGTTGTGTGTCTAGGCAGTAGTTAGGCATTGCAGTTACCTGTGACAGCAGTACTAACACTCTTTCACTAACTACTTTCTGCAAATCTAATTTCACAATGTCAAAAATTTACTACTTTCAGCTCACCAACATAACCCAAGTCTCTACCCCAGTGTAACTCAAAAGGTTTCTGTGGAATTGCAGAGACTTGGCTTTTCAGTAGGTGAACAGGAATAAAATTATGAGCCTTTAAACCAAATAATAATTTTTTCCTTGTAGCCTGAGATCTGTTCAATCAATAATCTTCCTGCTAACTCTGGGGAGAATTTTAGTTGCCTCCATAAAATGTTTTAATTATTTAAAATCATAAAATATAAGTAGGCACAATTTGCTTGGAAGTCATTAGGGAAATGTATGAATAAGAAGAAAAGATAATGTTTGCTTCTGCATTAATTTAAAGCAGTCTCTAAAATATGAAATCTAATCCTGGAAAGCAGTGAGTTATCAGCCATGTTTACTTTTTCTATAATAGGAATAAATATTAAAGCAGCTAGTTATGTGCTTATCCCTACAGTATTGCACTGAGGCAAAAAGGAAGATAAATAACTTGTCTGAAATTTCACATTAATTTCCCTCTTTTACAGGTTTTATGTTTGTTCATTTCCTTTTTCAAAACATTACTCTAGAAATTATTATAAAACAGGTGAGTTTAAAACCACCAAAACAAATGCATGAGACCAATTTGTGTGTGATTGGAATTATGCAGCAGTAATGTTTTATACTCGGGCAGAGTCTTTCATCCCTGTGCAGTCACTGGGCAGAACATGCAGCAGTGAAATACCACAGGGCTTGGCAGACCAGAGAGCAGAGCAACTGATGGACAAGGAAGCAAAAAACTTACTACACCAAGTTGTTCTGAACAAACTTCAGTGCTCACTGTGGCAGAAAATGTTCAATTTTAGCTCTTAGGTGTGCAAAGGAGAGAACCAGCTGTCATTCCCTGCTTAGTACTTCTTATTTGGGATCCCATCAGGAACTCCTACCCTAGAGACACTTATTTATGGTTTTCCACATTTTCATTCTGAGAGGGGTGTGATAGTGCTGCTCCTGCGTAAATAAACTGGGCAGTAAAATCAAATGTGCTGCAAAACACCAAGAGATGGGTCCAGGTCTTTTGTGCACGAGGACCTTGTAGGTTGTCTGAATGTGTTGGTGTACCTGTTGTTGGGAAGAACGGATGGAGATAAATTCAACAGATAAAAAAACCTTAATGACTTTGTTAAAAGGAGGGATGTCAGTGCCCGAGGTTCAAGCAAATGCTTCTTCAGTTACTTTACAGCCAGCAGCCCAGTTTTCCCTTAGGCCTGCATCAACATGAGAGGCTGCTGATGCTGCCTGCTTCATCCTCTGCATGTCCCTGTGGGATGAGAGGCTGCAGAGTTGAAAATGCAGAGTTGAGCCTGAAGCATTCAGCCTGGTTCTACCCTTGCACAGAAAGTTGTTCCATTCTGGGGTGCAGCCTTCTCTATCAATTGCTGAGCACCCAGAGTGTTTTCCACACTGCATCAGGAACTGAGATACCAGACCAGCAGCTAGGTTTGCATGCTTTCATTCTCATGGTGGCTTCTGGGAGCTACTGCACTAGGGAGGTTTTTCTTTATTTGTTTTTTCTTGCACAATCCTTCAGCCCTATTTGCTTCTGGGCAAGTCCCAGCTGTACATTTATCACCTGTGCTGGCCTCACCCAGCTCAACATTTGCAACTAGGAGAGATGAAAGTGTTGCATGAATGGCTGGGTGGTAGTGTTTGGCCACCAGCTGTCTCTAGGTCAGCTCCCCTTTAGGGGTGGAAAATCCTGAGGCTCCTCAGTGTGAGCAGTGGCTCAGGCAGGTGGGGTAAGCAGATCGGCAAGCTCCCGTACATGATCTCGCCATTAGAGAGAGACAAAGACTTGATTATCATCTGGTCCACTCTCACCACCTAGTGAAAGCCTAAATTCCCATTGTCCCCACAAACTCCCTGAAGCTGATTCACCACTTGAATTAAACCATAATTATATATTATCAGCAGTCACTTTATAGTAAGGTTGAAGGATTAAATGCAGTTAGTAGTGATGAATTCCAGACGTGGGGGACAGAAGCCTGAAGAGAAGGCCAGCTTCTGAGTAACTACAAGATAGAGTGTAATGTATTCTAAATATTTGATTCAATTAAGCTTCCTTCTGCTCTTTGTTTCAGCTTACAGATGGCTCATCAATCTATAGTTTAGGGACACATTGCTATTCTTTCTAATGGTAATTACGTGATCAGGATGGAGACAGGTTTGATTAAATGCTCACAGTATGCTCTGCCTATTTAAAACAGCAGAGTCCAAAGCAGAGGCAAAATCCTAGCTCACTGTGCATGGCTTCATCCCCAGGCACTTCTTCTAGCATAGGTGACAAGGACTTTGGCTGTTCCCAGCATTCAAGGAACAGGAGTTGTGAAATTTATGAACTATGATTTGTTTGTATCTGGTTTACAATGTTGCTAAACAGCTATTTGTAAAAATATTTACAGTGCTTGCCTATTTTTGGCAAAAAAGTTTCAGAGTCTGTGATCAGTCTTCCAGTAACTCCTGTGTATTTGGAAAAGGCCATCATGGTAGTTATAGGCCAGGGTGTGTATTCTTAACAGCTTGTAGCAAGCTTGTGATTATCAGCCTACAGCCTCTAAAGAAGAAATATTTTAGAGGATGCCCCAGCTGTTAGTGTCCCATTTTGTGTTTGTAAACTTTACAGGTTTTGGTTATTTATTTAAAAAAGTGAATCTGTAATGCAGAACATGGCCAGAAGCTTTGCATGCAGTTGTACAATGATCTTGTAAATTCATCTCCATCTGCAAGCTGTTATAGTCATTAAGACTTTGGTAAGATGTTATTGCTTTTATACCGATAAGAAAATTGAAGCACACAAAGGTTTGAAACTCTGAGGGTGAAACTGTACCCAGAAAAAGAAATTGGGCAGGCTTTATGTGCTGTTTAAATTCTCATTTAAGGGCCAGACACATATTGTCCTGGCCTCCTCCCAGGCAAGGATTTTACTTTACAGCAGCCAGTCCTCAATTCAGCAAAGTACTTAATCACATCTTGACATGCTCTGCTGAATCAGGGTTTTAAGTGGAAGTGACAGAAATAGAATTGAGATCTCCTCACTCCTAGCCCCACTCTGAAGCCATCAGGCAACACTTCCTTTTTTTCATCACACTCCTACCACAGAATAGCACAATGGATGTCTGAGACATCTACATGCCTTGAACATCTACTAATTACCAGAACCCAAGCCACCTTGTTGAAATTTCAAAAATATGAGCTGAGTAGCCAGTTCTAACAATTCTAAAACTTGAAATCTTGGTCCCTCATTGTCTTGAGACATTCGAGTGCATTATTTAAGCACATGGAAGAAGCGTTCTCTTATTAGCTCTGATACAGTGTCCCCACAGGAGGCCAACAAATCAGGGAGACCTTTTCCCTCTCTCTATATATATGTATATATGATACCCATCCAGTGCACCATTCTCCCAAAACAGTAGCCAGAGGAGATTTAGTCTGTGTAATGCTAGTTTCAGTTTCTTGTGTGACTGGGTTTTGTCTGTAATAAGCATTCCAGGCTGAAATAAAAAGCCCTGAAAATGAGTTCTTACTATTGATAATTTGCCACAGATATAAGTCATTAGCTGGATTCTTACTCTCCAGCTTGGACATAATATGCTTCCTGCTCCCTTTAGCATTGGTCCCAGGTAAGATGACTTTTTTCAGCTATTGTTTCTTGATCAAAAAATGTTTCAGTCTGATGCATTCTAGTACAAGAGCAATGGATGACATCATCAAATGAAGTTAACTAGGAATTAAAAATACCGTAGGAAAAACACTTAGCTAGGGTGTGGAAAGAGCATGATTTTGTAACATGCTGCTTAGGGATGGGGATCTCTGCTTGCAGATATTATTTCAGTAGCCAGTTATCAGTTGTATTTCATCCTCATACAACCACTGTTTCCACTTTACAGACTTGGCACCTTTTTACTTGCAGCTTTCTAGGAAACAAGCCCCTAGCAAGCTGCTGCTTTGGCAGGCAGGTGGGAGGGAGAGTAAAGAGGAAGAAAAGCTTTGATTTTCTTCTAAACCATTTGTTCTTCCTCTTTCTGACGTCAAAAAAATCTATCTGCACTGTTACCAAAGTTAAAGAAGTGCAGTCTTTGCACATGAAGGTTTTAGGGAGTGCTCTGTAATACAAATCCTGTTTATCCTTTGACATGCTTTTAAAGATATTTTTTTCCAGATGGTCTATATTTGAAGCTTTTTATGGAGTATCCTTCAAGGATTATCAGTGACTTTCAATATCCTTAGTTTGAGAAGGCTAGCAATCTCCTTGATGTCATGTACATTTCATCAAAAATCCACTTTTCTGCTATGTATTTTAATAGTAAACTCCACCTCTTTCCCTTTTGATGGTAGGACTGATTATTCTGCTATTTGGTAGCAACCTCTAAGAGAGAAAGTGACTTTGTTGTATTGACTCACTTGGAACTCAGTAATTCTACAGTGGGAGGTTGTTTTTTGTTTTTTTTTCAAACACTGTCTTACAAGGATAGATTTAAATTGCTTTATTACAATTGAAATAAGAAAAACCATAGTAGATTTCAAAACAAATCTCTCAAGTTAAGTGCCCTTAGAGTCCTGCTGCTCCTAGAGTCTACTTTTCATGGCTATGCTATCCAGCGGAGATATAGGTTAAATACTCATTTTTTATGCTGATCCACCTGTTTGTCCTGATGATTTGGTGCTGGGCTTCCTCCAGTTACAACTTGAATGCTAATGTGACTCCATCCCCCATTGGAAGCATGCTGATATTGACTCGTGTATCTCTGAGAAGCTTCTCATTGAGTTGGTGGATGGTCTGGGCTGCCAAGTCATGCTTTCTTCGGGTTAGCACACTTCCACCCCGGAGGACCTATTGAAAACAGAAATGTCATGCACTTCATTTGTTCAAGTATGTTCCTTGGATTTTCAGCAGCTCTAATAAGCAAGTGGGATTGGGAGTCCACAGAACTGGCTTCTACTACTAACACTTCTACTTTTAACACTTCTACTGCAAATTAGAAGCCAAAATTAAAAAAAAAAAAAAAAGTGATTAAGTGTAGGTATTACTAAAAGCTCCAATTCAGTTGCCACTATAACTCTGAAGGTACCTGAAGTTTAACATCATTCTTTGGTTCAAGTAAAAGTTAGAAATTAACTGATCAGTAGTAACTGATAACAAATGCAACCTTTGATCTTGCCTGAGCGCTGCACACAGAATAAAACACACTGTGAGACAAATCAGAATAACAGAGAGAGTTCTCTGTGAGGAATCAGAAAAACTTGTTTCTGATATGACAAGCTGTTCATGAACTAAGATCAATTTAACATTTCTTACTTCTATAGGGTTTCACTTCTTGCTTATACTAGTGTTGCATATAGTTTACTTTAGGAATTTGTTGAATTTGAAAAGCCCCCATTGTGTAACATGGAACAAATATGTTGCAATTGGCAACCAAGTTGCAGGTCAGAAATCAAATTACTAGAATCCCACTGTGTTTGTTTTTTTTTTCCCAGAGGCAAAAGCAGTACCTCTCTGTGCTACTACCACTACAGCTGCAGTACTTACATTGTCAATAGCTATTATTCCTCCTTTCTTTATGAGACGCAAACATTTTTCGTAGTACTCAATGTAGCTTTCTTTATCCGCATCAATGAAAGCAAAGTCAAATGTTTCTGCTTCTCCACTGGCCAACAGTTCATCTAGATGAGCAACAAAGTGAGTCATTACACCTTGGTTAATGCTGTGTAGGAGGAAGTCATCCATTTGTGTCCAAGCCCTCATTAAATAATCTTTTTGGTGCCTTGACCAGGCAGCCTCTTCCTCTATAGCTAATTACTAGAAAAGCTTGTCCCACAGAAAGCAAGCTAGTCATGATGTATGCCTTAAAACATTTGGTTACTGTGTTCTGCCTGCTTGTGAGTTCTAAACCAGAAAGATACAGCTGGGACTGCTGAAAGGTGCAGTAAAAACAAGTCAAGAAGTTTGAAACTGGACACACTCTGCATCTTCAGATACTTTTTGAGCTGAGAAGAACTGTTTTCTTAAATGGAGTAGGACTTTTGTCAGATCTATGAACAGTCCCTAAAATGCAAACCTCTCGTTGATGATCAAGTGCCATGATACAGGTCATTAAAAAATCCTGTTAGAGATCTCTGTCACAGCACAAGATGACTGTATTCATTCTCTGGGCTGAGGCAAGTGGAATTTAGGTTTGTCTGAAGCATTGCTTAGAGAAAGCTGTCCATGGGACTTCAAGGACAGTGCATCCTAACAGACCTACATTTTCCTTTTTAGAAAGGATAGATGGATGCATTTGGAAGGTATGCAAGGGATGTTTTGATCTGTGGATCAAACAAACACATTTGCTGCAAACCTTCTTCTGCTTTCTCTGTTCTTAGCAAATTTATTGCATTTTCAGAATATTTATTATCCCCTCTGCCCCACATCTTTGCTTTATCTGAATGAGAAAAGTCATTGCTTTTCTAATGGTCTTGCACACTTTCATCACATTGTAAATTTGAACTTCTCTGGACACACTTAAGATGCAACAGTTAAACTAAGTTTTGTATTACTATCTGTATTTTTTCTGCACTTCAGACATTTCAGAAAACTCTTCCTGTCTATAACAAAGAAATACTTGCTTAGAATGGACAATGGGTAAGAGAAATTGTGCTTTGTCTAATTAATCTGTTCTAATCAGCTTTCCCAGAAGTGGCTGACAATAGTACTTCATAGATTAAATAAGGCAAGGGGCAGGACAGGTGAGTGACAGTCACAGCCCATCACACATGACATGTTAGCATGTAGGAAAACTGTGACCTTGTGAAGTTTTCTGTTTTGTTTTGGTTTTTTTTTTAATATAAGAGAAGCTGTCTCACTGTCAGCAAAGGGACCACATGCACAAGCATATTAGGTCTTGGATTTCATGAGCATTATATTAATCTTCTATTTCTAGGAAAAGAAAAGAAAAAAAGGTTATTTTAGGTTACTTACCGAGTGTTTGAATTGCTGGCTTAATCCGCAGGTCAATTTTATGATCTACTCCTGCCTAGAATGAAAAAGAACAAACAATTAATGAGAGTGATCAAGAAATATCTTGGTAGTAGGTTGTACTCGGGGAATGACTGGTGTTCAGGTATTTTTCCTATTATTCCTAAGTTCCAGGCAGCACTTAGCTGTCTTTCCAAATTAAACTCTAAGCCTCCTTTAGTGATGGGAATGCTCTATATGAATGTGCAAGTTTCAGATGCCAAAATCCCTTAAAAGGCAAATGCAGGTGTTCAAAAAACATAAGAGAAGAGATGCTACTTGCCTCTTTCCACAGTGGCTTTCCAATTTTGGCATAGTCTTCATTTACATCACAGGCAATAACTTTGCCATTATCTGGCAGGACAAGTGCCATATTCAAGGCATTATAACCTGTGAAAACACCTAGGAAAATCATAAGTGGTGTTATTATGGGGAAAAAAAAAACCAAGAAAAGATAAATAGTGAACTACAGTACTCCCTTCAGCATTAAAAACCCCAAAAGCAAACAGAGTGTCAAGGACTGCAGTTTGGTAATGGATACAAAAACTTTTTTCCCTCAATTTTAATGTAAGGGTGATTTTTCTGTTTTGTGTGTGTGTTTTGGTTTTTTTTTTAAGTCAAATCTTTTAGCAAGGCTTCATATTAGCTTTTTTCCAAACACAGGGACAAGAGTCTGGTCCTGCATCTCTGAGAAACACCCAGCTCCTATTCAAAAGTGGAGCTAAATCCTGAGCCAAGGGGATGAGACTAGAAGCAAAATACATTATTATAAGGGCATCATATACAGCTGTCTGGCATTGGAGAGCCACGGCACCTGTTTCTTACTTTTTCAGATTGCCTCTGAGTTGATGAGACACCTATGATGATACTGGAATTACTGAATGCACAGATAAAAAAAGTGGCAAGTTAGTGCAAATTAGACATTACTTTTTACACTGCAGGTTGCCCACCTGTTTGCCAAGACAGGGATGCAGTGCCTTACTATTAGGTATATTATGTAAGCATGGCTGTATTTGGAGAAGCACAGGCAGGAGCTTTATTCTGCTACACAGAAGACAAATTTACACTCTTACCTATCTCCATAACTTTCTTGGCTTTAATGAGTTTGATCAAATTTGCCATAAACTGAGCCTGGTCACAGGACACCATCATTTTACCATAGGGATGATCAGCAGTGATCTTGAAAGGGGGAAAAAAATAACATATCACAACAAACCCCAAAGAATCCAAAACAATATCCTAGGCAAAACCTACAGGGAAACCCTAGGAAAAACACACACTCCTACCTTTTTTATATAGCTCTGTGCTCCATCTGTCAGTCAGAAATTGGTTTGAATGTTGCAGTAACTAATCAGGGTGTGTCCCATAAGGAGTAGCCAATGATTCAAAGCAGTAACATGCCCTGAAGTTACCATGACTGTGTCAAATTCAGCAATAGTTAAAACTACTTTTGAAGACTCATAGAGGAAATTTGACTGTTGAAGTCGTTTATTTCCATGTATTTACATATACAGATGCGTTTTTATTTTTAAGTTCTAACCTTTGTACCCCTGCCTTTATTCCTTCAAGACAGGCAGGATGTTTTGATGAACTGCTAGGTTACTGTTTGTTGCCAAATGTCAGATGTAGTTCTGGCTGCACAGCACAGGGCTGGAGAAGATGAGCCCATGCCAGGGTGGGAGTGCCTCAGGGGGAAGCAGGGCTGTGGGAAAGACAGTCCTCCCATTTCCTTTCTTCCTCTAGGGCTCACGCAAACAAACCAGCTCCAGTACTTAATACATAATGGCTTTTATGCAGGAGTAGTTTGTCTCACTTGAAGTGACTCAACCCTGAGTCAGGAGGTCTGTTCTGAGCTCTGACACGGGGACCTGCTGGAGGACATCACCTCTCTGAGCTATAGTTTCCTTATATGCCAACTGAAATGAACATCTGTTGATGTTAAAATCCAGTGCAGCCCAAACGTATGGGTTGGGAGCCATGGATAAGAAGGCATGTCTCGAATATATGCCAGTGCTATCAAATACTCATTAGGGAAGCCACAAACATTGAAGTCTGTGTACCGTCAGAGCAAAGTGTCAAGTGTGTATTTTACAGTTTGATAGATGGGACAATTTTGTATTGCTTCTCTTGTGTGGGAAGTGTATCCAAGGGTAGTGGATTTGACCAGGATTTCTTCTGGACCCCAGGTATAATCAATAAGTATAAACACATGTACAGAGTGGTCTCTAAGGACTGAAAATCCCAGCAAGCACAAGGAGTAGGCAGTATCACAAGAGTCCAACAGTTCAAGACAAGGCATGGGCAATACTAAAAGGTCCTGGTGGAGCACTGAAGGGAAGAGACGTGTTGAGGGATAAAATACTGACCAGTCGCAGCTTCTTTAAAATTGGGTGTTCCCTCAAAGAGTGATCCAGTATGTATTGCCAGAGAGGACTGTTTTTCCCAATGGTATTCTTGGATGATTTGGATGTACCAAAACCTAAGGATGGGTAGCATTTACCTATATATATAAAAAAAGGAATGGTAACTTGTAACTTTGTCAGTTATTGCCTGCTTAAATAAAGCAAGCATTGAGTATCACTAAAGGTTCAAGAGTTCTCTGCTCTGAAAAATCCAGTGAAAAAAGAAAAGGCAATGTAGCTGGACAGCTCAGTGGAATTTTCCCCCCCTTCTTTCTAACCTCTAAGATGTGCAGCCCTAAGTCTGCAAAGGCTGAAAGGGAAAGGCTTGAGAACTGTGTTGCTGAGAGAACAGCATCATAGAATCATTGTGGTTGGAGAGTTTCAAGATCATCAAGTCCAACTAGTAACTCAGCACTGCCAAGTTCAGGGGCCTATATGAGGGTGACAGGCTGCCATATTCTCACAGGACAAGTAACCACATCAAAACTCAAAGGGCAAGTCCAGGGAGAGAAGCATGAATGAGACATGCTATTTTCTTCATCTGGGAGCCCTGCTTTGCAGATAGATGGAGGTTGCTGGTGTTTAGTGCTGTCAGCTGATGCAGCTTCTCAAGCCCTGTGTTCTAATGACAGGGTCCTGCCCCCTGGCCAGGACTCTGGCATTATTCAGTGGCTTGTTTGCATGAAGCCAGAGCGCAAAACCAGAAGGTGCTGAAAGCTGTAGTTTCACTTTCTACTTAAATGGAGAAGAGATTTGAGCTATGATGCCCAATGCTTTCTGATAGTTGTTTGCTATTAAAAAACCACTTATTTTGAGGTGTTTTGTTTATTTTCTGTTAACGTCTCTTTTACAGCTGACCACACCGAGGTGTGTAGATTATTTAGCCACTTGCCTGAAGTTAAAGGGCTGCGTAAGAGGCTGCGTGACAAACCCAGCACCAGCCTCCTTCCCTTGCCTGACCATGTCCTGGCTCTTCCTCTGACCCCGGGGAACGGAATCGAAACTGTTCCCAGTAGAGAAAATGAGGCTAGGGCACCATTACGGCGTTTGCTGTCTGGTCAAATAAAGTCGGACCAGGGTCTGCCTTGGCCGGCACCTTGGCTGCTGGATTACAGGCAGCGGCTTGGGCTCTACTAACATCAATCTATTACCGTGGAGAAATCCCGGGTCCCCGTCCCCTCCCCGGGGCAGACAAGGGGAGGGCGCAGCACCCACCAGCCCCTTGAGCTCGGGGGGGAGGAGCTCCGCTTACCTGCCAGCATCCCCGTGGCAAAGGCAACCCCCAGCATCGCCGCCCCGACCGCCACTTCTTTGGGCACGCTGAAAAGGGGCATTTCGGGAGGGGAGCGGCGCGGCGGATGCACAGCGGCGTGGCCCGGAACGGTCACAGACGGGTGTGGGGCGGGGCAGCCCCGGGCCTCCTCCTCCTCCTTCCTCGTCCTTCTCCTCCTCTTCCTCCGGCCAGGAGGGTGGTGCTGTGCGCGGGTGTGCTCTAGGCGCTGGCGCCTTGTTTTTGCTGGCTTTGACACTGCCCGCGCCCCGGCATGCCCGATGCTGGGGATCTGGTGGACGATGCGCGCCTTCCTCCCGAGCGACGTACTCAGTAGTCAGTCCTTTTGTAAAGTGATAAAAGCAACACCTGGGGTTTGATCCTCCCGCTAGCCCAGGAAAGTGCTCTATCCTTCCCCTAGCACAGATATTTTTTTGCAGCTGAGGTGCGGCAGATTCCTTATCAAAAAGCATGTTAGATGGTGGGACTTAAGTCCTGTGACCAAAAGAGCCGTGAGGTCCAGGGCTGAAGGAGCATTCTCCACGAGAGGCAGGACAGGGCCCTGTTTCCTTTGCTGCTGTTTCAGCCCCCTTCTGCAGCACCTTCTGGGTGTGGTACAGCAGTGCCCTGGTTCTCTGGTTGTTTAGGGATCTCCCAGGCCTGATCTTTCTCTGAGGGAATTGATGTATAAACCAACAGTGTCTGTGCCATCTTCTCTTAGAAATCAGGGTAAAAAATTTTTCTGTGCTTTTGTTTCATTGCATAGGTAAATGCTGAAATGAGCCTGCTGTGCCTTTCGGAGATGGGTCAGGATTTTCCTTTTCCTTTTGTGAAGTGTTGGCAATACATGGATTTTGCAAAACCCTAGCAAGATCTATGTAATTTTATTGCTCTACAGGACATGAAATTAGCAACATTGCCCACAGACCAGGAATATGCCAGGCATGGAGTGGCTTGCAGCTTGGCCTCCACAGATGGAGGATGAGAGCACATAAAGCTTCCCTTTTGGCACAAAAGTAAGCTCTAGAAAGCCAGCTGATTCGTGTGCTGGTAGATTAGGGTGGTAACTTTTCAATTCTGTTCCTGTGCTAACCAAGCTGCTTTGTGTCACTGTGGTTGCCAGAAAAAGAATCTTTTGTGAGTGCATCTTCAGTGCAGGATTAAGTATATTGCCAGGACAGGTATGAGAAATGGGTTTTGGTTGGCTTCTTGAGGGTTGTCTGGGGTTTTGTTTGTTGTTAGTTTTTTTTTTTTTTCGTTCAGTATTCCATAGTTTTCACTTGTGTACACTTTGATTTTGTGAATGAAAGCATTTCATTCCATCTTTTAGTAGCTGAGTTACGAGGAAGCGCTGGAATGTGTCAGTTTCAGCCGAAACAAAACTATTAGGAGACAAACAGCCATAAATCAGATTTTTGACTCTGCGGCTCCACCTAGTGGTTATTCTCTACAACTGCAGCAGGAGGGAGAGTCACCTGTGGGATGAGCTGTCTTTTTTAGGAAAAAACACTCTAAACTTGTAAGCATCCAGTGTTGTGTTGGCCTCGACTCTCGACACGATAAGCTGCCTCACTTGAAGCTCTCTGGAAACGTCAAGTTTCTGAAATCTCCAAGAGAACTGGTGGACAGGATTGCTAATGTACTCAAACATGTGTCTGAAACTCCACCCCCTCCAAGTTCTCCTTACACAGTAATAACTTAGCAGCGGTGGCAGTGTCAGAAGGTGTTTTACTATGTGGTTGTATTGGACAATGCATTATTTCCTTTAGCTAAGTTGATTTACAGCTATCTAAGTCAAGATGAAACATTTTCTTAGACTGGCAAAAAGAGTTGGAAGTCTTGCAGTGAAATAGAAAGGACTCAGCTGCTTTTCTTTGAGCCACTGCAGTTTTCATTTTACATAGCTCTGTAATATATTGCTGAACAGGAAACTTTGATTAATCAGATTAATTAGACACATGCCTGCAGTGTGCTGTGCTTATTTGAGCATTTAAACCTTTGGTAGATTTCTGTCTACTTGTGCTGGGTAAGGGGAGAGCTACCTAGAGATTAAACTGTGTGTGAAGTGGGCTTGTATACACCACTGCTCCCTATATCCATTGGGTCAGTCCAGTTGCACGGATTTCCCAGATCACGATTGTCCACAATGCTGTAATCAGTTTTTGCTGTACCTGAAAGTGCCTTCTCCTTGGAGCTGCACCCCTACAAGGAGGTTTTGGGTGTCATCTTCAGACTGGAGTCAGAATATGACCGCTTTAGTGAAACAGAAGGAGCAGGAATGACAGGCTTCAGGCTGGCTAGTCAGTGGTTGACCTCAAGATGTGCAAATCCTCTTTCTTCATATCCATGGCTTCACACTCATTGGGGCACTGTTCCAGGAGTGTTTTTATATGTGAGAGTGTTGCACACCATCCACCTTGGTGTCATCTGCCTATGTGGACTTACTGTAGAAATGGGACTGGCAAAGCATTAGCCTGCTGATATGGCTGTCATCTCACTTCTGGGATCCAACCCTTCATTTGCAGCTATTTTTAGACAGAGCAGTGGTGCACAGTTACTGAGGTACTGGTGCTAGATGCTAAACAACTTCCCCTGTGTTTATAAGCTGTTCCCTTCTAATGTTCTCCTTTTATAGTTTTTCTCTTTGTTGTTTTTGGTTTTGTTCTTCCCCTCTTCACTCTTCTACGTGGCAGCTACCTGAGCTCAGCCATGTATTCTGGCAGGCCGTGCCTTCCAGGATGTTAGTGGTGTTTGTGGTCTGCTACAAGGTGGTGATAAAGAGCAGTATATAACTACCTTGATTGTCTTACTGCTGCACTATAGAGAAGTAAGATCTGTGGAAGGCTCAGCTCCCATCCTGTGTGGACAGACAGGGCTTGTCCACACTGTGCCTGAAAGCCTACCTGCAACATCTGTACTGAACAACATGTGTACTAAACCCTGATCTTACCCATCCTCAGAGAGGTGTTTGGAACAGATTGGAATTTGAATCTGCAAGGAGATAAGAACAGGCAGATCTGCGAGTTGTCCACATCGACATGGTGGATGAATGTGTGTATAGATGGAGCCAGCTACTCAGAAACACCAGGAAGCCATAAATTCCCTTACCTTTTAAGCTGTTCACAGATAAATAAATCCATAAGCATTCTACTGTATTTATTTATTAATTTAATTTTAGTGAGTTTTCCTAATATCTTTGGCTAAAACTGCAACAGAACATATTTACCATATTCATGTGTTCACTCATCTGTCTGTCCTAGGCACTGTAGACAAAATATGTATATATTTTATAATTTTATGCTCCACAGTGTATATCCCCTTGCAAGACTCAGATAAATCAGTTAATGGTGATGTATTTTAGAGTTGTATATATAGAATTATTATTTTTTTTCTTCACAATTGAGATTTCTTTTTTCTTCCAGTTGGTTTTACTGCTGTATGTCTGTTCCATCCCTGTTATCTCTCTCTTAGAGCGTACACTTAACATTTCATTTTACAGTTCTGTAATGCAGTGTTTGCCATTTACTGTCATAACCTCCTTGACCTTAGAGATACTCATTCCACATGTATCTGTTGCAGCAATTTTTTTGCAGTGAGTGTTCATACATCTTCTCAGCTGAAATTCTTGGGATTGTAAGAAGGGTGCAATCTTTTTTTTTAATCTGTGATAAATGGAATTGCTCTCCAAAATTTTCTTCTGATAGTTGAATTCGGTAATTTGAAATAAGACTAATAGTTTCCCAAAGACTCATCATTGCTTCTAAAGTAATCTGGATTTTTTATCAGGCACACGGTGAGTATCAAAGCTTCCTTTTAATATGATTCATTGTCCAGCTGGAGAGTAATCACTAAAATGGAACGCAGACATGAACAATGACTTTAACTAAGTTGGTTCGGTTACTTTCATCCTGCTCAGCCACTTCTATTGCATTCAGTCTTCTGTGGGAGCTTTTAAAGTATGGCTTTCGATAACAGCTTGTAAAGGCTGTGGTGCCTTCACATCTATTTCAAGGCTAAAGCATCAACATTTCAAATGCTGCTGCTAAGAAAGCTGGTGATTCATGAGCCCATAAGCCTTAAGCCATTAAACTTGCAAACAGCGAATGGTTTAGAAGCGGTTTTCAGCTAGAAGCATTTTGACATATTGGTAAATATTTTCAGGCCTTACTGGCTTACAGGCCAACATTTTGAATATATATGACTGCTTTTTGCCATCTCATTACAAGACTAGGTTCAGCTTTGGACACGCAGGTATCTTGAGGAGAGAGAGCCCCTGCCAAGCAGCATAATTCCCAGTGCAAAGGCAGTTAATGGCTTCTATGAAAATATCCCACAAGTATCAAGGACTGTAAAACTCAAATTGAGCTTGACTGGGGAGTCTCGGTGAAATAGCTCATTCAGTGGCTCAGCTTGACAGAACCAATGATAGAAGCAGTTCTCCTGACAAAGGGAGTTTGCTATTGAAAGATGTGGTTTGGAGGCATGTTGAATTTCTCAGAACAGGTGACAGACCTGAATGATCTGCTTCCAGGTCGTGGCCCAGCCTCACACTTGGAACAAGTGCATGGACAGTGGTGCAGTGGGTGCTAGTTCTTGAGAAATAAAGCTTGGTATTAATTGGCTCCTGCAAATGGCCCCCATGTGATGGAAACAGGCATTAGAGTGGAGCATTCTGCTTTACTTAAAAAGCCTGCTGTGAGTCTCAAGATGTTGCTCCACTTAAGCCTTAAACTATACAGTGCATGAACAAAATGTGAGAAATTTTGCTCCCTATCAGTCTGATACGTGTAACAAGATTAAAGAAGCAGTGAAAAAAATCAACCATATCTATGACATCTATCAATCAGGCTCTCCCATGCCATCATCTTTTGCTTCTTTTTTTTCACATCTGGAGAAACCTGTTTCAAAGACCAGAAGACTAGATTTTTTTCATATCAGCTGTGTAAAAAGATGCCAAAAATGAAGGTTACTTTTGGAAACACAGTGGTTTTTCCCTTCTCTTTAAGGGCCTTTTGTCCTGGAGTTTCCAGTGCCCCAGAGCACCAGCAGCAGCATGACAGCAAGAGAGGTGGAGAGACTGGAGTGTTCTTAGTGAATGTTAAAGAAAGATGAACGATCACCGCACTAGATATGGTTCCTAGAGAGTTTTAGGTCATATTGCCATTCCACAAGTAACAATTTTTCACAAACATGTGAAAAACATGCCAGTGTATTCACCTGGGGACTAAAAATGAAGAATTCCTAGTAGCCTGTCAGCTGTGATTTGTTAACACGGTGCAGATGTGAAGGTGGTGGTACTGGATTTAGCAGGTAAAATAGATGTGCTGGAGAGAGAGCCCAATTAAAGTTATGTCCTGAAACTCAGTGTGTGGTGTGTTACCCCCTTAAAAATGTAATGGAGATGGCTGAGATATCCCCAGGAAACAGGAGAGTGAGAGGTGAAGAGAGTCTGATGTTGCAAAGGGCAGAATGTCTTGGAGTGAACAGAGTAAAGGTATGAGAGGATTTTTTAATTGTGTGCAATGCTCCCTCTATTTCCCCACTTTATTTTTAATTGAATATGTACTCTTAGTAATGGCCATGAGCTGAACTCACTTTTTATCTCTATAATATTCTTGTTACAATTTTGCTCTTCAGTATGAATGGGTTTTATTTCTTTACTGTTATGTTTCTTGGTGTTTCAGTGTTAACAAAGGGCTACGTAGACTTTTATTTTCTTATTCTGTTCTTTGTTTTATTATATATATTTTTAAAATCACCTCAGCTCCTTATAAAATATTGAAATTCTCTTAAACTTGGCGATAATTCTTTGAAAGAACCTCTAACAGGTTAACTTTGAATTTTTCAGTGCTAGTCATCCCTTTGAATGGGAATAAGGCTTTCTTAGCATAGTATTTTAAAGTTCTGGTTTTGCTGCTTCCTTTTACTGTTCTAAAGATCAGAAGATCCTTTTGCTTTAGTATACTTGAATCATATTTTAATTTTTTAAACAAAATTTCTACCCATTTTGTTTTTATAAAGTTCCTTTCTTCCTATTCCTTTATAGCCTGGGCTTGACTTCGTAAGAATCTCTAACTGAACCATAAACTACCTTTATAAATATCATTTTTCCTTGAAAGCTATATCTTACTGCAATGACCAAAGTTTTGTCATGTGTTAGATTAAGATGTCTGCCTAAAATCAATAATGCTGAGGTAACAACATTGGTTTCTGCTAGGCTCTCAATTACTTTCTCAGTTGTTTGTCATAGGAAGAATATATGATCAGTTGTTTCCCCTGCAGGCTATAAAAGCAGCCTGTTCTCCTTTGATCACTTCTGCATACTTCACTTTTACTCTCCTAAGTGTAACACAGATTTTTAGAGCCTTGGACCTGTGAAGTAGCAAAATGATTCTTCTGTAGTCCATTCCAAGGGATAATAGCCTCCCTGTATAGAGCATCATAAATATCCTTGGACAACAGTTGGCTCTTTTGGGTTACATTGCACAATTGCTGTGGAATCTGTTCCTGAATTTGCCATGCTCTTTGAAGAAATGTCTGGGAGAAATTTACTTTGCAGTCTTTCCTTTGCACCTTAAATTCCCTGTTGTACTTCTTCTTTTGCAGGTAGTGCCTTATTCTTTATCTGTTTGGGTAGCAAGTACTGGTGTGGAACTGCTACTCTTTTAGTCTTTTTGGTGTGGTTTTGTGGTTTTTTTTCCTTTTTATCCCCCTCTATATCTTCCTGGTTTTTAAGATGGTTTCTGGTACTGTTTTGTTCTTAAAGTTGCTGTAGTTTGCCACAGAGGGGATACACAATCATTCTCTGCTCTTTCCTTTACTTTTGTTCTCTCTAGATCTTCTTTATTTGAAATAAATTACACGGGGCCTGCATGATGCCAGTAAAAACCCCGCTAGGCAGAGGAATACTTGAAATAGTAGAGACCCTTGTGAAAGTGGGAGCAACCATAACAGGGAAATTGAGTCAGTGGCTGCTTGTTACTGTAAGTGCTCTTCCCTCAAAAAGAGGCAAGCATGCTTCTGAATGAGGCTTCAGAGGTAACAGGGAAATTGGAGAAGGTAAATTGAAGTTTTGGACCCCTCAAAGCACTGAAGAGAAACCACTCATATTTGCTTCCTGGTTTTTTTTTCCTGTGTTACATGATGCAGAGCAGTGAACACAGTAGTTTGAAGTTAAAACAATGAAAACAAACCAGGTTAGAAATTGAATCTCATCACCTTCACATTCCTGTGTATGTGAGAGGCGAGTCAGACTTGGTGGTGTGAACAATTGGATTTCAAGAACTTGCGGAATACTCAACCCTGTACCCTGGCAAAGTCCTGCTGACTGATTTCACAGCACAGAGCAGCTCTGCACTTGGAGGGCTGTTATGTTTCCTAACAGTGTATTTGTAGCATGTTGTAAACAGTAACTATTGTAACCAGATCCCAGGCTGTTGGGCCTTAAAACCTGCAGCGCTACCCAACTGGCAGAAACCTGAGTGCAGTTTGCCTTTGTCTTCTGTCTAATTCATGGAGGCAACAGTGGAAAATGCCAGAGTGCTTGGGAGCTGGGCCAGGAGGAGGATAGGTATGCAGCTGGTCGTCTGTTTTGCCCCTTTTGAGAGCATAGGTAATTACTGTGTGCCATACACCTTCCTGATGAAATGCCTCTTGGAAAATGAAAGCTGTTTGCCTGGTTCCAAGGCAGAGACAGTTTTTCTGGCCAAATGGGGTTTAGTAACTCTTCCAGCCTAGCTGCAGTGTCTTTCATGGACTGTTTAGCTTTGTGGTGTCTAGGCACCCTGTAGAGTTGTTGTATACCCAAAATAAGGCATGAAACCTGGACATTTCTGCCTTCAAGCACAAAGCTGACAAGTGCTCTGTTCTTAATGGACAAACGAAGTAAGAGCAAAAAGAGGATCAATCTAGACTCTTTGAAAGAAATCTTACCTCTTTTCCTGAGGCCAGGCATGGAAGGTGAAGGAGAAAGCTACAAGGCCATAAAATGTGCAGGTGTTGGAGGAGGGACTGCTCTCATCACCACGCAGAATCTGATGGATTGTGGGAATCCAGGAGTACCTGGAGATTGTCTGGAGCCTTGAGAGCTTTGGCTCCACTCGAAGGACAGCAAGAGTTTCCATTAGGCATTAATTTAACCAACAAAGCATTTTACTAAATAAGTGTCAGATGTTCCCAAGTTCCTGGCAAACAATACTGCTTGCGGGCGTTGCAGGATGATAGCATGTATTGGTCTGTTTTGTTCTCTTAAAGTACATCAAATCTTGAGCAAAGCTGCTCCTTCCCAGTATTTGGTAGTACTGTAAAAAGTCATCCTTCACTTCTGTTTTCATCAGGGCACTGATGCTAGTATAGGCATGAGGTGAAACCCCTTCCTTCCTGGTGTCTCCTTCAGCATTTATGGTCACAGAATTTTTCCTCAGCGCTGCATGGCCACATGGACCAACTTAGCCAGTATCTAAAAGCCACTTGATCTTAAAGAAGGTGCCTCCAGATTTGGAATACCCCATTACAGATTTCAGTGCTTCAGCAGGCAGTCAGTAAGCAGGTATTTTTAAGAGGAATTTCAGAGACTTCATATGGGCTCAGAGCTCTGTGGTGTCTCAGTCCTACATGTTGAGGGTTTCCATGTGCTGGACAGCCCTCCTTTTACTCCTGTTGGCATGAACTTTCCTTGCTCTTATTAATAACTATCTCTTTCATTTGGTTTAATCTGAATGTCCTCAGCTCCCTCAGTTTCCTTATGCAAGAGGTAAATACTAAGAGTATTATAAGTTTTGAAAAATCTGTGGTGGGAAAAACATGATGTAGGAATAGTGCCAAAAAGCAGAACTTTAAGAAAATCAGTAACTTGCAGACCTCTGTTAATTCCTTCTCTGGAACTGCTTTTGCTGTCCTTGAGAAGGTCAGAGAAGGGAAAGGATGCCCATTACACATCTGCTGCACTGACAAGCAACCAAATGTACCTTTTGGCTAGTGGCTTACATTTTGGCAGCACAAAGCTTCCAATTCCCACCCTTCTGCAATTGGATGGGATGAATAGCAGAGCTGTGCTGTATTGCTTGTTGGCATACACCTTTAGTACATGGGCTGCATGTGAGTCTATTAATCTAAAGTTACCCTTTGAGATCACTGCCCAGTTTGCTAGCATAATCTTTTTGGAAAAGAGCTTGGCATGTGCATCCCCTTTTTGTCTTGGTACATGGGTGGGGTTTTTGTTGTCTGTTTTGGTTTTATTTGTTTTGGTTTTCTTCTTCTTGTAATTTCCTGGTGTACAGCAGTCATCCTAAACACTAGCACTGGTATTTGTTAATGAATGGGCATATTGCCATCTGGAGAAAATGTCATGCCCTTCTGGTGTGGATTCTGAGTGATTCAAGCTGTGGAGGGGTGTATGTAGTGAGCATGCTATAAATTTAACATTGTCTTATCTGTATGCAGGGATAAGAAGGAGGATGTTTCCTCACTTCCTCTTTCTTGTCCTTTTTAGGCATCTGAGGGTGGAATAAGCCAGTCATCAAAGCAGATCCAGGTCAGAATAGATAAATACTTTCACCTGTTGTAAAATTCAGAGCAGCATTTAAATCCCTGCCTCTCCCCTAACACTTCTCTAGAGAATCACTCTATCAGTTGTAATTGCTTGCTTGAAAGTGCATTGGAACAGCTGAACTTGCATGGATTAGGATAGTTTTATGTTCTGTTTCTGCCCACTTCTGGACCAAAAAAAGGCCTCAAAGCCCAATTCATGGCTTCAGTCTTTATGGTGTGTTGGTTGTAGGCAGCTAAGCCCTGTGAGAAACAGGAGGGGAGTAGAGACAGTCAGTGAAAACACCTGTTCCTGTAATAGCGTTTCCATCCTCTTATCTTGTCCTCTGTATTGGGTTCATCCCCCTCATTCCACCTTGTTTTCAGCTAGGAGGGGCCAGGAGCTGCTCCTTACTATGCACGTGTGCTGCATTTGGCATGATGAGGTCCTCTGGATAGAGCCATTGGCTACCACAGTACTGCACAGATATGCATCCTTCAAAGCAGAAGGGGCTCTGAAGTTATATGGCTTCAGCACCATCTGAAAATATAGGAACACATAGCTGGTGCTAATTGAGTAGCCAAAGGACTTGCAGCTCTCCTCAGTTCTTCCCTCGTCTCTGCTTTGGAGACATGAGTGGAAATTAAGCTCCATCAGGAGAAATAAGAACTAAACAAAACAACTTCAACAACAAACAAAACCAAACCAACCAGCCAACCAACAACAAAAAACTCACCTCTAAAACTTGGGGCTTGAGGTGTTGTGTAGAGCTTTCTGCTGAAGGCTTGGGAGAAATGGATCATTCTGTACAGATAAAGGAGCCAGTTCAGGGCCTGGAATCAGCTTAGTAGCATTAGCATGAAAGCTGGAATTACCATTTTGACAACTGCAGTGCCAAGGCTTGCCTACTGGATTTGCTACTTAAAGGCTCCTTTTGCCTGCTGGTGCTCTTGCACTCAAATAGCCCCTTATTCCCCAGTCTGGTGCTGATCCTTGTCAGGGGAGGAGATACAAATCCCAGTTTTCCTTTTGTGACCTTTGTCATGTCCTGTGCTCACTGAATTAATGGTTTGTAGAAACAAAAATACCCGTTTTCTTGTCTGACTCCTGTAGTAGGACTTTACCATGAGCCAGTCTGTGTGTAGGTATCATGTCTGTAGCAAGGCCTGCCAGATCCTGGCTCTTAGGTAAAAGAAAATGTTGATGCAATTAAAAGTCAGGGTTGCTTTTGAAGACAGCAACAGCTCAAGTGAATTTTTGGCTATTCACCAAGCCTGGTCTCTGGTATGTGGTCTTTTTCCCTTTCTTTTTTGTTGTTCCATGTTTCTCCCTACTTGAGCCTCAGGCAAAGTGCAGCCTCTCTGTAGAAGAATTTGATTCCACTTTTCACTCAATGTCAGTACTGGCTAGTGCGGTGAGAGTCCTGGCTACCCATTTTTTTTCACCCAGGTAACTACACTCTCCAAATGAGTGGTGAAGCAGAGCTGATATTAGTCAATACAGACTACACTACTGTGTGGTTAATACTGATCTACATGCACCTGAAGCACCAGTAGCTCAAGCCTTTGCTGACAAAGCATTTCAGGGCAGGGAGGGTGTGGGAAGATGGATGCAACACAGAGGCTGGTGCTGATTTATCAAGTTACATGCATACCAGAAATTTGTAAAGTGTGAAACAGAATGTGAACGTCACTAGCTGAGAAGCTAGCCTGAGAAGGGGAAAAAAAAGTCTGCAGTATGCAGTGTTTTTAGCATCCACTTATATATGGATATAATATATGTAAATTATTATGTTACCTGTCAGCCAAGTGTTACTGATCTTTGAGGAGTGAAACAAACACTCATTGATTTTAAACTTGAAAACCAAGCATCCTACTGATTTTGATTTATTATTTGTGAAGCATTAACAAATTGCCAAAACTGACCAACTGCAGCAAGCAATAACACTTTGACTGAAATGTAGAGAAGATCAGGTGAACTAAGAGGAGCATACTGCCAGCTTGTGGACCCTGCAGGGGATGTAGAGAGGAGTCAGGTATGGCAATTGCTGTTGGGCAACTCTTCTTATCCCAGCTTGGAGTAAAGATGGGGAGCATCTTTCTGCTCAGGGAGCAGAAATGACTTAACAACAAGCCAGGAGGTCTCTTGAAGCTTCCTCAGGCTTTGTTCAATTCAGTTATGATAGAATCATAGAATGGTTTGGGTTGGAAGGGACCTTAAAAATCACCCAGTTCTAATCCCCCTGCATGGGCAGGAGCACCTCCCACTAGCCCAGGTTGCTCAAAGCCTCATCCAACCTGGCCTTGAACACTTCCAGAGAGGGGGCAGCCACAGCTTCCAGTGTCTCACCACCCTCAAATTAAAGAATTTCTTCCTAATGCCTAACCTCCCCTCTTCAAGTCTGAAATCATTTTGCTTTGTCCTCTCACTACACACCCGTGTAAAATGTTACAACCCTTGGCTTGTAGGAAATAAACAAAGAAATGCTTATTGCAGTGCATGAACGGGTTTGGAAACTGTAACACAGCATCAGTGTTCTAATATCTTGGTCTCCTTCACTGCTTAAAGCTGTGCATACATTTCTGCCTTGCAGAGCTTGAGCCAGCCCTTTCTCTTCTTACAGACCTTGGGTAAAAGGTGAATGGGCTAGTCAGAAGAAAGTGACTGTTCTTTAAGTAAGAAAGAACAGACTGGCAAATCCCAGCTGTAGAAAGGATGCTTAACCCTTGCCAGAAATACTACAATCTCTTAACTGAGAAGCAGCAAGTCTGCAGCCAAGCTGGCTCTGGAGGAAAGATGAGAGTGTTTGCTCTCAGCTGTGTTACCACCTGTACCATGCCAGGGAAGCTAAATAGACTGAAAGAGCTCCACCTACCATTTGTTTTATTTCTCCAAATGAAGAATGTGTTGATAAATGGCAGCTGAAATGAGGTAGCAGTGGGTAAATGGGCACCCTACCATAATCCCTTTTTTCTGTCTGGAGCCACTAAACACTGGCACCATTACAAGAGATGCTGCTTTGCAGTAATGGCAATGCTATGAAAGTGGCCAGTTCCTGCCATTTGAGGTAAGGAAATGAAAATCTGAGATATAATGAAACCATTTAGAACCAGAAGAAAAATACATTGCTTTAAGAGCTTCAGGACTTGTTTACTGGAGCTGTTTTCATTGAAGCTGTACCACCTTGATTCTAAGAGTGATCAAGTGGAGGCTGCTTTAATGGAGAAACTCAGCTTTACTGAAGATTGCTGCTCTTCAGTTGATTCTCTGAGGTATTTGACTGAAAATACAGTACAGAGTTAGCTTATCCATGAAGGAGGGTTGAAAAGAAAGCTGAAGAGGCAGCAACCCAGCTAATCCAGCGTATGGAAGTTAAGAGCACAAAGTAATGAACGAGTGGAATTAAGTTGAGTTAATCAGATTGTGCTGTTCAGCGTGACATTAAAATCCACAAGAATCAGTAACTTCAGAACTGTTGTGTAGCAGTGTATCTTCCGCTGTCTATGATGGGTGGCACCAAGATAAAAGGAAGTAAACAAAGTTAAATCAGAGGAATAATATGTCCAAATCCTTAACTGTAAAGTGAGACATACCAGGCAAAAACTCAGTTGTGGCCCAGATTTGTGAGGTGTCCCAGCAGGGTCTCCTTGGAAGACAGAATGCATAGATGGCTAAATTGTTTTCTCTGGGTGATTTGGGAGGATGAAGAGCAGACTGTGAAAAGATAGGTTAAAATCATGTTAAAGCAGTGCTATGCCAGAAAATGGACTTCTCAGTTAAATGTATCTCTCCATTAAAAATCCAAATGTGAAATTTGTCATTCAGTAGAAGGCTCTCTGAGGAAGGTGTGGAGGGAAAGGAGAAGGAAGAATGAGGCTAAGATGACTCTCTAAAATGACTCAAAAAAAATCTGTGAGAGTGTAATACAGAACAAGACCTTTCCTGTATCTTGTATCTTGCATCATTATAAATTCTGCTAGCATCTGGATTCTGTGGAGACTGTGTCCTTTGTCATTCCAGGCACCTTAGATTGCTGTTTCTGAAGTGAACTGCAGGTATTAAGCATCTAGCTCTTTTGAATTTAATTCTTTTGGACCTTTCAGAAATCCCAGACTAGGCCTTTAATTGGCTTCTGCTCTCTCCTCACAGGCATCTTTAAGAAATTTGAGTTATTTTTGAGACATAGATCCAGAGAGGTTAAGTACAAAAATTAGTAATTACTATTCTTTTGCCTGAATAATTCCAAAGTGACTATTTTTAATTTTTACCCTGGTTTCAGTTCAGATCAAATTGGTTTGAAGGGAGTGATGAATGATGCCTTGGCTAGTACAGGCAACTTGCTGTGCACAATAGTGCTTTGTTTTACACATCTATCAAAGAAATAACTAGGGTGTTGGAAATGACACATGGATTTCTCTCTGGCAATAAAGGACCTGACTGGCTGTGTTATATTATAGTGATGGTTGCAGTATAACAACCTTGATAGATAAAACAGTAGCTAACCTTTGGGCTGGGATGTTTAGGTCACCAGTTTAAAATTGAGACCATCTATATCAGCTTACGTTTCCATCCTTGTCATCTAACATTCAGCTTTTGTTGCTCTGTGTGCCTGAATTTCCACATGCTACAGGAGCTGCACTGCCTATTTACTGTA
This sequence comes from Florisuga fusca, assembly GCA_038090715.1. NCBI lineage: Eukaryota > Metazoa > Chordata > Aves > Apodiformes > Trochilidae > Florisuga > Florisuga fusca. The sequence continues at coordinate 26,147,917 of JAAWXA010000010.1, read as the reverse complement.
CAAATGGAATGGTACATTTCTCTCATTTGCCACATTTGCTTTGTACTTTTACTTGCACTCATCTTCTCCTTTGAGAGTGCGTATTTAACATTCTTAACTGCAGTGCAGATCAAATTCATCTCGGGCAAGATGAGCATTTGAACCTGATGGTGAGTGAATGATTGACAAGGTGCAAGTATTTTTGTGTCAAGGCTGTGACATGTCATTTGTTGAAAAAGCTATTCAGCTGAATGCTCTACTCAGCTGAAAGCTGGGAGAGTGAGGAATATGCCAGATTCTCAAAAGGATGCTGCTTGATGTCTAGTGGCACCATTAGTGACATTTTGATGCTAATGAAGAAGGGAGCACTCTCAGCTCTGAAAATTATACTTTTGAAGGTTAGAAGAGGATGCTTTATGAAGTCTGTGCCCCACTGTTGCAACCCCTGAAAACGTCCAGTTTTGCCATAGATAATGAAGTTCCACTTTGTGGATTGCTGTGGTCTACAGAGTGTTTGCTGATCACATGGTGTTGCAAACTGCATGAAAGACAGCTGGAACAGTTTAAATGCCTCCCTGCTAGTGCTTTGCTAGGCAAGTGATTGCTTAAGGTGCCACAGGGATGTTAGAGGCTTGATAATGGGAAGAGGTTGGGGGTTATGTCTCTATTCAGTTGTGTTCTTCAATGTGAAGGAAGCCTTAAGAATTGCAGGTATAGCTTGATCTGAGTTAATGCTGCACTCCCTAGAGTGAAAACCTAAAATGTTGCTGATATTGGGTGCAATTACTCAGCTCTCAGAAGCACTGTTGTTAATTAGCAGCTGTTTCCCTGGTTTGTGACAATGTGGGTTTCAAATGAGCAAGTCCTGCTAGAAGAATTGTGTCAATATGAGTTTACTGATCTACAGCTACAGCCTTCCTGATGCATGGAGCATTTTTTGGATTTTGCTTCTGAATAAATTTGCTAGGTCAGCTGGCACTTGACCACAATGCCTTTTAGTGACCTGGTAGAATTGGGAAATGAATAAGACTTCCTATTACATGATTTGTAGTTTTTTTCCCCTCTAAGTCTAATATGGCCTCCAGCATTTTAAAGTGGCTCTTTTCCCCAGGTGCTCCTCTTCAAACTTCCATCCTAATACTGTATAGGAATGACCAAAGAATTCATAAGCAAAATCTATTTAAGAAAATATAAAAAATCATAATGCCTTTCAAAGTCACTCTGCAAGGAGCAGCATTCTTTCTTCATGTGATAATCACATATTATTTTTTAATTTTTTTTTTTTCCTAATGGAATTTCTGAAAAATGAATTAATTTGCTTGGGTGGTGGAGAGTTGGGAAGATCCTCAGAAGACCAGTCTGTCCTAGGAGCAGAAGTTTGTTGCTAGCTTGTGGATCTGGCTGTGGATGTCATCATGGCCATTTCTTAAAGATGAGGAGTAGCTGCATCTCTCCCTCTTTTATATTCTGGAGCCACAAGTGGTCTGACTAACAGTACCAATGCCACCAGAAAGATCAGAGCACTGAGTGAGCACAGCCATGGCTATTGTTGTTTGATTTGATGGATGCACCATATGCTGGTTGTTTTGAGGTTTTTTGGGAACAAAACTCATTAAAATCTTAACTGCTCTTTTCATGAAACAAGGCTGGGGAGAGAGGGAGGTAGAGGAGCACCCTCCCGTTTTACTGTCTCCATGAAATTGCTGCCACAGATGCTGTTTTGGCTGCTGGTAACAGTGTCAGAAATGGCAGCAGCCTTCTGCAAAAGTGGTTTAAAAATAGACCTGTTTGGTTATGCTTGTTCCCTTAAAGGGACATTGTCACTTTGATTTAGTCTCAACATTTCAGCTTGGTTGCTATTAGCTATGCCCTCTCTTAGTTTCCAGCCAATCTGGCCAGCTCTGCAGTGGGCTGGATATTGTTTCACATACAGGAAATATGTTTTGAACATAGTGCAATGAAGTTTTACTAAACCTAGTAAATTGATGAAAATATTTTTTTTTGTCTGTCTGTTACCATGGAAGTGAGGGACAATTAGCATTCCCTTGCCAGTACTGTCACCCTTGCAGTTTGAAGGCCTTGTGCTGTCACCTTCGTGACACAAACTACAGTCAGCCTGGCACTTTCAAGATAGATTTCTGTTCTTCACCCTCTTGCCCAGCTGCTCAGCATCCTGCTCTTTTTCTGAGTCAGAACTCTCAACACTCACTTTCTTGTCTTCCTACAAAAATCCGTCTGGGCAATGTAGTGGGGTAAAACTGGAAGCATGCATCCCCATCTCCAGGTATCTTCTATACCCTTAAAGTCCAAGATTGCTTTTAAGGGTGAGAAGTTATTTGAAATTACAAAGTTTCTTGTTTGGTTAGTTGGAGGAGTTTTTTGTCTTCTGCAACTACTCCTCTTCAGAACACCACCACACCATGCTGCTTGGGTCGGGAGACAAATAACCAACTTTTTCAGCAGCACCTCTGCCAACAAGACTTTTGTTGTCTCCCATTTCTGTCAAAGCTGAACATCGTGTCTTTGCCCAAGGTCAACACAGGTTTTGTTTTAGCCCTGGAGAGTGGAGCAGCCCCAGTTGCATGATTGCAGTGAGTGGTAAGGACACAGCTTTCAGTCCTGAGAGTTCCCCCATCAGTTTTCTCACTGCCTGCAAGATCTGTTCCCCTCTGTGCAGGGGTATGGAGTTTGACAGCATCGAGCAGAGGCTGGGAAAGCTGACTGAAGCAGGCTGAGAGGCAATTGTTGAAACATGATTTCATGCAATTACATCTGCCTTGGCAGTGGTACCGTCAATTTAATTTCCTCCTCTTCCACCATCTTCTCCATGTTAACTGCTTCTTTCTCCTCTGCTGCCTTATTGCCCTTCTGCAATGCCTCTGCTACTCTTTGAAATGTCCCCATCTCTTACATCAACATCATTTAGGCCCTCTAGCCTCTTCTTAGCCTGCTTTCCACTTGTCTAATCTTTTTTTTATTAAGAGTTAGATTTTGCTGACATCTCTAAGCTTCCCTATCTCCTGATTTTTGAGAGCTCAGCATTGATTTCAATTAGGGTCTGTGTCTGGAGGGCTTGTGCAAAGAAGTGATTCCTGTCATGGTAACTAGTTGGTTTTACTGCTCTCCCAGATGTGCTCACCTCTGCTCAGTTCTCACAGCTGCTCTGGTTTGCAGTCTCTGATCAAACCATGCAAAGCAGGGCAGCATTCAGGAGTCCTCTCTCTGCTACTATTAGATGGAGAGGTCAGAGTGTAGCTTGTTGAGGGTTTCCCTCTCAAAGGAGTCCTGACCTGAAATGGTATTTTAGTAACTTAAGCCCCTGGAAGCATGGTAGGTGTAGGCTACTTTTACTTCTCATGTTACATGTTTACTTCTCTTTTCTCAGTGTTCACTCCTGACTTAGTTGTGCTTCAGTGAGGTGCTTGATGCACATCTCCTGCCAAGTAACAAGGTGCTGGAGCCCATTTGCCCCATGCATCCAGAAGCAGCTTTTGAAATGATGGCATGCCCATCTTTCTGGGATACTGATGTTCAATCCTGGGTCTGTGAAGAGGTTCCAGAAGCCTGGAAGAAACCTAGAGTTTAAATGTGCCTATATATATATATATAGGGTAAACAAGACAAACTTTGTAATTATAGCTCTGTCAACTTGATGTTGATCCTGGGCAAATAATGAAGTGGCTGGTAAAGGGATTTGAGTAGCAAAGAGTTAAAAAGAATAATATAATTAACATCAGTCAAGATAGGTTGATGGAAAATAGATCCTGTCAAGCTAACTTGATATCTCATTTTTCTAAGTTTTGTACATTAAAGGAAATAATCTAGACACCTATAGAGTTGCTGACTTGCTACCACAGGATGTTTTAGGACAGAAAGTGATACAGACTTAGCAAGGTGCGCACTAGTGGCATTACCAACTGGCCAGCCGTGACAGGTCTCTAAATGTGATGGCTAAAGAGGAATCATTGCTGAGCAGGTTTGTTTCTAGTAAGGTAACATTTGGTTCCTAGCTCTGTGTTGGTTTTGGTTTGGGTTTTTTTAATGGGTGAATGTGGAAGAAGATCCCAAATCACTGTGAGTTAAAGGCTGCAAGATAATGGTCCCCCCAGTTTTGTGTCAACAAGGAAGATAGTTATCTGTGAGACCAGGTTTTCAAACCAGTAGTACCACACAGGAGAATGTAAGCACGTGATTTCTCATAGGGCCAAAAGTGAAACTTGGGATTTCAGAACTAAAATGCCATGCCTACAGAGTGGGAAACCCTTTAGGGAAGGACTCGGAGAGATTTTAGGCCCCTGCTTCATAACCAGTTTCCAGGTTACCAAAAGAATTAGCGAGATCCTAGGATGTGAAAAAGGGATTATTAAATGAGAGTCAGGAGGTAATGCCTTTGTCACTGATGTGATTGCTTTTGGGGTAGGATGGCTGTGTCTTGTTTCAATAGTGTTAGAAGGATGCTGATAAATTGGAGGAGGTTCACAGGCAATCTATCAGAATGATTAAAAGGTCTGAAAAACATGTCCTTCAGTGACATACTTTGAGAGCCTAATCTGTTTTAGCTTGTTGAGCAGAGGTGTAAAGGTGGCTTGACCTGTCTGTAAGTACTTCTATAAGGACCAGAAATGTTCTTCCATCCAGGTGACAAGTGTGTTGTGATTGCTGCTGTCTGGAAGTTGCAGCTAGACAAATTTAGGCTGGAAGAAAGAATTGTGTTTTAAAATAATAGGGGATAATTAACCACTAGAGGGTTTTACCATGGACTGTTCTTTGCTGGCAATTTCATCCTCTCTTGACAGTGTGCTCTGGCTGAAGCAGGGGATTAATTTAAGGAGTGGTATGATCTGTAGCTTTTAGAAGGTCAGAGAGGGCGATTGGTTTGGTGTCTTCTAGCTGTAGGATCTCTGACTGCATTACCCCAGTTCTTGGCAGTACTCAGTAGTTTGCTCTGTCCAGGATCATTCCCATTCATTAATATTTCAGGCAGAGAATCTCTTGTTTTAACTTGTGTAAAATGGATGCAATTTAAGAAAATTAGACATTAGTTCACATAATGAATAACCTTGATTTTATCAATTTGCAGCTCTATTTTCTGCAATTTGACAAGCTTAAATGGCATTCAAGTAGCTTTTCATGTAAGGTGTCACTCTGTTTCCTTACTAATGCCTGAGCAAGTACCTTGCCTATTGTCAGATCGTTAATTCTCTGTTATTAAGTACTCAGGTGCTTCTTCAATGCAAGGACTGTCAGTTGCCAATGTGGAATCATTTCAGTTAAGAAGCCAGCCTGTCAGAGGCTTATCTGCTTCTCCAGACTTGCATTTATTCACCAGCAGGAGAATCTTCTTTCTGGAAATTTGACTAACACCTGATTATAGCCTCAATGTTCAAAGCTCAATACAGAGACTGACCTACCTGCAGTGTCATTTAACTGTAGTTAAAGAAGTGTTGTGTGTAGTGAATGTAGTTTTCTGTTCCTTAGTCCTACTGGGAGAGTGTTTAGTGGAACCTGTCCTCCTGACATCAACTGTAGTTAGTTTTTTGATCTAGAATACATGTAAGCATTTGCTGCAACCTTCAGTCTTTTAAAAAAAAAGTTGTCTAATACCGAATACCAAAGATAAATTTGACCTCTGAAGTTTGATCCGTGAGTTTATCTGATTTGCTAGGGAGAGACAGACAAGAAATAGTGGCTTGGACAGTTATGTAACGCAGGGAGAGGTGAGATTACAGAGTTGTTGGCAGGAAAATAATAAAAGTGGAGAAAATAAGTGGTGATTTATTGTCTTTCTTCTGATGTAGAAGTATACTGATTGCAAATCCTGGATGAAATTGCTCTCAGCTTTGGGAAGCCTGGATCTGAATGCAATGATCATTTCTTAATCCTATCTATGATAAGCTTGCTTTCAGCCCAGGGACTTGATAAAGGTGCTGATCTGTGTTCTCTCTGGTAGGCTATGTGAATGTCATCAGTAAGCAGTAGATAGCCAGGGTAGCTACTAGAACTTTGTCATGTGGCCTATTGCTTTTAGGTACCTGTCTGCTAGAGGCTGCTGTCATTCAGAGTGTAGTTTGATCACAACTTACAGAAAAGTACTGGGCTGCTGTGGAACTTTTGTTTTCCCTTGTTGTTGCCTCTCAAATAAAAAATCAATCTTTCAGAAAGAAAGCAGAGGTTTGGAGAAAATACTGTGATAATACCTTCAGTTTCTCATGCTGGCAGAATGAAATACTGGTTTATGAGTTGGAATGAGGTAACTTGTAAGGGTTCTAGTACTTCTGGGTTTGTCTTGATGCAGTATTCAGAAACTGTCATCTCATGTGTCAGGGATTTTGCCGAAGAGAACTGGTAGATTTCGACTGTGGAAAAAATGTTGTGGAAGTGTTGATTATTGATTTATTCAGCTCACAAATTAAACAAATTTTACAAATTTTAAAATTTTATGACATCAAGCAGTGATGCCTGGTAGAATTACTAGAAAGAACAAATTTCTAAGGCCAAGAAGCTGTTAAGTATGCCAGACATGGAAAAAAATTGCTTATGTGCTAGAACCTACATTAATTCAAAATGCTACTGGGGAAACTGGACACAGTTATGTGGATCTCAAAGCGAGTAAAACCACTTGATTTTGAAACTATTGATGTATGATCTAATTTTCAAACTTGCAGATCCTGGTGACTTCTTCAAGGGTGTGGAGCTCTGTTTCTAATGCACTGAGCAAGAAGTTTGACTTCTACTTAATGATGTAATCATTAATAGAAAAATAAAAAAACCACAAACATGTAGGGACATCTTTGTATCCTTTCTAAAGCTGAGTTTCTGATTTTATAATCTTCTGGGTCAGCCATCAAAAAGTGGCTTTGTAAGGCTGTTTTTTCTTTCTCTTGATGTTGTTGCATAGCAGATAAGTGAAGCTTGGACTTAAAAAGTGATTTATCCTTGGCAAATAAGAAAATATTTCCTTCAGTTTCTATTTGGTGTGTATCTGTATAGAGCTTTGCTCTAATATGAAGAATGCCAGTAGGTGGCAATCAAGAATACGCAGGCTGCTGCCTCTGTGTTTTGTAGGACCAAAAGGCTTCTTGTGTATGGTAACATCAGCTTTTAACAGGTATGCAGAACTGGAAAACCTGGAATTTATGGAAACTTGTGCAAAGGCTGGCTTCAGTCACTGTGCTTGTTAATAATACCTGCCTTCCCCAAGGAACAGATGGGGGTTAGCTGTTCATAAACCCCCTGAAGGTAAAACACCAGGAATTAAAGCTACGAGTGTGCTCCAAATAACCTTCCCAACTCCTCAAGCTGTTAAGAGCCATCCAGTTGTGTGCTGGGACTCGGAGCATTTCCTCACGTTACAGAGAGGTCATGTTCTCAGGCCAGCTGTGTCTGACCCAGAAGCTGTGTCTCTGCAGGGTGCCCTAAGGAACCTGCATCTGTGCAGCCAGAAGCAAAGCTGTGTGTACCTATGACTCACATAGGGGTGCTCCTTGAAGAGCTTGTTTTGCCATCACAGGTTTCCAAGGCTTTGTGTTACTTCTAAACCCACTCAGTACCATGCTTTGGGAACTCACTCTAGGCACATTAATTGTCTTGAATTGAAAAATCCTGTCCTGTAAATCCACTGCAGGGGGAAGATTTTTCTAGCTTCCTTTCCCCCTTTGGGATAGGAAAAAAATTACTGTTCACTAATGAAGTTAGGGTTGATAATTTGCTGGTAATTGGATGGACAGATTTATTTTGGGGGCAGCAGGGGAATCTTATTGCTATACATAAAATTTCCTATGAAACAGTTTGTAAAATCAAATTGCAAGTGACAGTACAGCGTTTGCCTGTAACATTTACCAGCATAGCAAATGACTTCTTCCCACATCTGCCCTCAGCTTGATCTTTCCTGATGATAGGAGGCTGCAATAGAAGGAAAGGGAGAAAGATGCAAGGCTTTAACTTGGTGGAGGACTTTTATTTTCCCAACAGAAATGGTTGTGGCATGAGGTCATTTGAAACACTGACTGCTTTGTATTGGTGTTGTTACAGCATTGTGACCTACATTGCTGGAGCACTGTGATCTCCAGCTAATGGATCCATCAGCACAGATTAATTATAAAACCAACAGCCCCTTCTAGAGGTAGTGGGTGCTGGTGACCTCTAATCTAGAGAGGAAGATGCTGTCTTCCCCTTTGTGTGTGCTTGGTAACATAGTTTGTATGAATGCTGCTTTGTGGAAACTGTCCCTAATAAATGGCAAATCCTGTGTATACCATATTTGGATGATTTTTAATAGATGTTAGTTTCTTAATGCACTGGAAATCTGGAATGGCAAGTTGATTTACATCTCTGAAATTTGCTTCTAGTCATGTGTTTTGCTCAACTTCAAAAGATTGTGTCAGTCTAATCATCATTGTGTTAGCTGTCATTAGCTTCATCTGTGAACCTTGCCAGCTGTAAATTACTCAGCTTAGATAGAAGAGGGTAACTCAAACTTTCCAGGCTGGAGCTGCTGACAAAGCAACAAAGTTGTCCCTTTTTCCTATTCCCACCAAGTATCTGTTGTGGTTCAAGGCCACAGGAAGCTAAAGCAACCCCACATCCATTTGCTTACATCCCCTGAAAGGGCTGGAAGAGAGAATTGAGGGGAAAAAATACAAAATAGAGAAGAAGTGAGGTCCTGCTGTGTGCACAGTGTCTGTGTAGCAAACTGCCTTCTGATTGTCCTCTGGCCAGTGCTCCCTGTGATCTTTTGCTTCCTGACTTTCCCACATAAGAGTTTCAAGCAGCAAAGCTTTTTTTTTTTTTTTTTTTTTTGTTTTGGTTTGGGAAACACTAAGTTACATCTAGTTTCTTGTGATGCATTTTTATTTTTTACTGCTGTTCAGGAGGTGTTCTGCTGCATGCTACTTCAGCTGACATGAGAGGAGGATCATGGCCTCTTCAGCTCTGCCTTCAGCAACAGGAATGGCTGTGGTGCTAAAAGGGAGCAGTGCTTGTGCTAACAGCCTTTGTAAAGGAGGTGATTATTTTTCTGTCATTGCATGCAAAATGCTTTGGAAGTAAAGGATATTGTTTGAGCCCCCTATGTGTCCTTGTGTGGTGGCAGAGAGCACAGACTGCTCTGTAACAGACAAAAATTAATATTCCTACTTCCTGTGCAGCCTCTTTTTTATTCTACTCATCTTCACAGATCTGCTTTCAATTGTCTTCGTTTCTTCCCTCTGTTTCCAGAGTGAAGACTGAGCTGGGTATTTCAGATGACAGCTTGATTTAGAAGTCTGCTTTCTGTTTATGTGTAGTTTCTAAGCTTTGTTAAACAGAGCCAAGAAAGACAGAAGCTGTCTGCTTTAGTAAAGTAACTCTTTTGGGTGGGAAGAAGGCAGACAACTTTGCTGTGATATTCAGGTTGATTCCTCTGCTTTTATTCCTTTGAGAGGTCTCAATTTTGCAACTCTCCATTCTACAGGAAACATTAAGATTTTTCTTTTTTTGCCAGTGTACATTACCTTAATTTCAAGCAAGCTAAATTTCATCTGCCAGTGTGTTGCTTGGTCCCCCAGCATGTTTCAGGACAACTGGAGTGTCTCAGATTTCATACCTCTCATCAACTGAAAACTCTTGCTGGAAAACCTGGCCTAGTTCACATCCACCTCTTTTCTGTCTTCGGCAAAGAAAGATCCAGGCAACCAGGGACCCTCAAAACCAGTCTGGGGCTTCTCCAAGGCCCAGGCAGTCATGGAAAAGAAACAGGATAAGAATGTGACGTTTGTGTCATGTCACTTAAGTGTGGGATGTTTGTGTATGGGAGAAGAGTGTTCGTACTGACATGTTCCCTTTTGATGGCTGGTCTTGAATATTTCATGAAACCAAACTAGTTCAGAAACATAAAGAAGCCTTTTACTAAAGTGATTTTTCTAGAACAGACTTGGCATAACACACATAGGTTAGGTCCAGCCAGAAAACTGTCAAGCCTCTTCCTCCATTTTCACTTCTTTAATAAGCTCAGACACGTTGCTCTTATGCTCCAAGGCATCCCAGGAAGCTGGAGATCCCATGCTTCTGAACTGGTACAGCTGCAGACATTTTCCCTAGGATTTATCCACAGAGTCTTTCAAGTGATCTAGAAAAAAATTTCCTGTGCTTCAGTGCACAGAAGGGAAGTTGTCCAAAGCTGTTTAGAAATATCTTTGTATTAAAATATTTTATTTAAATATTTTGATAAGGCTGAAATTGTGCAATGATCTAGCACAGAGCAGGACCACACTGCAGGCAACCTTTAGTCCCCACAGGAGGTAACAGCAACCATTTTCTGTGGAATATGTTAATTCTATCTTTTAAGACAGTTTTCTTAAGTTCCTGTAGCTGCTGGGCACAAACTACATTATTGTTTCTGAATGAAAAATGAATGAAGGAAAAAATTTTGGGATGTATGGTAGGAGCTCTGCCTTGTGTGCACTTTTTGACACCTTTTCTAGCTTTTCAGTTTCCTGGTGACCCAAGTGTTTCTGTTTTCCTCATGCTCAGACCTAGGGACCCCTGAGATTATACTTGATCAGCTAAAAAGTGTTTGTGTCATTCTTTACTCACCATAACTAAAGCTATACCTGTCAACACCTTAAAATGGAATGAAAATCTCATCTTGCAGTATGTGGGCTGCAGAATGGCAGTGTTCAAAAAGCACACAAAGCTTCATGGGGCTGGATGAAGCTGAAAGCCTGAATCAGTTGATCTGTCCATCTGTACCTTATTCTGCTGCCCAAAAAAAGTCTACTGAGATAATTTTGATACCCTGACACTTGTATTGCATGTCAACATGCATGAAAAGTTGATTATTTTTTACACCATACAGAGTACAACATCCTCTCCAGCAAGAAACTCTGACTGCAGCTTCCACTGTAGGTAGGAGTGTTGACAAATGATAATTGCAACACTATTAAAACAAAAACAAAAAAAATTGCAAAACTAAAAAAAAAAGATCTGTTGAACCAAAGTGGTGATGGAGAGAAAGATGAAAACTAGAATAAGGAGGGCATAGGCATAAAATGTTCTTAAATATGCTGCTGTACTCCTGCCCCATCACCCCTTTTTCCAGGAATATGTTGTACATGGACATGAAGGGGAAGTTAACATCTCTGGGACTCCTAACATGAGGAATGCTAGCTACAAGTTGCATGGTCCTGATTTACTCTGTGGGGGTGTGCTCCTCTTCTGTGCATCTCTCCTCTGCAGGAAGCATTACATCTTCATTTGTAGCCCCATTGGTCCATCAGGAGATGGAAAGTCCTGATGGAGATGGTTCTTGAAAGAAAGGAGCAATAGATTGTGAGGAGAATGAGGAAACCCCAGGGATAGATCTCACTGTGAGCAAATTCATTTAGGGCTCTATTGGCAGACAATGGACAGAGCTGGATTTCCTGAAAAGGAGCATGTTCAGGAGTTTCTGAGTATCCTTAGGTGTGGAGCATTGCTGTAAAAACTCACTTTATTACAACAGAAGTGTGCAGAAAACTGTTTGCCTGGTCAGAATCTTTTTAAACAAAACAAAAAAACCCCAACAACATCACCAAAACACCCAAGAAACCACAAACACAGCAACTTTCTTTTAAAAAACAACTAACCAAAACTCTCATCCCCATAAAAAAAATCCCTGAGGAGCTAAAAGTTAATTTAGGGTCATTTTGTGTCCTACTGTTCCTGAACACTTCTTATGAGAATATTTACATGAAAACATAAGCTTTGTATCTAGCCATTTAGTTAACAGAACACATGAATGATTCATGGTAGCCCTATACATAATGCATAATTAAATCACAGACTGATGGAGTGGAATTTATTAATTGTGAAGACACATGTGTTACCATGATACTAATTTATTTCTTTCCATTTTATTGGCATATTGCTCGCTCATCTGTGATTGCCTGCTTTGTTGCATTACCCAGGAACAGTAACATGTTGTTAAAACAAATTATCTGAACATTTGGGTAGGCTGTTTGGTGGCTGATGGGAACAATATGTATTTTTCAAAAAGACTTAATGTAAATGATTATACATGGGGTATTAGCACAGAACCATCGCACTGAAGCTTCTCTGATGAGCCTTATTAATTTCTGATAAAAGCTAAAAAAAAAAAAAAAAATTGGGAAAAAAACTGCAGAGACTCTTTTATGAGGAAAAAAGCAAAAGTTCACAACAATTTTCTTGGCAAAGTTACCTGGTAACTTTTTATATATTTTTATGAATCATTGCAATATTAGATTATAAATTTTAACATTTTAGCTCATTCTTAGAATCTGTGTGCCTGCCTAAGGCTTTTGTCTGATTCCTGCCATGTCTTGGTGGGATCTTTGGAAAGAGATTTTTATTTGCTTGTGCATTAGCAGGGTGAGCTTTTGCTACAGAAGAATTTCATGTTCCATTCGTGTGGATATTGTCTTTGATTTTTATTTTTTTTTGTGTGTGAGTATATTGTGGTATTCGTTTGAAAGCTGATATTTGAATGAAAATTAGGGAGTTGTTTTCAGGAGAGTTTAGACAACCTCCCTTTCTGTGTCTCTGCAGACTTGCCAGATCAATAGGGGAATTAAAGTTGAGGCATTCCAAATTCAGGCGACTGGATTTTTATTCATTTGGTGAAAGGATCTAAGTGTCTCTCTTGGAAGAGACCTCGTGCTTTTATGTACTTCACTGTTTAAATATTTTAACCTTTTTGTAGTCAAATGATGTAATCATAGTGCTGAAAGGCTGGGCCTCTTTCTCCTGAAAGACTGTATGGGTCCAAGAACAGTAACAGCTGGAGAAGAAAAGTTTCAGCCCTCTTAGGAAGATCTGAGTAGAGCAGATGTGTGGTGGTTTGCAGAAACTTTTGGTTAAACGGGCACTTAATGGGACATCTCTGGCATGCCTGGAGCCCTCAAATCAAGCTGTTCTCTCAGCAAGTCTGCACCAAGACAGAGCAATGGTAACTCCACTGCTGTATGGTGAAGAGGAGCACCATTTGTAAAAAAAATCCTTGGTTTTCAGTACCCAGAAGCTGATGCGAGGTTAACTATCATTAGCTTATTTCTTTTGTGATCTAAGCTGGAGAAAATGGTCAAAAAGGACACTTGAGTCATCTGATCTCACCTCTTACGCATCCCAGGCTGGTATTTATGGATTGAGAAGCTTTTGCTAGCTGCAGTGTGAAGTACAGTTCTGCCACAGTGGCTAATAGTGAGAGAAGAGGTAGATAAGTAGAGGTTCTCCCACCTCTGGCACTGTCATTGTCAACATCTGGCTTTGTCTGTCTTTGGGATTAGAAAATACAGTCTGCTTTTGTGCAGAAGACCCATGTGGCTCATCTTTTCAAATCCCTCAAAACCGATGGTCCTAGGCTTGTTGCTTGTTTGTGTTGTTTGGTTTTTTTGTTGTTGTTGTTTTGGTTTTTGTTTTTGTTTGTTTTGTTTTTTGTGGGTGCATTGGGATGTTTTATTTATTTTAGCCATCTACCCAGGACCTCTGCATGCCAGGTGTTGAGCTGACATATGTTTAAGAGTAAGTCCTTGCTTAAAAAATTAGCCATCTGGTAAGGCAAGCAAAAGCAGGATATGAGAAGTACAATTGCTGCTTTTCAGTGGCAGAGCAATTGAGTTGACAGATACACAAATAACTGAGACCTTGGCTTCAAAAAGGTTAAATGACTGGCAAAGGCTCCCCAGGAATTCTACTGCAGAGCTGAGAAATGAACCCAGGTTCTGGCCTAGGATCTTGGCCACAAAACTGCTCTTTTGAAGGGAAATTACAGAGGCTGAAGAAGATACAAGAACTGCAGAAACTTGCTTCTGCATCCTGTCCTTGAGATCCAAAATCTTAAGTACAAATAGAGCTAAAGAAAGTGATACAATGCAGCTGTAGTTTTTGATATATCCAGGTAATTGTTCTAATTCAGACTCTGACTTGCATGACACAAAACCAGGTTGTGTCAGCAAGAATGGTGGTAAAATTTCAGCTTTATCACAGACGAGTTAATGCATAAGATTTCCATATGCAATTATTTAAGAGCTGCTTTTTTTTTTTTTTTTTTTTTTTTTTTTTTTTTTTTTTTCCCAAGCAAGCTGATTTCTGATTTGCCTGATCTTAATAACAAGACCATGAGGTTTATCAGCATGCACCTCTTCAGGAACACTGAGATAAACAGCTCTCATTGTACTGAGCCTGTATCCATCAGATAAAATACAGTATATTAGTCATCCTGGACAATAGAGGAAAAGTTACTATTGCAGAACCATCAGAAGATAAATATTTTCTGCTTGGAAATTAATCAGATAATTTCCCCTCAAGATATATGTTTATCTTTGTTTTTCTTGCAGGGGTATCATTGGTCTCTCTTTATCTCATTCAAGACAAACTACACTTGAATTAACAGCAATAATTTTAAGTCTTTTTTTCCTAGAGCTGAGGATCAGATACTGGGTTCCTGCAAGGAGGTTTTGTTCTCCTAAGATCTCTGGGTGTTTGTTCTGTAATGTGTGCACTTGGGCAATTTCAGAAAACTACAGATTTTGCAAATGTTGAGCTGAAATATTAAGTTTGGGGCTTTTTCCAGTGTCCTGTTACCAGGCTTCCTGATCAGGTAAATGAAAATAATGGTCTTCCCTGTGGTGAGAGAACGGTGGTGCAGAGAGAACTTTCCAGATGAGGGTATTTGAATGTTGAAATGGATTACCCAGGAAAGCTCTAGAAATTCTACCAGTGGAGATGTTTGTTTATTTTATTTGGCCAACACCATAATCTAACTACTGAACCATGTGCTTAAGGACCAGGTGATGTGCTGACCTGTGATACCTGAGTCACTGAAATCTAACACAGTGTCTTCTCACATGATGAATCTCCCTTTTATTGTGGAGAGGACCTTGCCATATTCACAGTCATATTTAAATCTAAATGGCTAAAATAAAGGTACTGACCTAAAGACTTAATTAAGTTTTTATCATAACCTTATTGTACTTGTTCTGATGATCCTCTGGTTTTACACACTGGTTTGGACTGAAATGTCTTTCCCAAAGAACTGTGAACTTTGGGCTGCTTGTATTAGAATCCCTGCATTTCTGAGGTCCAGGTTTCTAGCTGGTATTCCAAAATCATTCCAGATAGGTGAAAAAAAAAAATCAATCTAAACTCAGATTTCTCTCTAACCTGTTTTTTGAGTTGCACCTCATCCAAACTGTCTGACTGTAGTTTATCTTTTATGCAGTTACCCACAGCAGCTGCTGGAGACAGGCAAATGCAACACATCTTTAATAAATGAGAAGGTACTTGCTTTAACTGTTAGTGCAGGAGATGGTTCAGCCAGAGGCAAACCTGCAGGCTACAGATATTTCAGCTGGCCATGTATGGTTTCAGTGCTAACTTGAAGCCATGCAAAAGAATAGATCATAGTCTTTAAATAGATATTTTGGGGTAGGGCTGAAATAAATGCTGGGAGGAAAGGATCCAGGCAATGCATTATATTCATACTAGTTCAGTAGGTCACTGGGAGGAGGAAAAAATGGTTGTCCACCAGATCTTTAGCACCTGTATGTACTCGAAGCAGAATTCTCCCCTGGAACTGAAGAGGAGTTGTTGGATATGAGGTGAAAAACGGAGCAATGAAAAACACATAGGAGAGGAAGACAGAGGGAAAAAGCTAGTAGATTAGAACACCTTTGCTTGTCTTTCACCTTCTGTGACATGCAGACCACAATTTGGTTTGGTTTTGCTTTGTTCTTCTGATTTTTTCCATCTTACAGTGTCATTTATGAGAAGCTCAAGGTGCTATGGCATCTTTTAATAGAGAACTGTGATGAAAATGTAGGAGGACCCTAAGCTTGCTAAGGGGCAAATGTAATGAAGTTCAAAATAACAGGGGAGGAAAGGAGAGATGAACTTTAGCAGTGTTTAAAAGACAAAGTAAGGGAGGTTATTCAAGAAAGAAGGACTTCTTTCTATATGATGGAATTGAGGAAGGTGTGACTTGGATGTTTTCATACATGGAACTTCATTGTATTTTGGACCACTGCTGCCACCAAGTGGAGTAGTTTTCTGTAGCTCTTCCCCGGGGTCCTAAATAAATTTGCTCTTTCAGCCACCTGCTGGTTCATGGAATGGCAAGTAGCTGGATTTTTAAAAAAAGCTTTTGACTGCACCTCAGAGTTACTGGCTTAAGATGATATCATTGCCTGAAGTGCTTCTTGCCTGAAAGAGTCAAAGTAGCAGCACGGTGAAAAAGTGGGTTGGGGAAAGTATTTCCTCTGTGTGTGACAGAATTTGGGGCAAAAGGAAAATAATGTGGCTTATCAGTAAAGATATGAGGTTAAAGAGAAGCTGCAGCAATTCACTGGCTTAAAGACAAGGAGCTTGTAAATCCAAGATAATGTACTTTGGGTTAAGATAGTAATTTCAGGTGCTTGTACTTTTCCAGTTGCTTCTCTCTGATTTGTTACTGGATGTGACTTATCCTGTGCATGCTGAGGTTACTTTTTAAAGACCCCTGTGTCAAAGATGGTGCTCATTTGATTAGGTTAACAGGTGTTAAAAGCTGCTTTGCAAAGCTGTGGCTGCTAAAGAAAGGTGTTTATTATTCCAGGGCAGCATCTACACAAAGGTGTACGGTGTAGGAATTTGGCAAAATGATTTGTTTATCCTTAAGACAGCTTGGTTGGGTATTTGGCTGATCATGAATCTAAAGAGGGTTCCTTCAGTAGACAGTGACTTTTACTGTCTGGCACAGCCTATGTCACTGTGTCCCTAGGAAGGTGATTCACAGACTTGTGGTATCATCAAGGCCATCAATATACTGGAGCTGACAGCACTGGAATTGAATTTCTATTTTCATAAAACACACTTCAGCTGGCAACTGGACAGTGTTGTTTCCTTTCCGTGAGAGCAGTCTGCAGCCATGTCTGAATATACATTTCCAGGCAGGAGCCTCAATAACAGTTTTGGAAAAAGCTGATTTTCTTTAGATTTAAAATTGAACGTGCCAGTAATATTGAGGAGTTCAGCCATCTGAAACAGCCATTCATCAGCCTGCTCATGAGGGTCTGTTAGCTGAGTATTTCCTTTCTGAGGAGCCTTGGCCTCATAATGCTATGAAATAATAGTAAGGTTGAGAAGTGATGGGTTTTTTTGTGTGGCCCCATTTGATTTTGGTACTCCCTAATTTCACTTGCTTGTAATTTCACATACATTTGAATGAGGGGCAGTGGTATTTTTGAAGTGTTTGTTTAGCCCTAATGTTGTGTTACCACCTCAGAGGCTGGAAACCATACAGTAGATACTGCTTTCAACAAAAACATGCAGAAGGTTACAAGTTTGTCAGCTGAGAAATTAAAAATGTGCTGCTTTGAACATGCTGACTCCCAGAATGTTTGCTGCTTGCAAAGCTGTTTCTTCCCTTATGCATTTAAAACAAATTTTGCTGTTGGAGAAAGGTGCTGAAGACCAAAGTCCTCTCTGACCACACAACAGATCCAAAATGACCCAGATACTTCATAGTGCTTCAAACCATCATTGGGAACAAGTAGGATGTAATTACATTTCCAGGCTCCTGATTCTGGATTTTGTCACTAGGGCATAGAGATAAGAGTATCTTTCTCCCATGCATCAGGAACTAGCAAGCTAATGCAGTCAAACTATTCTCTGTGGATGTCTCTGTCTGAGAATTAAATTTGCTGTCCCTGACAGCAGCTGTGATGTTTTGGATTTTTTTTTTTCTCTTCCCTTATTTGGTATAAAATTAAACATGACATTAAAAGTTTAAAATGAAGTATTTCTGAGATGTCAGTATGCTTTTATCTTGAAACATTCCAGCATCACATAAAATTATATATGCCAATATTGTAATAAAATGTAATACAAAATTGAAAGTCAGAATGAAATACAGTCTGACAGCCAAAACCAAGAAGTTAAATTAAATATTCCATTTAAATATTCCGTCATCAAAATCAATATTTCAGAAGGCTGTGTTGTTGACAAAATTATACTTGCCATCTGAAAATCTTCTTGCCCTCTAGCTGAAATCTTCATTTAACTGGGTCTAATTGAGAATTGCTGAATTTTGTGTTGAAGACCAGAATGCCTTTCAAGAAAAGCACTGAAAAGCCATCAGTAATGTGTTGAATTGTATCAAAGTACTGATTTGGAAGAGAATTGCTTTGCATCCAGAATCACGTTTTAAACTGAAATGTTCTCTGGGTCGTGCTGTATTTTTTACTAGGGCAGGTAAGTATAAAATCCTTCAGGTTTAACTGAGAACAGAACTGTTTCATGTTTTACAGATTTGTTTAGACAACGTTCAAACCACGACACTGGAAGAAGAAGGGGTTCCCTTGCTTGAAAGACAAGAAACAACAAGTCACAGAGTTGCAGCACAAGACTGAGCTCTTCTGGCTGGTGTCTTCAGGCAAGTTTGTCTGTGGGTTGAAGTCTCCTTTGCATTTTCCTCCCTGGGTTCAAGTTTAAGGGCTTCTTGATGTTGTTATATAAAAGGCCCTACTAGTGGAAACTTAAGGTTCTTAATTAAATCCATACTCCGTCAATTTCTTTAGTGAATTAACTGAGTTATTCTGAAATATTATGAGTAAGTTGAATTTCAGATGCTTTAATTTTATGCTTACTTCCTGAACAATAAGCAGACCAGGATTTTAATAGTGGACAGTTACTGTAAAGAATTGATGCAACCGTGAGGTTTGAATAGTGAAGAGTTTGTCTGGCTCCAACAATTAGTGCTGCAGATTGCTTCCATTTATTTGAGAGTGGGTGCTACTTTATTCAGCTCAGAAGCAGTCACTTAAATTACACTCAGAACTCAGAAGGCAAGATGAGCAAAACAGGCAAGGAATCTTTTACACTGCTTGTTCCTCACTCCCCATGTTTTTTCATGTTTGAGAAATTCTTGCCAGTTCTTAAGGGTCCCAGGAGAGCAATGTTAAAAGTTTAAAACTCCATGTACATGTAAAAGGTGTGTGTGTGAGGGTAATATAAAAATACTACCAGGTTCTGCTAATGGCTTCTCATAATATTTCTGATTAACAGAGTTACTTAGGAATTTGGGACCTTGGACAACAAGTCCTTGTCACAAGGAAATAATCTTTGCTGTCTTTGTCAGAGTTTAGCTACCCGTCACAAAAATTGTCAGATCAAAGTTACTTTTCTATGGCTTGTGAGCTCCTGAGTTTCTCCAATACTGATGTGTGTGCTATTTGGAGTCCTAGCTAGGTGGTTGTTTGCCTAAGGGATCACATTCCAAAGTCAGTAAAGTGGACTTGCACATCCAACTTCCAGTTCCCTCTTACTCTTTGAAACCCTCTGCTGCTGTTTGTTGAGATACTCATGTTTTCTCTGCTCATTGCCCTCACTGTACCACCATGTCTGTCTTCCTTCACTCTCTACTCAGACCCAGTTTCCACTGAAGTCAAATAGACTATTCAGTAGGTGGATATTTGTTTCCCTGTATGAGGGTTGGTTTTTTTAATAGCTGTTGCAAAAATAATGCTGGTGACACTTAGCAGAACTTCTTGCTTGCCTGCATGTGAGTTGATGGATGTTAGCCTAGATCACAGAAACCACTGTCAATGTTGCAGTCATTACGGTGTAGCTGTTTGTTTTGATACTTTTCAGTTCACTGGATAGTGTAAGACATCTTTCTTTCAACTAGTTTTTGGTTGATTTGGTTGGAACTCTTAATGATGACATGGCTTTTAACCAAAAGTAATGTTTTTTCTGGGTCTCAGTTCTGATTCCTATCCATCTAGATGACTGATTTCCTTCAAATTTTCCAGTGCAAACAGTAGGTTTGGGTTTGGTTCAAATACTAATGTCCTGAAGCTGAATTTATTAGAGGACCAGCATCTGTACAAAGTCGACCCCCAGAAGAAAAACATTTATGCTTGGCAAGAATACCAAAGTTTGTTTGCATTACCTTGTCCTGCAGTGTTAGGTCAGTCACCATCTATTTCACAGCCTTGCACTAGCACGCATTGTTTAGTGGCAGAAAACCATCAGCCTCCCAGAAACATGGGGTAATGTTAGCCTCTTCCCTTAATAAAATGAATGCTGACCCATTGTAAATTAACATCTCATAAACTAGCTAATGATGCACAACTATCTGCAGATCTTAAATACTACTTGAGTTACTTTTGTAGGACATGCAGTAGTGTCTGTGGAAGAAGAACTAGTTTTATTGTTAAATTCTGGTATTGCCGTGGAAGTCATAGCCTGTCAGGTTGTCTGGGATAATTAGTCTGGGGAATCTCTGATTACCTTTTGATGGCTGAGAAAGAGCCATGTTTGGCTACTGAGCAATATTTACACTCACAAACCAGAGTGCCACCTTTTACTTTCTTAAGTTTCTCATTGACATCTTTCACTATCTCTGATGCTACATCATTCACAATGGAAGGAATTACACTGTATGCTTCTTTGCTCAACTGTTCATGTTTATATCCTGCAAGTAAAAATCTATTTGAGTCAAGGTCTGCCTTTTATTTGAAAGTATTTCATTCCCTCATCACTGTTAAGCTGTAGTATCACACTGCTGAGAAGCTGCAAGATGGATCTCATCAGACAGAGCTGCAAGACGAGGGCCTCTGCCCCTTCCTATTAAAAAAAAATTGCTATACTGAGGAGGATTACAAAGTCACAGGGTTAGCTGAAAAGTTTTAACTAACTTCAGGCTCATGAAAATGATTTTTTACTACTGATAAAGCCCTTGTTATAGAAGCTCTGTACTTTCTTACTAGCTTTCAGGCTCTCATGTTTCTGTTCTCATTTATCATATTGACAGTACTTTGCAGGAGTAATGAGTTATTTTTTGAGGTGTTAAACCTCCTTGGCTAAAGAAGTTAGAAAGAAAATAAATTTGAACAAATAGTGTTGTCTCTGACACTACTACTTAATCCTTTAAGAGCTTCACTTTCCAAGAACCCAGAAAATTCTGTGTTTTAAGATAGAGTAGAACTGTGTCAAACTAAGCAATTATTTCCAGGTTTTTTAATAACCTGCAACTGATGTTCTAATTCATAACTCTTATCAGATAACACAAGTTAAAAGTCAAGTTACATTCATAATGTTCTGCCCTCAACAGCAGCATCCCAGGATGACCTTTTATTTGGAATTAAGAGAGGTTGTCCCTCCATCCTCCCTCCACCCCCCAGATTTCCTACAAGTTCTCTGTGTTTGTGTGTTATAAATTGTACTGCTTAAAAAATTTTTATCGTGGGGCAGTTCATGCACCACAGAAATAAATGAAGATATGTGCAGAAATATTGCTTCATCTGGGTTCATGTAGGAATATACAATCTACTTGCAGCAAAAGAACTTCCTCTGGAATTCTCCCATCTGCAGACTCACTGACACACTCTTCTCTACACAATTTCACTGTCATCAAAACACACCAAAAACACTTTGGAAAGTTAGTCTGGTTTTCTACTGCAACTAATGTTCTGGTTTCAACCTGGACAAAGCCAATTTTCTTTTTAGTACTTTTACTTTTTCCTTAAGTTTCTCAAGTACCTAACTGTACTTAATTAAATGAACAGCATGATTTTCAGGCATGTTTGCTTCCTGGTCTAATAATACTTCATTATAGCTGTAGTTTATAGCTGTTGCTGGAGAGTGGTATGCAGAAAGCCTCTTGCTTTCATCTATTCTGATAGGAAAAAAGGTCACTGCTTGGTTCCATGAAACTTCTTATGTTTTGGAAGCAAAACAGAGGAAAAGGAATCACACCTTCAACCCTCCTGTGGGAGGAGCAGACCAGACAGGTGACCAACAGTGACCAACCATCCAATGTTCATCATACTCAGTGTAAAGCTCAAGAAGTAAAGATCAAGAAGGTCTCATGCTCTTCATCCGTGGCTGGAGTCCTGGGAGGACTCTGTCAGTTTGATCCCCATCTGTGCATCCCTGAATCCAGTTTCTCTCTTACTGACTCCAGATGTCCAGTCTGGGGCTTTCTCACGGTTTGCCCTGCAGCCTCAGTGGTGCTGTGTGTTCCTGGGAGGGGAGTGTGATACTGGTTTTCTTAGATATTGGTACATGTTTCATTATTCTCATTTTCACCACTGCTGTTTTGTTAAAGCTCTGTAGTTTAGTTTCCAATCTGTGGGACCTTCCTCAGAGATGAGGACGAGTTCGTGGCAAGGAAAAGAGCAAACTCTCTCAAAAACAGCAGTGAGTTTTCAGAGCTGGTGGCTGGGAGAAAGAATATTCTAATATTTTTTTGTTGTTGTTACATTTGATCTAAAGTTATTGAAAGACATAAAATGTGGACCCTCACCATGGCATTTTTACAGGGACTTTGCAGAGCAGACCAACATGGCAAATTATTAAAGGAAATAATGTTGCTCATCTCCTGCACAGAGCTTTAAAAATATACCCATGGCTTTAAGGACTGCTCCATGGTTTTCTGAAGATAAATATTTTTCCATCCAGGTAGATTTATGCCTGAACAGCCAGTATACTGAAGGAGTATTCTAATTTAAGCTTCACTACTGCAAATCCAGGGTGACTCTGGAGTCACTGGTTTTCTTTCCCTGCCTGTGAGATAGCTGTTATATCTTTATCTGTGTTTTAAATCATATGTTAATGTAGTCACGACCCTTGTGAAGAAGAATTTAATGGCTGTGTTCTTTTTACACTCCTTGGTCTCTGGTATTAAATTGATCAGGATGATCTTAACTTGCAATCTTAAATCATCTGATGGTTTAATTTCTCTCTCTGATTTCCCATCCTGTAAGAGTGAGGTTTTGGGTGGGGCAGGGCTTTAGGTGAGTTGTATTTTATTTTTTTTTAAAAAGAATTTTACTTGCTGAACAGCATTATAGTTTCTATTCCATAGTCCCGTGTGAAGCATTCTGCTTAGCTGCGTAAGTGACCCACCTGAGTCACTTAAATAGAAGTAAAAATAATTTTAAAAAGGTAAAAAAAAATCCCTGTAGTTCAGATGTTTTTTATTTACTGAACAAGTGCATCCTCTCTCTGTCTCCACTTGTATCACTTTTAACATCTCTTCTGTGTGTATATGCTTGAAGGTTTATTTTTTTGCTGGCTTCTTGTGGAGAACTCTTATTAAATCTGGGGATGTTTTACAATAGGGAAGAGTAGGATATGTCTTACTTAGTGCTGTTGTCATCTCTATCTGTAATCTTTAAGAAAAGTTATTTTGGGAGATTCAGTAGAATTCATTTGTTTTCCTGCATTCTTTGTGGTTGTCAGTGTTAGATCTATAATGGTTTCACTATTTCTCACGCTAAAACATGTAAAGGTGACATGATTATATCAGTCATTTTCCTTTTACAGTTTGTTTCTGTAGATGGAGTAGAAGGTATGGATAGCTGGGCAAATGGGAAAGCAAGAAATATTGTTAGGCTCATGAAATCCATATCCTTTTCAGAAATGAGACTCATAATAAAATTTGGTTCTTCTGATGCTGGAAGTAAAACGTTCCTTTGAACCACCAGTGACAGCTCAGCACCATCTGGAGAAATTTTGCTTTTGCAATAGACAGCAACACTGTAGATTAGTGTTTGTTTTCATTGGCAACTATATTTTATATAATATTTATCTCTTGCAGTTCAATGTTATTTTTTAATAGTTACTTTTACTTGGTTTTCTTTATCTGTATAATGGATCAAAAAGGTTTTGTTAAATCTTCTGGTTGTCAGATTGTGAATTCTACACTAAAATAGCCCTCCTTTTATACAAACCCAAACCAGTCAGGTTGCATCCTGACAGCTTCCTCCTGCACCCTGAAGCCTCTTATCTCTGTGTCTTCTGTCTCTGTGCCACCTCCTCTGAAGCTGCCATTGTCATTCAGACACAGAGAGAGTCACTGTGAATGAAATCTAAATCCTTTGATGAATGAGCTCAGTCATTATGTTTGGCTCTGATGTTAGAACATTTGATTTCCTAGGGTGTGTAAACCCACCTTGCTTTTCATCCTCTTCTTTCTTGGGGAGAGAAAAGGAAAGACAGCTGATTTTCCTGAGATCATTCATTTAGGAGTTTTATTATAGCAAAGAGAAGCATGTAGCAACATGCTTTCAACTTGGCAAGACTCAAAAGAGTTACAGATAAGGGTGGCAGCAGCACTGACTGTGGCATAATTTGAATTTTCAAGATTTCAGATTAAATTTTGCATGATTTTTATTTCAGGTGTCACACAGTGATTCTGAGGAAGCTTACAGGGAACAGCTGGAGCACTGCAATAGACACCTTAAAAATATGACACTCCCCCACTTTCAAACCAACCACAAATCCTCCAAACCCCAACCCACTATTAGCCTAGATGGGCACAATGTTCAATCTAGAACCAGTAATTTTCACCATTTAATCAATCATTTGACTAAGCTGGGGAAAATATGCTCTTATTTTTTAGTTTTGTTTTTTTTTAAATCAAGATTGCTTGTTTGGCAATATTACATTATTTCATCTCTTGCTTATAATGAATGTGGTTTGGATTCCTGACACTTACTCTGTGTGAGATTTTTATTTTTATTACTTATTACTAGTATGCTTTGGTACACAGTTTAGTTCTTGAGGTTCAGTGGGCTCCATCTTGCTAATCACCTACTCTTTGTAAATTGAGAAGTTTTTAAAAACATATTTAATTGGATTTGTTTTTCATGAAAAATTGTTGCTGGGTGGTTTGTTTTAATTAACATTTAAAATGTAAATTTTTAGCCGTTTACATAGTTTATAGTTGACATCTTCAAGTCTCTCTTCCATCTAATTTAGGTTGTTTTTAAAACACATTCTTTTGTTAATAATAACTAAGAGCAAGTGGATCCTGTGTTGATGAAGACCAAAGGCATGGTATACATAAGTGACCAATGCCTGTCTTGAGATGCTTCAAAAGGAAAAAATGTGACTTTTCATGGTGTGTGGATGATGTCCTGAAATGTGTGGACCCAAAGAGGGAGTCCCAAAGGTGGGCACTTAAATTCCACATCACATCTGAAAAACATTGTGCAACAGAACCACATGGATTTGTGGTTGCAAGCAAATGGCATCAGTGAGAAGAGTGTAAATTATATTTATTGGCATTTAGAAGTAATTGTATGTGTACATACACACACATTAGGTGAATGATTTGCTCCCCAATACATCATCTGTACAGTTCCTTGACGTGATTTTCCTAGAATTGATTAGTCTCTAAACTGATTAGATACTTTTCATCTTTTACATCACCTTGTAATGATGAAGTTGAATTGAAGAACTGAAGTGCAGGTATGCTAAGTGACTTTACCAGAGCCAGGGCTGCAATGTGTGGCTAAACTGAGAACTGAACCCAATTCCCTTGATTCTGGGAGGCATTATATCAAAGCCTGCTGGCTCCCAGTTGGCAGTTTGCTGTTATTAGTGGGGGAAGTGGTATGTTTCAAAAGACATTTGGGGTTGTCAAAGCATTGAAAATTTGATTTCAGCGTAGCACAAAGAAAATTTTGCTCCTGCTTCATTACTTCTAAAGGCTAAATATCCTGCCAGCTTCTTGAAACATACAGATAAATTTTTGCATGTGTAAGAGTGTTTTCATGGCTTTAATTTTTACTCTTAGCTTTACTGTTCGAGTTAAAGCAATCCGAACAGTTTGGCTTGCTTGACAAAGCAGGCTCACCAGTCTGAGAAGACTTAGGAACACCTCCATCCTTTCTACCTCTTTGTATTCTAAATAATTTCAATTCATTCTTTGAAATGCTACATTGCCCTTTAGGAAATAGGTATGCTATGGCTGGAGTGCTGAGTCACTACACTGTGTCATGTGAAATCAATGTGATTTTCCCCTGCAGTTCTAGTAGGTATCAAGGTAATGCTGCATGGAAATGGTGGGGTGTTCAGTTTCTAGGCATAACTTTTGCACGTGCTTCCAGAAAAACTACAGACACACCTAAGCAGGAGATGGTGACAGGACCCAGAGCTTCCACTCTGCCCATTAATTGTCAGTTCTTTGGAGTCTGGAATATTTTGATGCTGGCAGTTCTGCTCTTGTAACGCTACTGTAGAGATTGGTGCAGTTTTTGGCAATTTTCTGGAAGGTGTTGCACATCAAGCTTAAGAAGCAGTGGAGGTAGAGAATAGAAGCCAAAGTGTCTTGAGAATCTTTAGGAGTTTGAAACTCTAAAGGTTTAGTGGTAGCCTAGAAAAGACTCAAAGGACAATGGATTACTCACAAGCTGTCTATTAAATCACGTCTCCTGGCTCAACCAACCAATTCTTTTTTCATAAGTGATGTACTTTTACTTTTAATTCTCCTTCTCTTGACACCATGAGCTAGTCAGAGTAAGGTGCCATGGTGCATATTTGGCTTCCTTTTCCTGTGCCATTTGTTTGGGTTTTTTGTATTGTTGAAAGGTTGGTGTTGCTATTGAACATGTGAGAGTAAAACAAATAGAGCCTAAAGTGTCAGTTCAAGATGCCAAAACATGGGCTGCGTTTTGGATTACCTTTCAGTGTGTTAAAGCTAATGTTTGTCACAAGCTTTCTAGATTTGAGCAGTGTCAGAATGACAGTGGCTGCCCTGCTGGGCAGAGCTGGCTTCTGAGAACCATTCAGGTGTTAGGACACTCTCTCCCTTTCTGTTCCTTTTTCCATCCTGTCTTAGCTCGTGGGGGCTGGGATTCCATATCCCATGTGCTCATTCAGCACCTCTAGCTGTTACTTCCTACTCAACCTTTGTCCTGGTGCTTTTTGGTTGGTTGTTTCCCCCCCACACCTCAAGTCATGGGATTTGGAGATTCCCTGGTTCTTCAGGCTGAAGTTGGATGCCCAGAACACATCAGAACTTTGAGACATTCAGGCTTATGTCAACCACTCCTCCCAGTTTTTCATCTGAAGATTGCTGACTGTGCATTCTGTCCTGCCAAACAGGCCATGAGTAAAGATGTTGGACAGCACTGGTGCTTGTGTTGACCTCTGAGGTTGCCCCATCAGTGCCTGTTCTCCAGCTGGCCTTGATGGGCTGATCACAACCTTCTGAGCCTTCAGCTTGTCTAGGAGGATGCTGTGGCACGTGGTGTCAGAAGTCTTGCAGAAGCCAAGAAACAAAATGCACTGCATCCACTGAAGTAGTTGTCTTGTGGTAGAAGGCTTCCAGGTTGGTTGAAATTAATTTCAGTACCTTCTTGTCTTATCAACTTGTCATACTCACCTATTTTCTGATATCTTACTGTGATACCTTATTGTGAACATATGTGTTAGCTTAAAGACTATTATAAATATATATATATATCTTGATAACACCAGGAATATATGTTTTACAACTGGAAGACTGTCTTGACTTCCAAACTCATAGGTTTTTATACTGATGTAACAGATGGCTCAGGTTTACCATCTGTACATATATTTATAGTAACTCTTATGGATTGAGCAAGGTTTAAACAGTGTTCTCTTTCTCTGCTAAACAGAAGGTAACTATGAAGTATTATTTTCTCCCTTTTTCTCAGTTTTTAGGGTGTATTTTTTTCCTGTTAAAATACAGGAACTGCAGGAAAGGCTGGTGTGTGTTTAATATTCATTGTGAGCTGCAGATATTGGCTGTCAGTCTCTTTATTATTGCTAATCAGAGCCTCATGGCTAATTTCCCCATAAGTCACAATGAATATTTACTCTGGAATGTGTCATTGTCCTAAGTGAATTTTAGGGTGCTGTCTCTTGCCAACAGGACATGTTCTGAGAGACATCTGTTTATCCTCAGAGTCTGGACAGTAGAAAAAAGAGCCAAGGAAACTGCTCAGTGTTTTCCTGAGGATGCTGTACCCAAGCTAAGAACTTCTGAAAAATGTTCTCCAAGTTGCTCTCACTGGTGCAACTTCAGCAGTAGTGGCAGAGGTGTAGGAATACTGGCTCAGGTTATGATCACTGCCTCTCCAGCTTTATTAACTTCAGGGCAAGGTCTCTCCTCTGTTTAAATGCTACTGGCATTTCAAGTGACTGACTTTTAGCCTCTAGCAGTGCTGACTCCAAGCAGAGCTGTACAGCTATGAAACAGTGTTCCAAACCATCAGGGCAGTGTAGACAAAGCTCGAGCAGAGCTGAACAATTATGCAGTGTTTTGGCTTTTTTTAGAAGTCCTTTTTCAAATTTTTAAGTTTATTTCTGCTGCTTTCAGACATCTCCCATGATAACTGTGTGTGCTTTGTTTTTATAGAAAAAAACAGTAATATATTTGGAAACATTTAAAATTTGGAAAGAAACTACTTTTTTGTTTCAGTCTAATAGCTTATGCTGGTCAAGTTATCACTGAAAAGCTGAGTGACAGGGGGATGCAGCTTGTTCTGGATATTCAGCACATGTGGTGGGCAACTTGAAATGATGGTATAAAAACAAGTTTTATGTTCAGGGAAATGTTTTAATGGCCTGATTTTAAGCCAGTTTTACTATTGAAGTTTCATCTCTTGCCTTAGAAGGCAACATCTAGGATGTGAAAATAAGAGTTGATTGTCTCTGGCCCATTGAATTTTCTCCCCATGCAAAGACAGAAGAGTAGCAGAGGGGAGGAGCAGAGGGTGGTGGCTGTACTGCAGCTAAGCAAATAGCACCTGCCTGAATTCCCCAGGAATTCTGGAGATCTAGGGGGAGGCTGTTGCCACAGTAATGTTAATAATTGTTGATGACCTCAGTGGAGGTCACTTTGTACCCTCTGTGTCATTGAGTATGACAACAACCAAGTCAAGGTAGAGTTCTGCTGTCATCATGATTTAAAGGTGATGTGTGGAAATGATGAATGCCTATTGCACGCAGCTTTTCCAACCCTTTTCCATGCTTGGAAGACATTTCCTAAATGGAGCTGCTATTTCTTTTAACATGGCAAAGCCTGTCTCAAAATATTAGCTTGCTCTCTCACTCTCTTCCTTTCTTTCTTCTACCCCACACCGACATTAATTATCCTTTTGAAACATCTATGAAAAGGATACACCCATGCCCATTTATTCTGCCTTGCAGGGAAAAGCAATGAATGTCTAAATGCTGTTACTCTAGAAGCAGCCACTATAAAGAATTGAAAAACAGCTTTTCAAGTGAGTGCACTGGAATTTGATTGAAAAAAAAAAAAAAAGAGTAAACTAAAAATGGAATTAGCCAAAGGTGTGAAAATCTTAATTCAAACCCAAGTTTGGGAATTTTATGTCCACCTGGGGAGGTTGTTTTTTCTTTAGGGCTGTGCTTATAGGATTGAAATCATGAACAGAGCAGAATATGTGTGCCCAGTGCAACCAGGAGAAACAGGATGGCAATAATTTTACCCACCTACAAGAAAGTTTTGAGCCAGTGGGCTTGGGTAATTACACTGGCATTTTCAATAGTGCCAAGATAGAGTGAGCCTATGTAACAAATCTGCTTCTTGTAAAACATGATCTATGAACAAATCAAAAAGAAGGGTTTGTGTGTCTTTTACCCCATCTCTCATATGAAAGAAGATGTAGTAGTAGTTTTTTCAAAGGGTTTTTTGTGTTTGGTTGTTTGGGGTTTTTTTGCATAATTTTAAAAAGAAAGATATTTGGGCAGGGACAGAAAAAGGGAAGAGGCTCCTCGTTTTTCATCCAGTGATAAGTGGAAAAGTGATGAAGATAATTTCAATGGAATTAGAGAGCAAAGCCTTGCAAAAGACAGGGAAAAATCTCTTTGGAAAAAGAACAGTATGAAATAATCTCTATGTACAGCCCTTTAAGGCTGAGACTGAATACATGCTCTGGATAAGTGGTGTCCAGTAAATACCCATCCATCTCCTGAGTGTGGAACTAACATGTACATCTCTAGTGTGCATTTAGACTCCTTAAAAGGGCCCCCAGGCAGAGTGGTAAAGCAGTCACCCAGGGAAGAATGAGGTCTGAGGGATACTACTGATATTTAAAGGCAAAAGTAAGAAATTCTCCTAATTTAAGAAACTCTCAGGGCTTCACTCCTAAGTGTCACCAAGTCAGTCTCTTTTGCAGGTCACCTTGGGGAGGGGAAAAGGAGAACCCTGTGTAGACAAGGACTGGGAATCCAATTTCAAAGCTTAGTGATGTATCCCAAAGAGGAGCAGACCTGGTGCCAAGGTTGTTTGGGGAGCTGTTATTTTGTCTTAATCTGAGCTTTTAGATTCTTTTTCATAAGCAGAATCTAGAATGTGAACTTTGTGTTAAGCGTTTTGCCTGATGACTGCAGGACAGGTGTACAGATAGGGCTGAATAAATGCCCTGAAAATGTTGTAGTCACAAAATGGCTATAGATGTCCTAATTCCAGACACTCAGCATTATATATTAGACAGCAGCTCTGCTCAAACAGTAAAAGAACACGTCACTATATATCCCTGTCAGATTAAAAAACTAATTTGAAAAGATTAATGTATTCCATTCCTGTTAGCCTGAATCAGATACCGCTGTGCCTACAGCAGCACTGCCTCCTGATTATTGAATTTTTATGGCCTTGTAATTAATTGCAGATTCCCTGTTTTGTTCTATTTCTTTTTCTCTGACATTTTAATTTCAACAAAAAGCAGCGGTCTCCATGCAGCCTCTCTCAGGAGATCCTAATGGCCTATAAAACAAAATGACTTATAGATATGGCACCCACTTCAGTTGGCTGGCGATTGTTCCAAACCTTGCTGATCATGCGGAATTTAATTTTTTCCCTTCCTCTACTGTACTTATTTCTTGTCTATTAAATTGCAGCTTCAGTGTCCTGACTAACAAATGGATGTAACAAAGTGCCACCTTCCCCTAATACATTACTGTTGCCACATGCAAATTTTTTTCTTAAAAAAAATTGCAGTTCATTTTATCTAATTATAAATGAATGAATGGGACTTGCACGTGGATCGAATATTGTCCTTGACTCTGCACGTGAGAATTTTATGTTCTGGTAAATCACTGGGATTTATTAGAAATTTAAAGAATCAAATGTGGTTTAGATCCATTTTGCATTTCCTTCCTCCTTTTACTCCTTCTCCCCAAAATGTGCACAAGTGATTTATCTCTGTGCTGCAGACAGGCATATTAGCATGGCTCCCCATCTCCCAGTGCAGCTCCTGGAGTTACTGAAGGTTGGTGGCAGTGAATTATTGTTATTTATATTACAGTAGTGCCTTTAGATCAGAACCCCATTTTTCTGGGCACTGTACCAACACATAATAAAAGATCATCTTTACCCGAAAGAGTTTATAATCAAATGAAAGCATCCTCAGAGGGGGAGGGCTTGGAGAGTGGGTTGTCTCTGGGAAGGGAGATTGGTAGTGGGGACCGGTAGTCTTGGTGGGCTGTGCTGGAGAGAATCTGTGCTGAAAAGGGCAAACTGCGTGGGGAGCAGAGATGGCAAGAGCCCAGGAGTGCTGCAAAGTGTCCCAGCAGTGGTGTTGCAGGCTGCTGGAAGCATCATCTCTGCTGTCCATTTCCCTGGGTGAAGTAGATCAGTGGATCTTCATTATCCACCCTTGTTTTAGTAGCACATCCCTTCAGCATTCCATCTTCCCTCCCTGCTTGAACTAGTTGTCAAAGGGAAGGGGCTGTGAGGTGGCATTAGCAGGACCTTTGCACCTCTGCCATGCTCACTCTTACCTGTGCAAAAGCTACCCTGTGTGCTCATCTTGCTAGGAAGGTGGCAGGAGCCTGGGTTGTCCCATTCCACGGATTCCTGTTTGGAGTGTTGGACAACATGCTGCAGTCTTGATGTGTATAAGAAGGATATGTTCAAGAGGTCACCTGAGCTGTCTCAGCAAGCACCCAGAGAAGCAGTTGTGGTTCAAATTTCATTGCTAGCTTCACCTAGCTTAATATCTAGCCCAAGAAGTGCTTGCTTGCTGAGGGATGGAGAAAGAAGCTTTCCATGGTATGCTTGGATGGGCTCTAGTTATGGAAACTGTGAATAATGCAATTGTACCAACTGGAATCTCCTTACTGTCTGCTGACAGCTACTTGCCCTCTTTTAGACTGGGAGGACAGCACTTTGGAATGAAAGTTGGGCAGCTTTTTTTTCAAGTTGGTATATATGACTTGAAATCTGCTCTGGTGATACCTGTGAAGCTGATTTTCCTGTGTGGATTTTTTTTTTTTTTCTTCCCTCCTTTTGATTGATTAACTGTAGGGGGTTTTAGTGCTAGTCCCAGCAGAACTTGATAGTATGGCCTGGCCTTTTGGTAGTCTAGAGGAGACTGCAGCTTGTTTCTTCATGGCTCTGAGATGTTTTCCAGGAGACTCTAAGCCAGTTCTACTCTCCTACCAATACCCTGGGTAGCTTTGGCTTGGCACCTCATTTTATCAGTCTCTCAAAAGTTTGGTACTGCAGTTCTCATCCATTTCATGTCTATCTTGATGGGGTTTTTTGGGGTGTCAGAACTTCTGTGGTCTCCTATGGTCATTCATCTGAGGGAGGGCATGGCTGTTGGCTGTGCATGCATTTCCCTGCTGAAACTGTTTGCAGAGCTGGTTCTGGAAGAGCTGGGTTAGGCATCACCCAGTCCAAAGGAGAAGTACCACCACATGTCACAGGCCACTAATTAAGTGCTATCAGATGCATTATTTTAATTTTTTCTAGTGCAAAGCAAACATCTAAAATATTAGTTGTGAACTTGTAGATATTCTTTCTCTGTGTGTGAAACAAAAAAATAGTCACTCTCAGAAGAAATTTTGCCCAGACCTGGATACCAAACTGTTCAGCATTTTAAGCACAGACTCCTGTATTTATGTGCTGCCTTCCAGCCAGAGGTATAGAAATATTATGGTTACCTTTGCTTCTGGCAGCTTTAGATTTGAAGAAATGCTTTATCTTCTGTTGTTGCTTTGTCAAGCTTTGATTCTGCTGCTTGGTACTAGGAACGTGTGCAGAGAAAAAAAAAGATGATAGAATCTGCAGAAAGATGCTGGGGTGGGCTCATGGCCTGGGAACTCGCTGACTGTGGCTGCAGGCAATGCTGCCAGAAGGCCTTAAGCAGCAGGAATGTGCTGCAAAACTCAGCAGATGAAAAATGCTGCTGGATCTATAAAGCTTTCATCCCCCAGTGCACTTAAACAGCAGTGATTTATCTGTGCATTTTGCAGCAGAAGTTTTAGCATACCTTACTTTCTTTAACCAGACCAGAACTGGTAGCTGAAGGATTGCATCACATAGAAGAAAATATGACCAGCAGTTATATTTGTGACTGGAGGAACAGCAAACCTAGACTCTAGTTTTGATGCCTTCAAAATCGGTGCTATTAAAAGGGTATTTTACACACTAGTGAAAGGAATTTTGTGTTATTTTGATTTTTCTGTATAGTGGAAATAGCAAAGGAGGGTCTTGGTTAGGAAGTACTTTGGTGTTATTTGATTTGGTTCTTTATTTTCATCCAGAATGGTTTCTCCTTTTTTTAACTTTTCAGGAGAATAGTAATCTAAAACCTGTTATTTTCTTATGGGTTTTGGTGTATTTTTAAAGTTTCAAATAGCTTAGCAAATCTTTGCTTGTGAAAGCAAGGAATCCCAGTGCTGCTGATGCAATAAAGGTGGTGGTGGAGCTGAGATCAGGTGAGACAAATAAAAGGGTAAAAAGTATTAGAAGAGGAAGCAGTTTGAGTAGAACTATTTGCTTAGTTGTTGTTATCTGGAACAAACTGTCTCAACCTCCATAGCTTTGTTTTTAGGTTTTTTGACAATGTGTGTGTTCTGTTGCTTTTCTCACAGTATCTGAACTCTCCTACAGGACATTCTAAATGCTTTTTTATATTAAAAAACTGAGAGACGTGGAAGCCTTTAGAAGATGTTTCAGTATGAATTTATGTGAGTAGTGTGTGTTTTACCTGTTAAGAAACAGGTGTAAAGGTGTGACAGGAGCAGCTGTAGGACAGGTTTTAATGTGGACTCAGTTGGTATGAAAGCTGGAACCCAAATGAGCCATTAGGACCAAGGAGCTGCTGTGGAGATGGGAGAGAAATCCTGGTGGGTGATGCAGTAAAAGACCAGGGTGTGTGAAAGGAACAGGGCAGTAGTTATGAAGAGGACAGAGCAATCTCATCTTCTGCCATTGGATTTATTAGTTTAAAGAAAAATGGGCGTAAAAAGACTGGGAAAATGCCTTGGAAATATTTTCTTCCAAATGCTGCAACTCAAGGTGTAACTTCTGATCAGTTGACATAGTAGCAAATTATCCTTCTACTTACAACCTGTACAAAGTTACAATAGGAACTTTCAACTCATGGCTGTTGCTTTGGTGTAAACAAACCTAAAATTCATCCCTCCCTGGGAGAGCAGTTGGTTTTCAGCTAACTTCACCTTCCTTTGCTTTGTGTTTTCTGCATATGGATATTTTAAACTGTGTTCAGTTTGTGGTGGGAGTTAATGAATTTGAAAATGGCTGAATTTATTTAATTTGAGTGTGTCACTGTAATACTTTCTATAGAACCTTTCATCTGACTGATTTTATTTCTGTGTAAATTCTGGATGGTGTTATTTTTCCCAGTGTAAAGGCTATGCAAGTAAATTTCAAAAGATAAATGAGACTTTGCACTCCAATATAATTTCTCTACAATCCTATGTCTTATTTATACATTCGGAAAATAGACAAAATGGTGATGTTTTGGCTTGCAGAGCCTTCAGAGTGTATAAATAACATGTATTATTGCATATAAATTATATCGGAGTGCAGATGCTCATTCATCTTGTGAAATTTATCTGCATAGTTTAGTGTTTCCATCCACAAGTGCTGGAAACCAATCTGGCACCCACAGGCAGTGATTCATCTCCATGCCAAAAAAAATGGCACTAAGGGAAACGTTGCTCAAGGAGCTGCCTGTAACATGTTTGCCACCACACCCACAGATACCAATTTTACAAATCAAAAGGACTGAATTGTCTGTGACATAACCATCTTCCCAGGTTTTCAGATTCAAAGCTGTTGACTCCTACCACCATCTTAGCAGCTAAAGCCACATAAATTAAATCCTTACAGCCAGTTAGGTAGCATATTCTCTCTATTTGCTAATTCTTAGTACGTTGTTATTTGCATTACCAGTTCCTGCAGACTGACTGAAGTTCTTACACCTTCTCTTTTCCTCAGCTGACAGCCCTCCTTACTCACCTTTCATCCTCCATCAAGATGCCTTTTGGCAGGATATGAAAAAATCCTTCAAACTCCCTGGTGGCTGTAGGTGTGCAAATTTGTGAACAATCTTTTTGTGCATATTTCTCAGGTTTGTTGAGCCCCTCTCCCTGTTGGAGTTGGAAACCTCTAAAAAGCATGGAGTGAGGGCTGCTGTCTTGTTGCTGCTTTGCCTTGCCAGAATGTAGGGAGTGTGGGCATGAATGGGGTGTGTGGAGCTTTGGTGGGAAGTGTAAGGATGGGCACTGATCATGGGGGATTTCTGGTACACACAAACCTCAGGAGAGGCCAATTCAGGCCCTATTTGTAATAGGTGGAACACAGAAACTGGGAAATCCCCATGGGTAACAAATTTGGTGTGAGAACTGGGAAAATTCTGAGCTGGTCAGAGCAGTGGGTTCATACATCCTTCTCATATAAACATTCTTATAGCTATGAACCCTATAGAAATCATGTTCTGCACCCACTGAGATCCTGGATTAGACTTGCTTGAAACCTCTTGCCTCTCAGAGCACCTCAAACTCCTTGTGTCTTCAGTCTGTGGTGTTGTTACTTTAATTTCATGAGCAGGGAGAAGTTCAAGGTGGTTAAGGGTGAGGCACCTTTGGGAATCCTACAATGTACTGTCTTAAGGAAGTTAAATGCTCTTAAAAATTGTCCCCTGGTGTATCACATAGCATAGAAATGGTATGAGACAGAACCTAGGGTCTTTGCTTCCAGACTTAGCATTTTCCAACCTATAGAAAACACTGTTTCTCAGTTTCTCTTAGTTTCACCCTTAAATTCAAGCAACACCAGTTACCTACCCTGCCATCCAAGGTAGAATGATGAACTTGCTCAGGAAACACATCCCCCCAAGTGAACCCTGTGGACTGGGTATGTCCTCTCTTGTTTTTAAATACTATAAATGCAGATGTGAGAGTTTTATTGATTCTTACTCCGTCCCCAGTACACATTAATAACAAATGCACCAATATGTTATAAATACTCAGAACACCAATGTCTTAGCATGCAAACAGCAGTAAATTCCCAGACTTTGCATAAATGAGAAAATCCCTAATAGTGTGGTCTGCAATTTGCCCACCCTAAGAGCTATCAAGAACCATATATAATGTGAAGGTGCTGCTGGAAGGAGCCAGAACATACAGGATAATTTCATTTTGCTGAGCTTTGAAGAGGTCCCTAATGAGAGAGGCTCAGAGTAACCTTAAAATATATACTGCAGCTTAGTACAGCACCTTACATGTAATAGAAGGAGCCAGTAGTTGTGTGACTGCAGTAATAGGTTTGTACTTTCTCCATCTGATGTTAAGATCTGGGATATAACCTGTAGCCACGTAGTGAAATATCTGTTAAAAAATGCAAGCAGGCAAAGCTGCACCAAACACTAAACTTTCTTATTTTAAATAAGGATGAAATGTTCAGTTGAATACTGTAATTTCTCTTAAGTGTCTGGTTGTGGACAGCTGAAAGTGGAAACTCTGAAATCTGCTGCAGTGTAGAGATGGAATGACAAACAGGTTTGATGGTCTTGCATTTCTTTGTTCATCTGGCTCATCAGGCTGATAGGACCTGAGGGATTGGTAGCAAGATGTGCTGGGGGAGTTGAGGTTAGATAAAAGGAAAAAGTTTTTCACCCAGAGGGTGGTTGAGCAGTTGAACAGTCTCCCCAGAGAAGGAGTGATGGCACCAAGCCTGCTGGAATTCAAGAAATGTTTGGATGATGCTCATGATGTGATTCTTGGGGTGTCCTACACAGGGAGGAGCCCGACTTGATGATCCTGATGGGTCCCTTCCAGCTGAGCAGGTTCTGGTACTGTGTCATTGACATTTCCCACTTGGAAATGCTCAGTTATCCAAAGTTCCTTTGTGTTCAGCTCAGACTTCATTACTACTTTCCTGGCAACAGCAATCCATGTGCTTAAAGTTACCTGAATGAAAAACTCATTCCCATGGGGAGGAAATTTGCTCTAAACTATAGTGTGTACCTGAATTGTTGTCGTATAAAAATGCTGCAATAGGGTTTACAGGAGCTCAAGATCCCTTGGAATGAAACCCATGAGGAAATGCATAAATACAAATAATCCCAGCTGTAAGCATACTATTTAAATGGAAATCCAGGTTTAGTTTTATTTTGTGTCTTACTGACCACAATTACTACAGTGGTCGTTTCTGCAGCTCAAACAGTATGTTTTTAGGACAACATACATTAGTTGTTAGGAAAGGCTCTTAAAGCACCATACAATTTTCTTTTCTTTTTGAATAACTATTTTAATGTAGAAGTAGACTGATTCGTAATTCCTTTAAGCCAGTTTCTTTAGGACAAATGTTACTGAAAGCAGCCTTTAACTCAACCCATTTCTGATTATCTGCCAATGAGAAAACAGCTCAAGCTGAAACTATTCCCTGGTAATTTTTAGGAGATCCTGTAGCAGAGGAACAGAAATCAGTATTGTCTAAGCATTTCTGAGCATGCTTGATGTAAGCCACAATGTTTGGTGTGGTACCATGCTGAGATGTTGATGGATATCTTAGTTTTGGGGTCAATGCCCCTTTTTTCATAAGCCAGCATCCCTACCTGATGAAACCTTTCAAATGAGACTTGTAAATCTGAGTCCTCAGAAGCCAGGTGGGGATACCATGAAGTGTAATCTTTTCTTGCAGGCAGGATAGGATTGTTTAAACTCGTCTGTGTTTCACTGTTGGCCTTGGAGGAACTGCTTACCTTTAGACAATAAGATAAACAAAAGGTGGAACTGAAGTTTTGCACATTGGGAAAACTGAAGTGTGAGAGAGTAAAAATCGCCTGTGACACACTAACATTTGTTTGTTTGTTTGTGTGTGTGTAGTTATTTTGACTTAAACCAATGGGTTGATGTCTAATTTGCTGCACTGTGCTGACAGTGTTTTGCTGTCCCAGGAAGGCTGGGGTGCATCTTTGCCACTGACCTGCTTGAACACAGTTAGGAATAGAGCTGTCTTTTCTATGAGGTCCATCCCACAGCGATCCCATCAGGAGAGAAGAGCGTGGAATGCCACTGTGTAACAGAGCAGTTGATCCTCTTTACACCCAGACAGTCCAACTGGCATTGGTGGCCCTGTCTATGCATGGGATGGGGATGGAATTTGGCCTTTGTATCTGATTATTCTTCCCCTGACAGGGACATAGGAGAAAAGCTGTCTTTTCAGTGTTGAAAGATGTTGCTTAGCAAGATTTTGTTGAAGAAGTCTTTCTGCAATCATTATCAAAATGTGAAAGTATATCAAAACTTGTGTATTGTCAGAGTTGGGAGATGTCTGGATTTCCAAGTGCCTCCTTTCTTCTGTCTTTACCTCCTGGGTCAGGCCTAAGTTTTTGCCATCTGTCTCTGGTAATTTTTCTGTGTCATGATAGTTAGAGGAAATACTTCTTTCACCTGGCAATATTTCAGATAGTAGAAGAGAAAGCAGCTCTCTGTCACACTGGGTGTGCAGTCTCTCACCTCCAGGTTTATCAAATACTTGTTTGTTTGTTTGTTTGTGTTGTTCAGTAGTCTCTAATTCTGCATCTGGGCAGAATCAGCATTCATTTTGTACTTCCAGATGAGGTGAGAGAGTCCTTGGGTCTGGCAGCTCAGTGAGGGGGATCTGGAGCAAATGGACTGGATTATCACAGTCCTTAATTCGTTTTTCTCAGCCTGTTAGTGTGTGTTGCTGGTATAGGTGCTGATAACTGACAAGCCAGCATCTGTGGCTATTCAGTCTGATTTTAGGCATCCTGGAAAAGCAATGTATGATGTATATTTTACCTTGCTCTCTCTAATTCAAATATCACTGCAAAATGTGGGCTGCTGTAGCCTTTAGACTATCAGATAACCTACTCATTGCAATTTTAAAGCCCTCTGGGTGAGTAAAAGAAATAGCAACAGAAGAAATGGAAGCCCAGCAATAATGTGTGACAATAGTTATGATGACTTTGCAATATAAATACTTTCCTCTTTTAAAGACTCATAAATTGCATCAAGATAATGACTATAGTCTTGTACCTTGTCTTTTGCACCGTTCGGATTGAAAGGCAGCACAGTATTAAAGCAAAAATACTTCTAAAAAAAAATTATCCTTCTTGATTTTGCCTGAGTCCATATTCTATTAATTTAACTCTCCTAAAATGTTTTGTGATATGCGCCATGCTTCTAAACTGTGGAAAGGGAGATGCTCCCCCAGGCTTTCATGGAAATTATGTTTATAGTACATGCTCCTGTTTTCTTCTCATTCCCTTAAGCAGAAAGGTCCTCACTGGTACATTTTCACTGGCAAAAATGTATACATCATTTAAGTCATTACAGGTCGACTGCTCATTTGTTACAATAAACTATATCATCCTCTCTAGGAGGCCAGAGAGAGCCTGTAGCCATGAATATACATCTTCCTAGGGTAACTCAATTCAAAGCAGCAGCATGCCATGGTAAAGTATTACTTAATTTATACTGCTAATGTTTAACATTGATTCTGTGTGGGAAAATAAAGCCCAACACATTTTGAGAACCTACATCATTAAGGTTTAATAATTTAGACCTAGTTAATGTGATAATGAATTTACTGACAACTAAAGTGCAGTTTCAGTACTTACATTGCTAGAAATACTGACTCTGAAACTAGGTTTTCTAAGCAGAAAATGTATATTATAGGATTGTTTCTGTAATTTACCTGTCCTCACCCTCTTAAACCCCAGTGAAAAATACATCTTTAGGTATGTTTACTAACTGGTGGAATGCAATGCTTTTTTCACTCCATACATCTAGTGAACTATATGGTACTAATAGGGCCTAATAGTGTATTTGTGTGTTAAACAGCTCCTTAATTGATGGAAGCTGCTTAGGATTTCTTCAAGGCAGCAAAAAGAAAGCTGTTCTTGTGGTCCCAAGTACAACTTTTGGCTGTTACAAGCTCAGAACCACAGGTGAGACAAAGAAGCAGACTATCTCTGAGCATTTGCATCTGTCCCACTCAGGGCTGCTGTCGACACAGCAGAAACTATTTGACCAAATGATCTGTAGGTAATTTCCACAGCTCTAGGAGTGGATGGAGGGAGGGTGTTATTTATTTTTGAAGCCTGACACCGTGGAGTCCCTCTCCCTCCCTCTGACCTTCCCATGTCACCGTGCAGCCTGCAGCCTTCTACTGCCCCTGTGGGTGTCTTATATCAATCAGGCTCATTTCAGATGCTTGGAATAATGGGTGTCCTCCACATGTCCCAGTGTGTCAAAGCTCCTGTGATATAACTTCAGGCAGGAGTCAGGGGCAGTTGGCACCTTGGGGGAGGTATTTACTCAGCAGCTCACAGGCTTTGAGCTTGTTGCAGGATGTTTCTGAATCTCCTCTGCATAGTCTCTGTATTTGTTTTGTACAGCACTGTTATTGGGGGAGCCAGGGGGATATTTGTTGGTATTTCAAGCCTCAATGAGTCTTGGATCTGTGATTGTCCATCACCTACTACAGCTAAAAAATCATCACTGTGTGTTCCCATGAACTGGTGGCTTTTGCCTGACAACATCTCACATCAGATTAGGGAGAACACAAACCCTGACACTGGGTTTCCACAGAGGTCTGTAGTTTGGATGTCATTTGGAGAAGTCGGTGTCCACCCCCAAAGAATTTCCAGGTGCTTAAAATAGTGTCAGTGGTTTCCTGACTGGAGAGATATGAAATTGGGTTACTGAGAGGTGAGGATCCCAGCTCTGTCCAGTAGAGGGCAGTTCGTATTTATACTCATGGGACAATTATTTTCAGTTCCTTAAGATGCTGATGATTAGCAGTACGGCTGTTTAATGAAGATTAGGAAAAGTTCACATAATTTCTTTGCCCACTTCTGTATTTCTTCAGAGGTACACCTGACTTTGGTTTAGGAGCAGAAGGTAGCACATATGTGTGGGTTTAGACTGTACAATTACTTTCTTTGATGCTTCTTTTGATCTGAGCCTTGAAAAATGTTATTTTGTCTCCTGACGTATATTTCATTGCCTTTTCCTCTCCAATCCTTGTGTAA
The DNA here is from genome assembly GCA_038090715.1 of Florisuga fusca. NCBI lineage: Eukaryota > Metazoa > Chordata > Aves > Apodiformes > Trochilidae > Florisuga > Florisuga fusca. Next base: position 26,106,866 of record JAAWXA010000010.1, on the reverse strand, counting down.
CTGTTATATTAATGTTTTCAGCTCTTGTCTAGAATGCTGTCCTAGCATGTGTTTAGCTTGATAAGAGTTTGATTCTTGGTTCTTACAGCAATATAAATAGTAATAATCAAAGCTGAAGGGAAAGCTCAGTCTTTCACAAAACCTTCCCCACAGGAGACTTCTGTTTTTAAACTCAGGAGTGGCAGAGTCCAACCATAGAGATCTTGAGGCAGATGTGATCCAAGCAGAAACATTCCTTTTCGTGGCTCACCTGTCATTTGTGCTGAAGTACTGGCTCTAGCTGTATGTGAGCATCACTATCTGTACTTGACCTGTTTGAAAGGAGTGCTGTCATGGAAAGCAGATTTTCCGTGCTGCTAGGTGTCCAGCAAGGAGTTTGCTATGCCTGAAATAAGTTACTGAACTCTGGTACTTAGCAGAGCTGCTTCCATTGAGGTGCTGCAGATCACTGCTGTCCCAGCAGCCTGGACAAAAGCCATTTTTTAAAATCAAATCCTATGTACCTACATGGTCCAGGCTGTCCCCAATGTCACTGTGCAGTGCTGTCCTGATTGTGAAGGTTCCCTCTCCAATATTTTGCCTCCTGTAACCTCTTTTTCCACCCTCTAAAAGCTTCCTCCTTCTGATTTGTTACAATTGCTTTGCTTCCCCCATGCTATTGGGAGTTTTAGTTTCTCTTTGAATCTAAAGTTTTGTAGAGCTTTTTCCTTCTCTTGACTCTTCAAGTTTATTCCCTATGCAATGCTGTTCCTTATTAAGTCTGGTATGTGCCTGGCATCCATGTAATGTGAGAGACCCTTGTGACTTAGAACTGCCTGCATTGTGCCATAGCAATTGTTTCCCTGCTAGAACCTAGTCTTGCAGGTAAGCCTTTTATTCATTGTTAGCTTGCAAAAACAGTGTTTTCTTCATTCCATTCCCATACTTTCTCTTTGTTTCATTTCCAAGCACAGCCTTGGTACATTTGCAGTGTTTGTTGTGTATAAAAAGCATTTTTCTATTCACAACCCCCAAAGATAAAATTACTTTGCAGCTGTCTAGAAGCTATGGTGAGTAAGCAGTCTTGAATTTCCTTGGAATCCCTAAAAAAAAGGTTACTCCTTACCCCAGTCTGTGAGCCCTTCTTATACAACAGAGATGGCCACTTGTCTAGCTCTCAGCCATGGTCACTTATTATCTGCTTCTTACTGTACAACACTAGGCTGTGAACTTGGTTATGTAAAGGATGAAGAAGATGTTTGCTTTTCCCATTTGCCCTCTGTAGAGTGGAGCTCATTACTTGATCCTTAGATCACTGAGTTATGGAGCCTGCTTTGGAAGCTGAAGACCCATGTGCCTTCTGTCTTTAGATATTGAAAGCAACCAGTGTGAAAGCAAGGCAGTTCACCCTTGGAGGCAGACTAGTGTGAGAGAATGGGGCTGTCAGGTTCCTCAGTGGATAGCAAAGGCTGTACCAGATGTTGCTGTATACGTGGCTAAATCAATTTTACCTTTTTTTTCTTTTCTTCTTCTTCTTTTTTTTCTTTTTTTTCCTCTGTATTTGCTCCCAATACTGCTGGCAGCTGCTTTGTGACTGCTTCAAAAGTGAGCCCGAGACATCTTGCTAGAACAGATCAAGTCTCATTACCATGTACAGTATTTCAAAAGGAGAAAAAAATCCTACATTTATTTCAGCTAATCTTATATATGAGATGAATGTGCTTTTCATAATGTTACACAATGTAACCATAATAACACAGCCAAGATGGTAAATTCATTTTAATTCCACAAAATTCATAATTGGTGACATGGCCAGTGGGAGCAATTGATCTCTGCTTTCCATTTGTTCTTGACTGTTTCCACTTCAGTGAATTAAAAGAATTGGGCTGTTGGGACCCCACCCTCTGCATGTTCATACAGCATATTATGCAAGAGCAATAGCCTTCAGAAAATTGCTTGTAATAGACAATGCCTGCATTAAATAAAAAAGGCAATAGTCCCTGGCCTGACTCAGTATTTTAATCCTTTTCAGCTTTTTATTATACCTGATGCCTTTCTGTTCTGTGGTGGAGCTAAGGGACAGGTGTAATTCAGTGTAGCTAAATTGCATTATTTGAAATGAACTGGTTCAGTGTTTATTCTTGTAAATTAATACAGTCCCTAATAAATCAAAGGAGAATATGCACTTCTCTGTGTTTGCCTGTGTATTACCTCAGTGGGGATAATTAACATCTTGTGACAGGGAAGTCATAAGTCAAATCTGAGCTCTTATTGCCAGCCTAGGGAAAATGATGTTGCTAGTGACCTATATCATGACCTTATTGATGCAGTACAAGTTCACTTACTCAAGATGTTCAAATCAGTCTTGTCACTTCACAGCCCTCCCTCTTCTGTAGGAAAGGAACAGTGTTAATGGATCTAAAATAAAATCAGAGATTGTTAATGGGGGGTAGACATTAACATAATACCTTTTGAGATGTGTCTAATTAATTGTTGTTCTACTTTTTCTGAATGTTGGGGTTTTTTTCCAGTTAGAGCAGTACCTAAACTTTGTGTTGATGCTGTTCTTCAGTGTTCACTACAATTAGGGCTACGTTAAACTAATTGCATCTGAAGAAAAAGAAATCGTGCTTAAGATGTATTACCAGGAACACTCAACTGGGCAGCCCAGGTTTCTTATGCCTGATTCCTTATTTTAAGGAGTGTCACCGAATTATTTTCATGTCTTGTGCATTCAGCTAATTGTCTTGCCAGCCAAAAGCATGAGATTATGTGAGTCTTCTGGGTCAAAGACAAAAGAGGAAAGTGTATTCTGTCGAGGCTTCTTCATTCTTCTCCTGGTTTCATTAGGGCTGGAAATGTTGCTGAGTAGGTGAAGCATTTAATCTTGTCTTTGGCAGATGAAAAGGCTGTAGAAACCTGTACATTCACTACAGAAACTTCTGGCCCATCAGGTTCTCTTCTGTCCAATGGTAATTCTTAGGTTGATCCCAGTTCTGGGTGGCTCAGTGTGCTAGTGGTGGGAGATGGTGGGTGACCTTTCCTCTGTAGATGAGAGTTTAATGAGCAAATGCTCCGAGTGCTTTGGATTCCTCATGCCAGAGGAGGTCATACACATGTGCAAGTGAGTAGGTTTCTGTTTAGATACTGAAGAGGGAGATGAAGTGATCAAAAACTTGGGAAAATGGTTCAAAGGAGGAGAAATTGAAAGTTTCATCTCCTGTGAAATAAGAAAAAGATCTTCAGTGGAGAAAAAGCTCAAAAATATCTCCGATGGTAGTTAGCAGAGTAATTAAGAATTTCCTGAGCATGCTTATGGGGCTAACTTCAGATCCCTAGATGTAAACAAAAAAACTTCTGTCTGCTTGAAGTTGCTTGTGTACTGTGAGTCTCTTGTTGCATAAAGCCAGTTTTCACAAATCTAAATGCCACTTGGTCTGGATGTGTAGCAATTTGAGCAAAAAATGACCTTGTTTTCAAGTGTCAGACATTTTCCCTTCCTTTTCTTAGCTACTGATGACTTTTTAAAAAAAAATCATAAACCCCATTAAGTTGTAAGGGAAAACCAGTGGGTGAGCTGGGTGTGTTTGATGTGCTGTGGCTGCCAGTTTGTATGTAGTTTGATAGAGTAGCTGTGATGTGAGGACAGCCTTAGTTTAATGTCTGTGTACACCAAGTAATAATTCCTCTTAATAACAACTTCATTACATACTTAAATGTTTATCACATTACATGGGAATGGAAAAGCCATGTTAAAGAGTGGAAGATCTTTTCATAAAAGCTTTGAGTTATGGTCCTGTGAACTCTGTTAGTGTTGGAGGCAGAGACAGAGTGCTCATTACCCATTTCCTTTTTCTCATCCTCACTTTGATGTCTGGACTTTCCTCAAAGTTGGGCTCACACTACCATGCTTACTGAACTTGCTCGAGTTTTCTTGATGAAAAATACTTTGCTTTAGAGTGATGTACATGGAAAACATTCTACTGGCTCTCTATTTCTGCTTGCAAAGCAGGCATCAAGTATTGCTTTGTGAAGCTTAATGGCAACAAGCCAGATTCCAGTCTCAGCTAAACCAGCTGTAATCTAGAGTGGTGCCACTGGAATCTGTCAAGGTTCATCTTCAGGTGTACAGTTGCTGTCTGGGTACTTTTAATGTAATGTATTGGTATTTGTATCATTGTGATTTCTTAAGCCTCTGCAATCTGTCCCTCCTTCTGTTTGTGGCTGGGAACCACTGTATTTTCATTTTAAACTAGCTCATCCTTCTTCTCTTTCTAAAGTCTTTTTAGAAGTGGCATTGATACACTCATTACCATGGACATCCATTGACTTCTCTCTCTCTGAAGGTTTAATTAATTGCTTTATGTAAAACAAATAATTTATTGAGTGCCATCAGCTGGACCCTACAAGCATCAGGCTTCAATTATATCATGATCACATATCCTAAAGCAGGTGGCTTGTGGCCTGGCTTCTTAGAAGTGTAAGTCTGCCAGCTTTCATCCTTCAGGTCTCTTCCAGCTATTTTTGGGATGCAGAAATAATTGGAAAGACTCTTTAGAGAACCCTTTCCTTTTCAGAGAACCTCCTCTTTAAGATACCACTACAAATAGCTTTCAAAAAACAAAAATCTCACTTGACCCTTGGCTGGTGGCCTGGCACACACACACACACACACACACAGTGCTGCCTTTGTTGTTCTCCTCCTCCTGCTCCAGGACAAAGTGCCCTTCTTTTCTGGGAAAGTGTAGAGGTACCATGTGCTAGGTTTCCTTTGGAAATGAGAAATAAGGTTTCCTACTTTGGACTTGAGTAGGTGGATTGAGAAATGGTGGATTTTACATTTTTGTTTGTTTGTTTTGCTTGCATGTGGTGTTTGCAAACCCATGAGATCTCTGATGCTGTCTTGGATTGCTAAATCTGGCTCTAGAATGATTGAAGATTCCATGTAAATGTCCCACTGACATTAAATGAATCCTTTGGCCCCATATGGGCTTATTTTCTTGAAGCAGTCCCAAAGCATTTCATTCCAAGTCACCAGCTGAGCATAAACCAGAACCCAGAACCTGTGACTCCTGATTGTCCTCTGCTTTTCCTTCAACCAGAACACAACTATAAAGCATAATTCCTCTTCACTTCTTCGTAACAACTCATCACCTCCAGTTTTCCAGTTTAACTCCCTGGAAAATAATGTGGAAGGAGAAATCCTCACTTCCCCCCCAGCCTCTTACAGACTTCACAGCATTTTCTCTGCTTTTCAGTGTGTGAAAATGAAGTGCCTGATGATTTCATGGAAGTTTTTGTGTTTGATCACTGCTCTTTCTTGGTCCTTCAGCTCTGTGCAAAACCCTCCCTACCTTCCAGGCTGGGGAAAAAAAAATAATAAAGCCTTTCAGTCACTTTAAGGGTGAAGAACCAGCATTTCTAGCTCAAAAAGAAAAGAAGAAAAGTTCTGTAATTTCAATTAAAGGAATTACTGGGATTAGGAAGACAAAGGCCCAGTTCTGAAATCAGCTTTAGGGGCACTTAGAAGGATCAAGTGATCACTTCAAATTTCTCATTCTTTTTCTGCCTGCCTGCTTCTCATGCTCTGAAAATGTTGTGCTGTGTTTATACTGAGAATGGAAATAGAAGTTCAGGCTCTAGATGGCTGATGAAATGAACCTGATTGCCCATAGAGCTGAGGAAATTTATATGAGTCTTTTATCCTTTCCAGCTGCATACGATAGCGTTCTCTGGATTTGTATGACTTCTGAATTAACTTTTATTATTTTAAAGGGAAATTTAATACAAGGAATAACTTTGTAGTGCCAAGGCAGCTCTTCCAGTACTTGCACCTCTTGCTTTAATAGTTAGTTTTACTCAGATTAGCAGAGTCAGCATCATTCCAGTAGATACCAAGTTAAAGTCCAGTTAGCACAGGAGGCTGGGAAAATGGATTTCTTGGGCTAAGAACTGATTCCTGTGAAACCAGCTCACATCTTGACTGCATTAGGAAGCTCTAACCTGTATCTTGCACGTGCTTGCCTCTTCAGTGCTGTGCTGTCTAATCCTTCTAGAAACAGGTTGGATAGATAGATGAAAAATGATGGAAGATAGCTCTGCAGCTGTGGTGAGACTGAACCTGCAAAGGAAAAAAAAAACAAACCAAACCAACACAAATCCCCCATCTCCTTTCCCTCAAGCAGGCTATTCATAGTCACCACCCAGAGATCACATGTCAAGCAAAGAGTCTAGCAGACCAGTTGCTAGTTATCTGTTTTTCTGAAGTTTAAGGTGTTACCATGGCCATTTTTCCACCCTGTTCACCTGCTGGTGGATTCTTTCCCCCACTGGAGTTTTGGCAGGCTGCCAGGCATATCTATGTGTTGGCTCTTGGCAATGGATACCACCAAATCCAAGCATCCAAGCACTGCTCACTCTGTATTTTGGGCTGAGGTAGCAGATGCTGAAGGGGGGTAGCTGAGATGGGGGCTTGTGTTCCCTCCCCTCTGCTGACCACTCTCCAGGGCCAGTAGCAGGCTGGGTGGGCCACCTCCTTGGTGCTGTGCCCAGTCCCCCAGACTTACTCAGAGGGGAATTGCAGTCATCCTCAGGTGCTTCAGTGCCCAGACATTTGTTTCTCCCTTGCTGTTACCACTCCAGTGCTGTAGTCACAATTAACACATCCCAGTGGCATCACAGGGGCAAATACAGAGTGCTTTGTCCTCCCTTCCAGGGAAAGATGGTGTGTGCTGCCTGAGTATTTATACAGCATGAAAACTGTTCTCTGTCCTGACAGAAAGTGGTAGTCAGGGAATCTTTTTCTTTTGTTGGTTTATTTATTTTAATTTTTTAACCAATTCCACCGTAATGTATAATGATGAGCAACAGCAGAGCAAACCAGATAGCTGTGCTGGTAAGCTGCCCTACTTGGTTCTTAAGAAAAATTCCTGATGCAAACAGTGCCTTTAATGTAAGGTACTTCTTAGCAGAGCATTTTTAGATGGGGGCAGGATTTGTTAGCAGCTAGAAAATCATAAAATTTTCAGAATTCATGCTCCCCATGAATATTTTTCAAACTGGATATGTTTATCAAACTGGCCATGTCCTCATTCTTGTGTTAATATTCCTGCATATGGTTACACGAGTTAAAGTGCAAGGGTAAAAATACCTTTATTTTTCTAAAAGTGATTTGCAACCCCAAGACCTCTTAAGCTGCAGATTGATGGATCTTAACTTAGTGACACTAACATGGCACTCCCAGGGAAATGTGTTGTGTAATGCTTTAATCATTAATTACCATCATTCATCATGCAGCCTTCCTTTTAATGTCCATTAGCATCATATGCCACTCATGAATGCTTGTAAGTGTATAAATGTGGTGGTAATCCTGCTGAGTAGGTTTACATTAACTGTAAATTATCTTCTTGACCAATTGGTTGGCCTTCCTGGCTGGTGGAATCATCTTATTTGTAGCATTAGCAATGAGTTTGGGGAAATGAGATATGTAGAAAATATGTGCAGGTCTGTCTTAAAAGCCTGGACCAGCTGGTGCTGGGGGATATGTTGTGAAGTGTGAGCTCACTTGTGCCAGCATGCTTCAACATCTTTGGAGACAAAACCCTGCAGTCTGGGATCCACATGGCAACGATCTTGTAGAGATCTTGTAACACTTCCCAGCTCTGCTTACTTTAAGCATTTAACATCCCACAGCTCTTGGAAGCAAACAAACAAACAAAAAAATCAAAACAAATGTAACTGTAGACAAGCTGTTACAAAGAAGACCCGCAAACATAACCAACCAAACAAAAGCCAAATGAAAACAGGGAAATGCAAACAAGCAAGGTGAGGGGGCTTTGCTTACCTGGAAAGCCAAGCAAGAGTGTGCACATGTAAATTTTTTTTTTTTCCTTGTATAAGCATCATGTGGGCCCACTCCATCTCCAGGAACATAATGTGGGTTCAGTGGGAACAACATCTTGTTCTGTATTGTTGCATTAATGATTCATGTGAAACATGCAAATCAAAACCTAACACTTGACTACCTGTCGTTAGGGAGCAGTTCAGAGAACCAGGACAGAAACAAATAAGAGAAGTATCAGCTCCTCTTGCATATATGAAGTGTTTAGTGTGAAATGTTGTTTGCTTCTCACTGACAATCAAATCCTTGTCTTGAGGTAACACCAGGGTGGTTTTTCTCACACAGTTCAAAAGTGGACAGCCTAAAGATTGTCTTCTACCACATACAGAAGATTTTCTGCTGATATATTTCTGCTATATTCCTGATAGCAGAAGTCATGAACGATGCATTTTGCTGTTGGAAGTGGCTTTGACAGCTCATCAGGCAGCAGAATATTTTCCATACAGTCATCACTGTGCTCTCTTTGCTCCAGGAGCTGTTGTGGGATGCAGCTAGCCACCAAAGCTGCATCTTGAGTTCTCATGTGAATGCACAAGGACTTTATAAGATGGGTGTTTACAGCACATTTTAAATTATTTTATTGGCCAGGGGAGGATTTGAGTGGTCCTTTGTTTCCTTCAGCAGGACTCACTTTTGGTGATCACCCACTGGCCCAAGGCTGGATTTCCACCCATCTACCCTGCAGCAGCACTTTTCACTTGACAGCATCTCTAGAAGACAAGCTGACATGTTGTCACACTCACAAATATTTAAGCAATTTGATATTTTGCTTGCATGCTCAGCACCAGGTTTTACATCAAACTCTGCTGAGGGGCTGTCTCTCTCAGTGCCAAATCCCTGGCCTGCAGAAGCTGATCACAGAACTTCCACTGACTTCAGTGGGAAGAACTGGGTAAGAACATGGGCTCCACTGGATGAGGTCTCTGAGCTCCTGTGAAACTCAGAGGTCTCAGCAGCCAGCTCCTCATTTCTTAGCAAAGCTCTTTGGGATAGCAAAGGCATTTTTTTACATGGATAACTTCAGAAGAGTCATTCATATGGGACTTTGAGGCACCTGTACTGTGGCCTGCTTGAATTCTTCTGCTCAGATCAACTCCTCAGAGGACCAGATTCCAAAGTCCACCATTCTTTCTGTTCTCTCTGTTTTTTCTGGGCAGTCTTACAGCCTGGCTGCATGCTGGGTGAGGGAGAAAAATCCTCTTTCACCTGGGGAGGGTGTGCAAAGTTTTGCTGCCAGAGTAGAAAACTTGCATCTCCTCTTCCATCAATGTGGCAACATTACTGTCATTAAATTCACTGCCAGGAGGAGCCAATGCACAACTTTTATCTGGAGTGCAGAACAAAAACTGATGGATTCACAGAAGGCAGCAGTTTGTCTGAGGTAGAAATGCTAACTTTGTTGTTTTCAGCACAAGAGGGACACAGGAATAGACGTGGTCCTCCCAATCAGCTTTGCTCATTTTGAGATTTCTGCTACCTGACATGGTACAGACCCCCTGTTGTGGACACCCACACCCCCCTGCTCCTGTCACAGCCTCATTGTTTCCAGAACACTGAATCTGGAGCCGTGTCATAGCTCATTATTTTTGTAGCAGATACCTGTGCAGTTTGGTGAACTGGTGGTCTTCCCACTCACCACCACCAATGGTACCAGTCTCTGCTGCCTACCTGATAGCTCTGCTCCATCCAGCCTGGTAAGGGATCTCCTTTCTTGCCACAGGCTCAGAGACTTCCACTTGACCCAAACAGTGCCAAGGATTCCAGCCACAGTCCCAGGAGCCATGTTAATTACTCAGCTAACTCAAGGGTAGAAAGGTCCCACAATGAATTATGATGCTATCCAAACTCTAGTTTTCCAGTTGAAAGCCTAAGTGGGACCATGGGACTGGGTCAACAATTACCTTAGGAAAGGAAAAAACTGGAGTGTTCAACAGATGTCCTGAGCATCCCCTTCTGGGAGAGAGCAATCCTTCCTCTTCTCTTCAGCAGACTCTGGCTATTTGTTCATGCTTCTCTGGGGGCTTATTTAGTGGTTCTGGAAATATTTTAAAAGACATTTAAAGGGAGTTGACAAATGTTTGACCTGTTTCAGTGTCCATGAGCTGAGTTAAATTATGATGGTATCCTTTACGTGCAGCCCAGAGGCCTGGAGTTGAAAGCTGGGGAAGACTGCAGGAATGTTAAACCCATTTCAGCAACAGGATCCAACACATGTTCTTGTCTGGTTGAAGCAGAAGGGTGAGGAAGCAGTGGAGTTATGTGAAGGTTTTGGATAAGCCCTTCCTGATGGTGAAGTTATGACCAAAGCTTCTCAGTAAATATCCCATGCCCTGCCACTGGGTTCCTGCTGTCCCAAATAACAGAATCATGGAATTGCTCAGGCTGGGAAAGACCTTCAAGATCACAGAGTCCAACCTTGTCCTAAGCCTATTACCCTATTCCTGAGGAGCCACCACTAAACAATGTTCCCAACACCACATCCAGATGACCTGGATGACCTTCCCTGCCACCTGTTTGCAGAAGGGAAGAGAGACCCTGTTTCTGTGGGGAGAGGTAAAATAGGATGATACTGCATTCAGTGCTCTTCCAATACTTTTTGTTCTATGACACTCCCCTACTGATTAAAAATAATTTTAAAAACCCTAAACAAAAACTGGTTGCTGATCAGGCTGATGTATTTGTTGTGCTCTGTTCTTGGCTTTCACAGGTGGAAGTCCCTCTCTTTTGGGGCATCAGATGTAACAGGTGTCAAAGTTCCTTCTCTTCCTTGTTTATTTGCCTCTTGACCTGGACCATCTCCCTGCTCTTAGACCCTCTTAGTCAAGCTTGTGTTACAGACTGACATAGGCAGCAGCTGCTCCTCAGAGAAGCTCAAGTTAAACTTGTTCCAATATTTGCAATTAATTTAATGTAATTATACTTGAACATCTAAGTCCCTGATTTTTGGAAGATCAGAGCAATTGCAGCTTTAGTTGAAGGGGAAGGAGCAGAAAATCATCTTGGGAAATCAGAGCACTTTTGTTTAAGTCTCTGAGTAAAAGCTGAGGTGCTCTCATTTTATGTTTTCAGGTTTTGCAGATGTTTATTGCTGTGGGTAGGTTTCAGTCTGTGTTAATAACAGGGAAAAAAAGTCACCTCTCACCCTCATCCTTTCCCCTCCTCAAAACAAAACCCTAGAATAACATTTCCCTTGTCTGAACCATCTCTATGTATTCTTTAACTTCTTTATTTTCCTGCCAACGAGGAGAACCAGGTCTGAAAGGAGTGAAATGCTGCAAGATCAATATGTTCATTAGGCTGCCAGTGAATCAGAATCTAAATTTCACCTTATTTAGGAGGGGATCAGAGGAATATTATCTGAGACTGACCTAAACTGTGAACTTTTCAGACATGCCTTCAAACTTTAAATTCCCTTTCCCTCTTGGAATCACTGAGCTGTACCTTTTATGAGATGTGCTCTTTTCCTTCTTACCACTTTTCCTTCTTACTACTTGAACCACAGCTTTCTAATGTGAAAAATATTTTTGTCTTTTTTTTTTTAAATTTTATTTTATTTTATTTCACCAACCACTTCAGCTGTAACAACACTGGATGTTTGCTTGGCTTGGGTGGGAAGGTGGAAAATTCTTCCAAAATTTAGAAACAGAGAGCTTTCTGGTGTGTGCAGTAATCTTAAGGCAGTAAATTCTTTTTATTTGATTTTAAATGCATAATTTAGTATACAATATAAAAATGTATCCAAGGGGAAATGAATTTTTTTTTAATAACGTGCTTCCCAAGGCGAGTGGCAAAACGCGTGTGGTGATGGGAAGGGGAGGGGAGAAATTTATAACCTTGAGGCATGACTTGTGGTTTTGAATAGAACTGAGATTGGTGCTGCTGTTGGCTTAGTTTCTGCCAGGCAGAGATGGGGTTATACACTGGGAATTCCAACTCAAGCAAACTGGGTTCACTGAAAAGACTTGGGTGATGCAGGGGTTCACTCCCCAGTTCACACTACAGAGGTTGTTGATTTCTCTGCAGCCTTGAAAGAAAATCTTGAGCCCGAGGATGACTTTTACTCATCAGGAAGATGGGGTGATCCTGATTCTGCCACCCTGATGTGCATGAGCCACCCTCCAGCATCACTGAGGCTCCTTTGACATTTTTAGGGGTAACATAAGAGTGATGGTTCTTTTATTTGCAGTCTGTTGCTAGGCAGAGTTCCTTAGGCCCTGATATATATGAGAGTGAAAAAGAATCCCTTTTCTCCAAACAGACGGATTGAGAAAAAACCCAAAATAATTATGAGCTTAAAATTGTGCCTGGTACCTCTCTCCTTGGAGAAAGAATTGTTTGGTTGCTGGCCTGTTGGGCTGCCTGGGTTTACAGAGATCGAGTGTATTTTCTCACACTTGGAATCCATTCATACATGTGTTTGCTTGGGTCTGTTGCTTGCTTTTTTAATAGATACATTTTTCAAGTCCTGTGATGCAAATGGAGATAGTTGCATTCATTTCAATTTAAGCTTGATTTATGCTCTTTTAATCTGGATCACTAAGTAGAGTCTTAATTTGAAAGCAAGTTCATAAAATGTTTGACCTCCTTGAATGTCTCCCACTCACAGTGGATTAAAGAAGAATCCACAAATAGGCCTGATTGCTTGAACTTAAAAAAATGTGAAATACAGACTTGGGTAGAAAAATTGTGTGTTTCCTTCTAGTGGCACTCATCATTTCATGCTCTTCTAAGTGATTCCTATGGCATAGAGTCCACATGAATTAATCTTTTAATGCAATGAAAATAGTTTTTACATGAAACAAACAAAAAGTGCAATTTTATTATTTCTCTTGGGTGTCAAAGAGTTTGGGGCTATTCTAGCATCTGGTTTCCACATGGCAGTGTACTTTAAATCCACAACAGAGGTTGGCAGTCTGTAGCACACATTCATGGGCTTTCTCCAGCTTGCACTGAAGCTGCAGCCTGTGTGGATTTGGAGAATCATGCAATGGGATGGCTCTTCAAAATCAAATGGACAAATGATGAAGGGAAGAGATCCAAGGCAGTGGTTAAAATCCCACACAGAGAGGTGGGAAGAACGAGCTGTGAGTGACTGGTGCTGCCTTCCCTGGGCTGCTGAATGCTCTCTGCTGAATGCTACAACTTGCTCAGGGCATGGGGCTGCCTGGGGGGACTCTGGTTTGCTTCAGGGACAGCTTCAGTCAGCTGAGGCACTGCCCCCTCCCCTCCTGCTGTCCCCAGGTTGGGGTCAGCCTCATCCCAACAGCAGAGGATTTGCAGCCTCCCCTTCTTCCTTAGCATCCTGGGCTGTGTGGCATGACTGCAGGTGCCTCCTCGTGTGAGGTGAGTTACTCCAGTTTGGAATGTTCGAACTAAATACTGTTCCACCTGGGAAATAGGGGTAAGGGAAGGGTTTCAGCGCCCTCCCTTTTGCATTATTGGATTTTCTTATGGGTTTGGCTCTCTTGCTGCAGTGATACCCCAGCCTGACTGCCAGATGTGAAAGTGCAGGCTGTGGCTCTGGCCAGCCTGGCTAGTGCAAATCCCCCCTTCCACAAATGACACGAAGCAGGGATTAAATTCTCTTGTTTTCATTGGTGTGTGAAATGGCTCTTTTTCCAAACAGTTCCTCTCTTTAAGTAAACCCCTTTTTTTACCTTAAAATTGCAAAATAAAAGTCCATTTGGGCCTAATCCTGCCTGTATATTCTCAGCTTTCAAAATCAGCTGCAGCAAATGAGGGGGAAGCAGAACCCTGTAAAACCAGGTGCCTGGGTTATTTTATTTCCCAGACACTCAATGTGCTTTTGCTGTTTGTTCCATCAAGTCAGTTGATCAGTTTACACTGGGCTGTACTGAGACCTTGCAGCCTAAATGCTTGAAGCTGTCCATCAGATGAGGTGTTTGGTGGGCTTGTTCTGCCCCTGGTGCATTGTGGGCATCTCCAAAGATGCTGCCTTGCAAATTCTCCTTGCTGACACCCAGCAGAGGGTGATATTGTACAGTAGGTTGTAAATCTGTGAGGTCTAGCACCTCACACAATTATTTGCAGCCATTCTTTAGATTTTTATCATTTTAATCCACCCTTTAGAGCTATTACTTAAATGATATAGACATGGGTGGTATAATTAGAATGTGCTGTATCTGCCATTAATTTATAACATATGATAGGCTTATAGATGTCATAAAAGTGTATCTTGAGAACGCTGTGAACTCTGTTTAACCCTGATGTTTCAGAAAAGTTTGATTTTGATGGCCAAACTCTTTCATCACTGCCACAACGTCCTTCTTTCTTCGAGAAAAGATGTTTGAAATAAAAATTCTGTTTCATTCACTGGTCTAGATATTCTCTTTCTGGGCTGGAATTGGCACATGCAAAAAAATGTCACATTGTTACTGCAACTATCAATGCAGCTATCCTGGCTGGGATTTACAGTTCACAATATCCAGGAATATTTTCAGTTTAAGAGAATTATTTTATGCCATCAAAGTTGAATTTGTGTTTCTTCACCACATCCATGTTTTCCATAAAACTTTCCCGAAGTGAAAGCTGGGTGTAGAGTGAAATACTGTCCATCTGTGTATTTGTCTCCCTCTTGTGGCTCAATGGATTTTTCGGCATGGATTAGGCTTTATTCTTAAACCGAGATTCCTGAAGCATTTCTTTCTGTACTTAGTTGTTTCTTGGAGATATTTTTCTCCTCAGCTTCCAACTGCTGTGTGCATGGGGCTGGCAGATGGCAGTGTCCATCTTGTTTACAGCCTGGGTCTCAACATTCTCTAACCCAATAAATAGTTGAGTCATGTGTTGCTGCTTTTCAACAAGAATTGTATTTACTTTCAGAATATTTCCTTGACCCCCTTTTAACTGATGATCCAAACTTCTAGCTAGTGAGTAGAAGGACCAAACTGGGGTACCACTGGGAGGAGGAAAGTGCTGAGATTTGGAAGCCACTGTTGTGCAAGGGTGGCTGCATTTGTGTGGCTCTTAAACATCTGATTGGGAGCAAAACAAGGATGAGAGTTTGCCAGCTCTGCTCCTGCAGGCTGTACACAGATGTACATGAGCTTGCTGGGAAAAAAACCAACAAGGGTTTGTGATGCACTTCTGAACTCAGAGCCCACTAAAGCTGTCAGTCCCTTGGGACAAGGGTTCCCTAGTTTGAACGGAGTAGAGAGGGATTTTAAAAGGATCTTTCCCCCCAACTTTTTGGTAAAACTGGGCAGAAAGCATGTGACTACACATTGGACCAAATAAAAACTTCACCTTATCCTCCAGCAATTCTGTGGTGCAGTTGTCCTGCTTTGTGTCTCACTCGCACCATGGTTGCTGATGGTTAGCCTTCTCCATGGGCATAAAACCCCAAGTTAATTGTATTTTGAGGATTTAGAGATGAGTTGGAAATTTTTTCTCTCTGGCAGGCCAGTTGCAGCAAATGGTTTTGTGAGGCTAAAGCTCCTGATTAACTGCAGATTTTCTGCAGTCCCTGTGAAAGATGGAGGCAGTTCTAAATCTGGGTGCCACTGGTGATGACTGGGAGAGCTGGGTGCCAAAACTGAAAGGCCTTGATATATTGTACAAAAGGATTTTCTCCACTGCAAAAGCCCTTCCCGGCTTCCACACCTCGAGATTAATGTCTGTCCTGAAAGAAAAAGGAAAAAAAAAAAGAAAAAAGGACTTGGTGTGCCTGAGGTGGTTGTCAGTTTAGTGCTAAGCCCCAGCCATCAGATGTGTGGGCACATCTTAGTGAGTCTCCTCTCCAAGGTGTTATTATGCACCTTTGCTCTTGACAGTTGGCTGGGGTGCCCTTGTTTTTACAAGTTGGGCAGTCAGGTACTCACATGCACTGAGATTATGCTCAGATCCTCAGCTTTGCAGGGAAAATTGGCTCCAGTTCTAACTGCTGCTGGCTCTTGTGTCAATAAAGAACTGCACCAAACCCCAGACAACTGAACACCTCCCTGCTTCGCACGGGTAAATTCCTGGCAAAGAAGTTCCTGTTTCATTCTAAGAAACAGCTCATTTCTTTGCAGTTTCTCAGAGCATTTCCCTGCTCTGCTGCTGCACTACTCTGGTTTTCCCTTCCACCCCTCAGCTCCCTTTAAACTGCAGTATTACTCAAGCTCTACAACAGAAGCCAAGGCATCTAACAACAAATCTGTTTTTATTTGTCCTCCTCTCAAATCCCCCTAAATGAGACTGTGGCCAGACGTGGAGTGGAAGTACCCCAACCTTTATATAGCACTTGCTCTGTGAGATAGGGAGGAGGGAAACTCCAGCCCTCAATCTTCCCGGTGCCACCCTTAATGACAAGGAGAGCAGGGTGCCAAAGCCTGTTATGTGCTGAAAGGCCCCTAAGTGTTATTGTAAAGGGCTTCTGCAGACCCACCATACATTTTCATCTGAAGATTTTTAGGCTTCCAGTGCATGGGAAGAAGCTGCTGGAGTATTTGTAGTGAGTACCTGTCATATTTTATAGTCAAGAGCCCTTTCTGAGCAGCTTTCCTTTTTAATTATACCTTAAAATGGTATTAAATGCTGGCTCTGTTCATGCCAATTGCTGTTTGGTTGTAATCACTGCAAGAGCTCTTACTTGTTGAGAC
Organism: Florisuga fusca; assembly: GCA_038090715.1. Taxonomy (NCBI): domain Eukaryota; kingdom Metazoa; phylum Chordata; class Aves; order Apodiformes; family Trochilidae; genus Florisuga; species Florisuga fusca. Next base: position 26,090,384 of record JAAWXA010000010.1, on the reverse strand, counting down.
ATCAATTTTCTTTTCATCGATGCTTTGCTTTTATGTTTGGAAGGGAATTTGAGAGCATATAGGCTGAAGCAGGAAATATTGCTGAGGCACAGAGAATGATAAATTTCCCTTCTGCTACAGCAGAGTCTAAGGAGGAATATATGTTTTGTGCCTTTTAAAAAGTTTTCATTGCTAGATGATGTTTGGAGGAAGGGGTGGGGGTGGCAGACAAATCCATACTTTTATGTGGTGGTGGAGAGCAGGGTGCATGTGTGGGTTTGTTTTTTCTGCCTCTTAAAGTCTACCTGGAGGTGGATATTTTATTGTTTGCTTCTCCTGACTTATGTATGTTGGTAATTGAAGCAGAGTGCTGAACTGCTGGCCTAGTGCATTATTTGTGTTTTCTGAGTCTCCAGCATCATGAAGGAGGTGATTACCCCAACAGCTGCCTCTTGGGGAATCACCCCTCTAGTTGGGTAGATGGGCTTCCCCTGAAAGGTCATGAAGAGAAAGAAATGCTCATGCATTGATGCCTCCTGGACCCATTCTTCCCAGCCTGGCACAACAGGTAGCTTTCAGTCTAAGGAAAACTCTGCCCTGGAAAACAGTTCCCACCTATTTCTGCTCTTCTTTCCAGCCAGCAGTCTCTTCTGTAAACCACCTTTTGTGGTGGGAGTTCTCTTCATTCTCTATACAAATGTGCAGGAGGGAAAAGCCATTTACTGTAATCAGCTTATCTTGCTTAGCCTTTAAGAATGTTAATTTTGCAATATTAAAGCTGAATATTATACCAGGATCATTCTAATTGGTGACCTTTTGCCTGCTTGACTAATGCAGATATCACACGAGCTGCAGTGCAGCCCTGTAGCACAGGGATGATGGCTTCTCATGGGGATTAGACACCAGCTAATACATTTCTTGCTATATTTGGGGTTTCTGTGAGCATTCTTCACGACACATTCAAGAATCTGCAGCCCAGTGTTATCTGTCTTTCAGCTTTGAATTATGCACTCGTAATAGCTTCAATCACAGAGACATCTCAGACCCTTTAAAAAAGAGTCAAATTAATTTGGAAATTTTTACTTTTTTACAGTTTAGGCATAGCTACGTGTCTGCTGAATTTAAGAAGTTTTGGTGTGTGCTCTGGAATAAACTCTGGAGGATTTAGGTCTTTTATTTGCAGAAGTCAAATCTTTTCACTTGGGTCACTTGTTTGAATTTACAGGGATGCTTCCTCCTCTCCTGTCCCCCTCAGCTGTGCCCCCTGGACACCAGCCTGTGACATGTTTTGTCACCTGCTGTGTTTGGCTGCACAGTAGCAGACTGTCAGGAGGAGATGTGGCTCCACTTTAGGAGCTTCAGCAGCTTGGTAGGCAGAAGAGTCTCCTGGGAGTAAGGTGTGGGTTTGAAGCTTGGTCTCTACCTTCTTTGGGGAGTGCTTTATCTGCAGGGCTGTTCTCAAAGTAGCTCTTTCAGGTGTTTGTGCTCAGGGTGGAAGGAAGGAAGGTGGTACCCAGGAGATGAGAAGATTTCCCTTTTCCCTGGACTCCTGCTTCAGTCCAGGCTCACATCTGGGCTGTGTCCCAGGGTGCAGTCACAGAGCATGGTTGTCAAACTCAGGTTGTGCCTGAGTGTTTCACCTGGTGCTTTGGTCTTTATCCTTGAGGTTTTGCTCCTTAAAGTCAAGAGGCAGTTTGCTTCCACAAAACTGAGCTCTAAAATACCTCAGTCAGTCATGAGAGAGGAGGAAGGTGAAGGTGGGGAGAGATGGGACTTCTAAAAAGCCCTGATATACCTGCAGCATGCATGTGCTCAAGATGTAGAAAACATCATCTTGAAATTAGTCTCTAGACCACACCACTGAGTGATTACCAAGTTCAATGTCATCTGGAGGGAGAGCTTGTTTTAGCATTTAAACCAATGTAGACTGAACCCTTTTTTTTCTCCCCCTCATGTATATTCTATTACTGAAGACCTTTTAGAAAAGGGGAGCAGAGATGTGTGAAGTATGGTGAACCATAAAGTGTCTTGGGATTTCAGTAATTCTTGGGATTTCAGTAATTTATGCTGAAAACAAATGTGATTGATGGAGTAACATGTCATCTGTAAGTAGGACCCTAAAGCCCCAACTGTAATTTTCTTGGAGACAGCCAACAACAATGCACCTTGATCACATCTTGATAGCATGTGGCCAGGAGTGAAGGAAACAGAAGGCTTCATTTTATTTTTTTTTTCTTCTTTTAAACAGCCTCTATTTATTCAAAAATCTTGTGCCTGGAACAGCTTTCATGTAAATCATTTCACTATTTATTTGAGTTTAGGTTGGTTAATAAGTTTACTTAAAGGCCACAATTGACATTTTAGCTAAAAAAAATATGAGAAGCATGTTAAGTGCTGGTTGCTTGTTTCCATTAGCCCCCTGGAACTCTATAGGGATCCTGATGCTTTCAAGTGAGGTCAGTGTTTAGGGTGGACCACTTCCCACAGAGTATGTGCTACTGAGAAAGTGCATAGGATGAGGTATTCTGTACATCCAATTTTAAAAAAATCAATGGAGCTGTAGAGATTTCCAGTAGTTTAAGATTTGTCCAGCTAGCTACTGAGAGTCTCATCTGCCCATCTTCCAAAAAAGCAGTTGAAACATTTCCTAAAGTCCAGTAGATTACAGTCAAACAGTGAAGTGGTGAAGATGTTTTGAGGAAAAAGCAGTCTGATTTTCTCCCTTCATCACCTCCAAATCACAAGAATAATTTTCACTCTCCTAAATGAAAACCAAAGCTTCCTTGACTGTTACAACTTCAGCTGCTGGAGGTTTTGAGTTAGCTGTAGAACTTAAGAGATTTCAAGTTTTCATCTCTAGTTTCTGATGCAGTTTGTTTAATGTCACCAAGAATTAGTAAAATTTGTGTTGTCACATATCAGATATCTTTTATCTTTTCAATAAAAATATTTCTTTTTGATGTCTTTTAGATACTGCTCTAGAATAAATACATCTGCCCCTGATTGGGGTAATATTGGACTTAAAGCAAGTTTGCATCTGAAGAGAAGGTAGTTGCAATAATAAAGGGTCATTTTTCCTCTCCAGGGAGCCCACTTTGTAGAGCATGGAGGTGTGAGCATGCAGGAGGAGCTGGCTCAGTCTGCAGAATTAGCTGGGCAACTGGTGTGTGCTGTTGAACTTGAAGATTTTTCCATGTGGTGTCATATTAGGATTTCAGGGATTGGTTCAATAGGTTTGAGGACATGATGAGAGATGGGGGAGCAGCCCTGCTGTGGGTTGAATGGTTGACCTTAGCTTTTGCTGTGGCTTTGTCCCACCAAATGTGATGTGGGACATTGCCCACAGATGGGCAGCAGCTCAAATATCATTTTTGCATACTATTTTTTTATATACTTGTTCAGTTTATTTGCTGTAATATATGTCCACATACTATTCTTTCTGAAACCGAGTTGGTTTGGGTTTTTTTAGTCTCATTTTGTGGTTGGTTTCACATGGTTCTGGTTGTAGTTGTTTGGGTTTTTTAATTTGTGTTAACTTTTAATCATTATAAATAACAGACAACATGCCAGCTCTCTTTCCATCCAGAAATGTCTCTTCTCTAGAAAACATTTTACTGTGAAGATGCTATGCAAATTAAGCAAGATTAATTATAATGATAGTGGAGCATAATTGCTGGAGGCTCTGGATCTGATGGTTTCAAATTGATATTTAGGGCATACCAGCAGATCAACAGATGTGGATCTAAATGAGTGACTTGGAGCATAAGGCAGCACAATGTCAGGAAAGCATGGTGGGCTCTGATTATTAATGAGTTTTTAATCTGTGGATAGTCCAGACAAAGCTGTTGTTATTACTGCGTGTCCAGCTGGATTTAGCTGGTTACAGTGTCAGACCATTCCTGCCACGTTACACCTTTTTCAGATGAAACTTGTGCTGTGCCTCTCTTGAAAGGTCTGCCTGGATTGTGGCTTGGCTCAAGCCAAGAGAGTTTCAAGCTGTTTTTTAGGGATGCTCTCACAGATAATCAGGAGGCAAGGGACAGACTTGGTCTTAGATGTAGCTTTGTGTGGCCAGATGAGCCTGGCTCCAAAATTTGTGTCTTGTCTGTACAAAAAGCTCCTCCCTGCTGTTGGAAACCTGCTGTCTGCATGTGTATCTTGCATCTGGGCTTTGTCTCTAGTCACAACAGTGTAGATTTTATTTTTCAACATAAACATTTGCCTGTTTCCTATTCAGTTTGAGGTTTGCTGTTTGCTGTGATGCCACTCAGCCCAAGAAGTTTGCTTTGCTGTGTGAGTTCCTGCAGATCAGACAAATGGACCACATCTGTGGCAAGTCAGCTGGTGGTTCTGTGGGACCACTAATGTACAGACAGGGCTTGTACAGTAATTGGAAGTAGGAGCAGCAGCAGTGAGGTTCTGTCTCCAGGACAAATGGTATTTAGGTTCCTGCTGAGTTAATGGTCTGTCTGTATAAGGGACTTGAGCCACTCCTTTTTGTCCCCTCATTTTTCCCTCCTGTGTCCTTTTTCTGCCTCTCATTAAGTCACTGAGTTAAATTAAGGATTAGTTATCAAAGTTAATCATGTTTCCTTTCCAGAGCCCCCTCTGTTAGCATCTCCCATGGCCTATAATGCAATCTGATGCTGGTTCATGTGCTCTCTCTCTGGAACTGTCCTTTCTAGCTTTTCAGTGCTCAACACATCTACAGCATTTGCTTTATCAGGGCAATCCATTTTCATGTTAGCATCCTCCTTTGTCTCCTCATGGGTAGGGGTCATGTTTGTGGGTCCTTGAAGCATTGACTTCACAATTCTGTTCAATTCTGAGTGCTGAAGAGAGATTATTATACTGGCAGCATTTGGTTCTCCTACCAGGATGTCTCATGCCTTTTTTTTTTTTCCAAGTTAAATTATGATCATGTGCAGTTGCTGGAAGTGAGTACTGCATCTGTCATTTGGCTTCCCTTCCTCTCTCCTCTTTTCTCTTGTTTCCTCTTGGTTTCACTCTACATATCTCTCCTGCTTCTTACTTACATCTCTCTCCCTCTGGCTTTCATTTGTATTCCAGAGTTGCCAAAGACAGGAGAAATAACTGCTTAGTGAGGTTAATGGTGCCATAAAAAGGACAAAGATCCTGGTGCACAGGAGGAGAGAAGGGTTTAAAGCTGCCCTCCTGGAGGAAAGGCAGCTTGTACAGGAAGATGCATGCTGTATGACTGCAGTCCTCTGTGATGCTTTAGACTTTATCTTGTGTTTGATCCCAGCTCTGCACCTTTGCAAGCATCTCACTGTCATTTCCAGAATAAATGGAACAGACCAAACAGCTCTCCTAAAACCCTGCTCAGTTTTTCATCCACAGCTTCTCCATGAGATCTCTGCAGTTCCAGAACTGAATTGTTATGAGTGCTCCCACCCCAGGTGGATCTGCTAAATGAAAGTGCTTTTTCTGACTTCAAATTATTGCTCTTGACTATTAGGAGCTCCTAGAAGCTGCCCAGAAAGGATCACTCTTTTATTTTCTCCTTTACATGTAGTTCATTCTGGGCTGGGTTGCTTTATCCCCCGTTAAAACTATTCAGTGGAATTGATGTGCAGATTTCAAGCACCTGGGTCCCTGACAGCACCACTCTGTGTCTTCCCTTGGATGGACAGTGTCCTGAGGGCAGGAGAAAATGATGTTTTCATTTCGTCTCATTACACAACAGCCTTTGAAGTGATGGTTCAGAAAGAACTGCAGGAAAATGGAGAGGGAAGAAGCTCCAAAGGTAGTACATGAAAAGAATTTGGGGCTTGCAGAAAGCACTGTTCCTTCACTCAATACTTACAGTGGGTTTTGTCCACTCTCCATAAAAAGGGAAATGTGAAGCAAAAGTAGAGTTCCCTTAACTCAGGAGGTAGTTTTTCCTCCTTTTTAGCCCTGCCTCCTTTGACTTTATCCTCCTAATTTTTCTGCCTGTTTCTGTAGAATATCAGCCATCCTCCAGAGTAGATATCACTCCTGTTAAACAATGTACTCTCAATTAAAATTCTGCTGATGAAAAATGAGCAGAGTGCTGTGGCCTTGGGATGGCACTTGTCTTTCCTAGGAATACCAGTGAGTGCTCCCTTTGTCCAGCAAGGCTGAGAAAAGATTATATTCATCCCAGTGAAAAAGCCTAAGAGAGTAAGAACACAAATGCAGACCCACCCTGGTCTTTGCTTCCTGGCTGCCTGCTGTCCCAGGGGATAAGTCAGGGCATCTGTGAAGTAAGAAACAGTAATTCTGAGACCAGAGCCTGAATTTGTGTACCAAGTTTTAGCTGGTCCTGATCTAACATGGATATGTTTCAACTTTAAAAGTGCTTTGTAAATTATTACACAACATTCTTGTAGTGGGAGATAATGCACCTTGCACCTGATTTTGACTTGCAGGGGACTGCTTTACTTGTTAGGTATCTTGTAAGCAATTTTTTCTGCAAATACATTTATTTCTCTATATGATGAAATTTATTACACAAGAGATCAGGGCTAAGTGCATGGATGCAGAGCCTTAGATGTATCTGTGTGTACATATGTAGCACTTTGGGCCTTAAGATAGCAGGGTAAGGCATATTCCTCCTCTGTATTTGGATGACTTGGATTTTGAAGACAAGAAATGCATTTTTCCATCAGTACTTGATTTTTCACACCATAATTTTCCTTCTTTGCCTCAGCGAGTTGCTCTACATGCAGAGATGCTTCCTAATGTTATCCTGTCTTGAATCCTCCAGCTCTGACAGGAAAGATCATGCTCCTTTCATCTGTCAGAACAAAATCTTCTTCAAAATGCTCCTGGGTTTCAATTTTAGAAGTGAAGATAAAAGCAAAACCAAGGTGGGGGGGTGGTAATCCAAACCCTTTCTAGCTGGGATTATCAATTACCCCATCAAGTATTGGATAAGACTGTTTAACTTTTGTCAGTGAGAAGGCACTGCCAAAACCTTTGGTACCAAAGCAATTTAGTTTAAGTGTCAAGAACTGCAGTGGATGAAAGAATCCCCCCAAAACAAGACTCTGCCTCTGGTTATTCTGGCCTCTTCTTTTCACTTCTTTTCAGTCTCATGTGACAGAGTATTTGCCTTCCCCAGGAATGGTGAGCATCACTTGTTTGGAAAGCACAAAGCACTCCAGTGCTTTCAAGTGGATTGTAAACATCAGAAAACTGGAACCTTTTGATTTCCTTCCTCCAGTACTCTTGGAAGGGTAAATATTAGAACAAATGATAGCATTGGGTATTATGTTATGCCAACTCACTATAATACCCTAATAAACTAACTCTGTGGATTCTAGCTCCAAGCATCTAACTCCAAGCATGAGCATGCTTTCTAAATACCCTTGGAGGGATTCTTCTTCATCACCTTGGAAATCCAGAGTCAGCATCCCAAGTGGCTCTCTGTGACTGGGTTCTGAAATCACTTCATCTGGTTGTTGCTCCTCTTGAGGTGACACCTCCTGCAGCTGGAAAAGCTGCTCCCTCATCCCTCCCTTTTAAATCCTGTGGTTGCTCTTTGGTTTGAGTATGGGTGAAGTTCTTCTGGGACAAGAGGGATTGAGTAAGTCAGGCTTGCACTCAGCAAGTTTCTTGTGCTTTGTACTTTTATCCTTCTGATCTGCTTATCCAGAATGGAAAATTGTGCTCACCCAATCGACATGTGTTGGAAAACATCAGGGGGACAAAGGTTTCAGATGGTAAAAGTCTCATTTTCAAGCTCCCCTTTGTAGCCCAGCCTCATTCCTCTTTTACATTGATGCTTCACTAAAATAAAAAAGAAAAAATAGAATAGAAGCAGTGGCCATTTTCTGCATCTGTTCTACATTCATTCCCATCCCTGAGTTTGGACAGTTGATCTGCACTTGCAAACACTGTAAAAGTAAATACCTTTTATGTTGAAGTAGACCTAGAAGAGTTTTGATCCTTGTTTTTCCTCAGTCTGACTGTCAGGTATTGGGTTTTATAAGATTTCTTCTTTGGGATTGCACCCCACTCCCATCTCTGAAGCAGTATTGGATACAGCTTAAAACCAGTTAACGTGGAAATAATTGTACAGAGAAACAGAAACATGCCATTTATTTTGTTGTGATTAGTTGCTGCTTTTCAGTATGTTTGTTTTATTGTCTAACAGGATGTCAGCTTGGGTGCAACTTCTGCACCACTTACACAGTAACACACTACTAAGTATATCTTCTATTATTATTAAAAGTGAAAAATAGCATAAACTGGTATTTTTCCCTGTGTTGCTGCTTTGTAGCTCTTGGGGTTGGTGTATCCCTAGCAACTCAGACTTTGTTTTTTATACTTGCTGAGAACTGTACCTTTTTTGCAAGGTAGATGAATAGTCTTGGAACATCTCTAGAAATCCATACCAGGGAGGTGCTAGCTGGGCTTCATTTGCCACTCAGTAACCTTTAATTTTCAATCATTCTGAAGCCTTTACACACACTAATAAACTTAAGCCTCATGACACCTTGTATAAATCAGGGATTATAAAGTCATTTGGCAGAACTGACCCTCTAACATTCTTGTGTTTTCTCCCATAGAAATTCCACTGCAGCATTTGTGGTGGAGCCTCTCTCTGACATGATTTGCTTTCACCTCAGATTACACTTCATGCTTGTGAAGTTCAGTCAGAACATTTTACAGAAGTTATATCACTGAGTAACTGTTAGGAATTGGGTTGTTTTGTCAGGATAAGAGGCCTGGAAGAAGATCAGCAGGTACCAGGGGATCAAATGGCATAAGTAGTGGCAAATAATGCAATTGTAGAATCCTAGAATGGTTTGGGTTGGAAGGAACCATAAAGCTCATCCAATTCCAACCCCTCCCGCCAGCCCAGGTTGCTCCAAGCCCCATCCAACCTGGGCTTGAACACTTCCAGGGATGGGGCAGCCACAAATCCCCTGGGCAACCTGGGCCAGTGTCTTATCACCCTCAAAGTAAGATTTCTTCCTAAAAGCTTTCATTCAGTATTAGTATAGACACTATTATCTGTAATTCCAGATATTTTCTGGAATGTCCAGGTCCTTTCATAGATTTTTGGAGGGCAATGCCTTTGGAGTAAAACCTTCTACCCTGTTACACTTCAAAAGCATTTGGCTGAAAGTCAGGTGATGCCTAACAATTAAATGTCTGTGCTATTAAATCCCTTTTGTATGTTAGGATGATGCCTCTTTTATATAGAGGGTGTTGAAAGGTAGAGTGATCATTCTTCTCTTAGTCAATTACTTTTATCTTTAAAATCCATGGTTTGCTTTTTCCAAAGCTCCCCAAATGGTCATACATAATCAATATCTTAATCAGACTAGATAATTATTCTTGCAGAGACCTATTCAGAGGGAGCTGTCTGTACATGACTGAGCCTGCACTGAAGCAGGGCTGAATCTCCACATAATTGTTCATCTAAACAATAGCAGAACATTACTGGGGAATGTTTAATTCAAATGTAGCAATCTAGAGTAAGATCAAAATTTGATTGAGAGGCCTTTTGAAGGTAGCTAATAGAAATGAACTTTAATTTGGAAAAGTTGAGGTATCAATTCTGGAACCTGTCTTGGGGAGGAGAAGGCAGCAGGGGAGGCATGCAGGGATGATCTTAGCTAGGTAAAAATTAAAATACTCACTGTTCTATCTTAATTCCCTGCAAGTATGAAAAAAACGGCAATATAGCAATAAAATAATAGGAAAGAAAGGAAGATGGGAGGCTGGGTCTGCTTGCCACCAGAGCCAGGAGCATGCAGTCCTCTGACTGTTCTCAAAGGAGTGGGCCACCTGGCTGCCAGCCCAGGATTAACAGTTAGTGATTAGGAAAAGAAGTTACTTTTGACTTCAGGAACTCTTCAGGCATCAGAACCTATCAGCACCACTCAGGTTTTTTGTTTGTTCATGTTGGGTTTCAGAGACCAAAAAGCTCTCCAGTGCATGTGTTCTTTCTTGGACACTTAGTCAAGTGTTCCCTAATAATGACTTCCACGTGCATCCTGCTTCTTCTGCAAATATCTGTGAAGGTTTCTTTGATCATCCAAAGCACGACTTCCAAGTGGCTGGAAACCTTTTTTGCATTTGCAGTCTGGGAGCATTACAATAAGGCAAACCATCACTTTTCCCAAGGCAGAACTAGGAAGCCCATCTCTCTTCAAATACCTGACAAGTTCTGTTTGCCTGGCTCTGGCTTTTGCTGCATTCAGCCCTTTTCTAAAGCTGTGCTATGAGTGTAAATAAATGGAGCTCTCCAGCTTCCAGAGACACTCTGCAAATGATGGGAGCAGGCAAGTGCAGGTGGGCTGTCTGGGCTCCAGCCCAGCTTGCTAAAGAATCCTCCCATTTTTGAGCACCTTGAATTTTGCTGTTTTTGCTCATGGATGCCCTTTCATCCCAGCTGGTGTTCACTCAACATGTCCTATCACCTTGTCTAAACATTTTCCCAGGACCTTTTCTCTTTTAAAGCATATTTTGGTACTGGCTTAAGATGACAGGGAATGGATTTGAAGGGTAACATGATTTGCAACCACACCTCTTGTAAAATCTCTCCGGAGTGATTCCTAACAGCCAGTCAGAAAGCATGTCCATTTTGTCACCTCAGTAGTCACTTGAAGTAGCATCAACTTCCATGGAACAAATTCTATGGGAAGTTGGCCCCCATACTAACTTGTGTGGGTGCATTTTCTCCTTAGGCAAATGAGCACTCTCCTTCCACAGGAGCCTGTGGGACCAGACCTCAGCAGTCAAGTATGGGGAGAGCTTCAAATAAACTGTTTGTCACACAAGAGGTTGTCAGGGAAAAACTCACCTAGCACAAATTCTGTCCTTTGCAGCATCAGTTACATTCTGACCAACTGAAAGACACCTTCATAAAAACGTCAGAAAAATTTCCTGTAAAACAATTCAGCCTAGATTTTAAAATGGATTCTTACATCTGCAATATTTTATTATTTTAAACTACTGTCTAAGCAACTTGAATAGCTAATTGTCCACTGACATTCATGTTGTTTTCTCATAGGCCCTTTCCCCCTTTATTTGATATCTTTTCCTTAAGGAAAATAAACACAGAGAAAAATAAAAGCCAAAGGCTGGTAAAGCCCCCCCTAATCCCCCCCC
>JAAWXA010000010.1:26055052-26079275 GCA_038090715.1 Florisuga fusca | reverse complement strand
CCCCTCTCCCCCCTCCCCCTTTTTTTTTAATTTATTTGTTCCTGTGGTGAACAAATTTTCAGAATCTTGTTGGCATCATATGTGCAAAACTTTATTTACAGAACCACCCTTGTACATCCCTAATGTAGGATGCTGTTGGGCAGTTCCTGAAACAAACACCCTCAGAGCAGACCTCCCAGTTATATATGTGGGTCAGCCTTCAGTCACCCTTGAGCCCTTGGATACTATGGCATTTTTATCTGAAACTTTTCCACACTGGTGCTCTTTTATTACAGGAATTTTCCTGAGAGCTTGGCCAGCTGTAGATGGTCAGTAATACCTGTGCTGTTACAATGCAAAGACTTTGTATTACTACAGAGACCCTGGAGGACTTAATGCATTAATTACACTAAGCACTAAATTCCCCTCTTCTTTTTTATATCTATAAATAACAGCATTTTTTCATTGTTGTAATTCTTGTGATAGAAATACTTGATGAAAAGCCTCAGGTGATTGCTTTGTGCCTCTTCTCTCCCAGGGACATTTTAATGGGAAGTCTCAGGACCATTTTCCTGGTGGATGTTTTTCTGCACTTTCAGCACTTGAGCTCTACTGCATGCACTGCTGACTCACTTGAAGGTTTCAATAGTGATCTCTCATCAATCATTGAAAGAAATACGATTACTGGGTCTAAAATTCAGAATAATTTTTGTTTTGTTTTTTTTTATCTTGGCATAAACTTTTAATTTTATCCAGCAATCTCTGCATTTTAGAGTGCCAGTTTGGAATGATGTGTTGTGAAGAATGCAGGGCAATTCCTAACAAGCAGATGCTGTGAAATATATTGACATTCCACCTCTGTTCAGGGTGCTGAATTAGCAGTGGAGATGAATACAATAAAATAGGGAAAGAATTGTCAATATTTCAAGTGTGTAGCTGTTAAGTGGGTGCAGGTGTATATGTCTGTGATCCTGTGGTCACCCAGGAGTATTCTGTGAAGCATTCTGTGCTGTGGCTGAAGCTGTCTCAGCTTCTACCTCCTCCTCTCCTTCATCTCTCTCCATTTAGGGCAGATCTGCATCTACCCCTCACAAATATTTCAAATGGGACTGAAATGGCACAGGAACCTGTCAGTTTTCTTACAGGAACTTTCTAGGTCTGACTCAATTGCTAGATAATAATAATTCCAACAAGTGATGGCTGCAGTCTGGGGATCAAAAGTTGTATTGCCAACTCCAGGGTAGCTTTGCAATACCTCCAGAATGAGCAAATATTGCTGTAATTGCTTTCCAGAACAAGCTGAAGTAGAGGTAATTGAAGCACTTTTGCTTGGAGTTATCACAGAAAAAAGCTCCTGGGCATGAGCAGAAATGGACAGCAATGTACAGTCTCCCTTTCCTTAGACACATATTGTAACTGCAAAGTTGCAAATTGAAGAAATTCCCACCCAGCCTGCCAGCCTGCTGCATGTGTGACTGAGACTTAAATCTGCTTCTCTCATTCTCCAGAACAAGGAAACGTTATCTAAGATTAAACCTGGCTGGAAGGTTTTGATGATGGCTATTGAAATAATTTGATGAAACTGAATGGGTTTCAGTGGCAGGAAGTGGCCCATTTACACTTCAAATCAGCCACGTTAGCCTGGCAAGTGTCCCTTTGTCATGAGAATCTTACCTTCTGAGCCTCTTTCTGTCCAGTGCCAGCCTCAACTGGCTGTCACCTCTCTGAGCTTGCCCCTCACCATCTGGACCTCAGCCATTCCTGTCCTTTGCATCTTCCACTTCACTCAGTTCTTTTGCTCCATCTCTCTGCCTTTCCATTTCTTTCCTTCCAGTTAAAATTCCCTCCTCCCTAACTCCACATTCACAGGAAAAGAAAACCAGAAAACTAGTGTGATATTTGCAGTCAATGAATAGATTTCTGTTGCAGGTGCCTCTTCCCCATCTCCTTTTTCTTCTTTTTAATAAGTGGCTGGTGAAACCTACTGCAATGGTCAGAATAGATGATAGCTTCTGTTATCTGTTGTTTCAAAGCAAAATATTAGATTATTAAACTATAAAAGTAACAGTCGGTTGCCTCAGTCTTTTCCAGATGCATGACTAAAGTGTTTTTTAATGAATTAGCATATTCCATGTGAATTGGAGGGGATGGAGAAACTACATGTATTTGAAAATAGTAAAGATTTTTTTTTTCTGGTGCAATCTCTGAAAAAACCAAACCCCAGTGTTTAACTACTACCTTAAATTGCTCCCTAATGCACAGAACCTTGGATGCAAGTTGAAATCAACAAGCCTAAAATTCAAAATTTAAGTTGTGCTAAATCAGCACCTAAAAATTATTTGCTTTGAGCCCAGAGTCAGTCCTCTAAGATCTGCATCTCCCTCTGTCACTGGGCTTCAGTTTCAGTCTTTCACTGAGGAATTGTAGAAAAACATAGGATTGCCTTTACCATCCAACTGTTTGTAAAGAGACTCGGGATGCCAAACTGGAAGGATACTACAAGTTTGCAAGGGCCTGCTTAATATTTAGTACCATGAGAATATTTGGGTTTCAGCTCCTGGGTCCTTTCCAAATTCTTATTTTCTCTTCTCCCCTGTATGCGTGTGTAACACACAACATTACAACCTAAAGCTGCTTTGTTTCTTCTTACTTCATAACCTTTTATAAGGCTTTGCAAATTAAATTTGGTAATTGAAACAGACAAGTTTCTTTAACACAAATTATAGCCTATCTTAGAATGCATGATCTGTTTCAGAGTCATTACTGTGACTAAGTGGGTTGTGTGGCAGGAGACTCAAGACTCTGGCTTAATAAATCATTGCCTGCTTGGTCAGTTTTAGGCATGAAAGAACAAAAGCATAATATAATTTCTGGTTCAAGTAAAGGATTATCAAGAAAGATTTGTGAGTTGTGTGCAAGCCCTAACCTTCTGGGAAAGCAGGCTTTCTAGGACTCACTTATCTTCCCATGAATTAATAAAACAGTCTTGCCAATTAAAAACCCCATTTTGATTACCTGCAGATTTATTTTGTGCCCCAGGTAGGATGTGGCTATCACAAGACAGAGCTGAATTCAGTTGTGAAGGTCTCCTGGTGGGAGGCAAGCAACGTGTACAAGAGCCCTGGCTTGCTGTGAGAACGTGAGGTATTGGAAACTGCACAAGAAAGCAAATGAACAACTTAGACAAATTATAATAAAAGTCCAGCTTAGTTATTTAGAGCTCCAGAAATACAAAAGATGCACCCAGCATCAAATGAGACTCTTTGGAGGTTAAATGAGGATCACGGATGCATGCAAATGAATGAGGAGGGTTTAATCAGAGAAGAATGGAGTTTTAACTTATTTCCATGGCTCGCTCTGTCTCCACTTGTAATTCTACCATATGGCATCACCTAATGAGAGCCAAGTGCAGATGCCAGTTACATCACACTGATATATTATAAAGCAATCAAATTTGAGCTGAAGATTTATGGCAGAGCTGCTCTTTGTTCAAATCAAGCAAACAAAAAAGCCATCTGATCTATTATGGTCACTGAATAGGCCTCTGCTTTAAAGCTCCTGTTCCAAAGACTTAGCCCTTGGCGTGAGTCCTGCATCCCTGGGAAGCCTCAGAAGGAACTAAGAGCTGAGGGAAGGGCTCCAGAGGTGGGACCTGCCTTTATGCTCAGGAATGACCAAGTGGTGAGACCCTGAAGTGAGCTGAGGGGCTGCTCCCTGCTGCTGTGCATTTGCTTCTGCTAATTGCATTTAGGAACCCCATTTTGGAGTTCTGGGAGATTTTCTGTCCTCTCCCCACACCCCTTTGCTGTGTGTTAAGGAGGTGGAAGAGACCATCCTACTTCTTTAATTGTACCCCTGTGTGACCCATGGAGAGTCTGATGGTGTTGGGGGCACTGGGCTTGGTCGTGGGGGACTGTGAACAACTTGAAGGAGATACTCAATCCCAGAGCTCCAAAGAATCCTTTGTATATTTTTATCTGAGCAGTAGTATATGGTTCTAGGAAACTTAGACAGACTTGAAAATTAAATTAGGTGCCAGTAAGCTTCTTTAGCTTGCTTATGAGTACATCATCATTAAAAATTCATAACTCAATCGATAAGGTGGTGGTTTTTTCCTACACTGTCTTCTCGTTATTTACATTTAGATTTCCCAGCTGTATTTCAGCCAGTCACAGGAACTCCTTGGAAGCTGTGAAACTGTCATTTCTTTCCCTGCTTTGTTACAGGACAGGTAGTGAAAGCCACGTTGCTTTAATTTTGCTTTTTTGAGGACTAATAATCAGAATAGCTCTCTGCTTTCATATATCCAACTGATTACTGAAAACTTTAAGAATACTAGGAATAATGGCAAAGCATTTGTAGCTGTTCTGTGATCAGAGGGGAAGGCATCATGCTTCATGTTCATTTGCTTGTAAGAGCTGTGGTTTAAGAAACAGCTACTTGGAAAAACCTTGATTTTTTTTTTTTTTTTCCAGTAAGTTCGAGTGACCTATTCAGTGTATTTAAAAATTGCTCATCAAAAAGCTAACCTCTATTATTTGAAACAATTTATCATTCAAAAAAGCAAAACCCAGGGTTCAGCAGTATCCTGCTGGAACACCAGGAGGACAACCAGCACCCAGCTGCAAACAGAAGGAGGCAAACAGCCATTTCTGCCATTGCCAGTTAGGAAAGCTTTAAAATAACAGCAGGAATAATCTGCAGGTGAAGAAATGGCAACACGTGTGCATTCTGACTGTCATTTGACCTGCGTGCAAACATGTAAATCTCCCATTATTCTCCAACTGAATAATCCTTGGATAAAACCAGAGTCGTGGAGCGGAAATCACAGTCAGAACTATGCAGCACTGACAGTACACAGAGCTCCTTCTTCTCTGGCTTTTGTTGCAGGGATATCTGAGCGAGGGCTGAAATAAAACAGTCCTGTGAGAGTGTGTGAATCTTCAAGTACAACAGAATCATCTGTCCAGACTAAAAATAAAGGGAAAGATGAAACAGGACGAAGATTAGGTTTGATGTACGGGGCCTGAGACAACACAGCACCGGTGCCTTTCTCCTGCTGAAGAGAAGTGTATGGGTTTGATCAGATGGGTCAAGCTCTGAACCCAGCCAGTTCCTCCTCACGTTGCCTTTGGAGACCACGGGTATTCACAAAGCTATTTTGTTACAAAAGTAAAGAAGCGCCCTGGCAAACTCATGCCATACATGACAAGAAGCAGATCCTCCCCAGTGGAACACAGCCTACATTTTTCTTTCAGATTTACCCCAAAAGAATTTTCATTGTTGGTAATAATTTAATCCAGGTTCCCTCCCCTCTCTGCATGTTATTTACCGAGAAGTTAAATGTATAAACTCAATTGTCTGCTTTGGTTTCCTCTTAAAAAGTTTCAGGGAAACGAATGGAGGAAGTTAAGGGTAATTATTGTTCAGATTTTGGTCTGCCTCCTGAGGCTGCCCTCTTTGGGCAAATTATTGTGGTGATTTTTCTGATATGTGGGAGAGTGTCTTCTGAGGGGGGAGTTTGCAGTTGCACTTCCATTCCCTGGTTTCTCCAGGCTCCTGACTCGGTCAGTGGAGGGGGAGAAGTTTTTCCAGGGGTAAAACTCAAAGCATTTAAATGATTCTCCTCTTCTATTCTGCACTCTCCAGAACACATCTCTTCCACTGATCATAGGTAGCATGTGTTGAAGCAGCAAGTGCCATTTCCCAGGGAAATTTTTGCACAGTTGGTGTAATTTTGGGTTTGCTCTCTTACGAGTTGATTTAGCTGCATTTTTCCAGCTCCAGCTGGGGGCATCTCTGGAAATGAGTGTTTAATAGTAAAGAAAAACCCAGGGAGTTCTGTTGGGTGTGGTTGCCAGTCAGAAATCTTTAAGTAAGCAGAAAGATGATGAGTCTTTGAAAAAGTTCCCATGCCTTATTGCAGCGAGGAACCCCTGGAAGAGCTGTGTTCCAGGAGAAGCCAATCATCCACAGAGGTTTTTCAGTGTGTGTTTCTGCAGGGCTGTGACTTGTGGATGAAAGGAGTCCTGCTGCCTGCAAGAGGTGCTGGTGGGAGGACATTTGCATCACAGCTGACTGGTACCTAATAGCCCTGCTGAAGATGCTAGCTCACCAAGAGTAAAAGCTTCAAGATGTACCCTCAAGTGGATGCTTATTATTAGTTTGGTTATTTTTAAGAAGAAGGGAGCTGCCAGATTCATGTTGGCAGATTCTGGTTAAATCACTGGGAACTGATTTTCGAGGTGACTGGAGCAGATGTCCGAGTGTCACTGCAATCTTGCTGCCTCCCAAACTGTAACCATTGCACAGTAGGCAGAACTGTGGTTTGTGGTTATTTCAACAGACTCCTGAGCTTGCAGCTGGAGGGAGGGAGTTGTTCATGCAGCTTGTGGCTCTCTGAGCCCCTGGCTTCCCTTTCAGCTTCCCATGGAAGATGTGTTTCAGCTGCCTGAAGGCTGTGCCTGCTCTATCCAGCTAGAAAAACACAGACCCTGTGCCTGCAAAAACCTCTATAATGAGCATTGGCTGACTTCTCCCTTCCAGTTGATTTCAAGCATCTCTGGTGAAGTCATTTTCTTCTTGTCACCCTCTTGTCACACCCACACCCTAACTGGAGCATCTTCCCATCATCTACCACTTCACCCTTACCACCAGAGTGATCCTCCAGCTCTGCTCTCAACTCTTGCCAGCCCCTTCCCCATGCACTGCTCTGTCCTCTCCCTCTACAGCTTAAACATTTCTGCTCTTCTGTCACCAACAGTGAAGCCACCTCTCACACCATTTTCAGGTACAGGCAACAAATTATGGAAAAGAAGGGGGGATTCAGACTTCCACAACACTGAAGATGAAAAATATATATGCAAAATCTGTATGTTTTGGGAAGAGGTGTGATTTTTGGGTTAGCTGGGAAGTTTTACTGACAATCACGAGTGCCATCTCACTGATAAGAATCCTTACCTCACTCAAAGTTCAGATTTTCTCTGGTGTGTATACCTGATATTTTTCTGCTGCTTACAGCCACCAGGTATTGAAATCAGTAATGTTTGGTTTTGTAGAGGATAATTTATTTCCAAATATCAAGTGGGACTTTCAAATCTATTGATACAAACTTTGTTCTCAGACAAAGAGAACGAGACAATACTGCTTAAAGTACCTTTCCTCCTGACTGACAAATAAACAGTGGTTTGCTTTTTCACTTGGCAGGTATTATGCTCAACACCTGCCCTATTTCTCTTCCAGATGATTTTAGTTTCAAAGTTCCCCACTAATCTTTTCTCTATGTAGCAGACAACAAGAACATTTAAATTAACTGTGGCATTCTCATCAATGAAACAGAAAAAGTGATGAGGTCTCTGTGTCTCTGCACTACCATAAATTGTTTGAAAAACTCTTTCCGAGGTATGTTAAAATTATTTTGAGGAAAGTTTCCTGTGTTTGAGCTGGTTTGGGTCAGTATCTGAATCAGATAAGTACATTTTCTTTCTTTTAAGCAGATGTTTTATCTGTCACATATAATGCCAATCAGGTTAGGTAATTCCAGGTGATCTTGTCAGTTTGTGCTGTATAAGCCTTTTGAGGCCAGGCAACCCTTACTGAGGCAGTGCAGGAAATTCATTTGTCTTCTGTTCATTGTCATGCTTGGCTGTTAGAGACAATCATTTCTCACAGTGCCATATGTGCTAGAACCATTATTCTGCTCTGTGCTACACCACATTTATTTTATTTTGACTGATGCTTGCTTTTCACATTTTAGATGGAGAGGAGCAGTTCCATAACATGTTCTGAAGGTGTTTATCAAATCCACAGCTCTGACCACGCTACTTCCCAGAGCAATTAAAATAAAACACTGTGGGTGTGCAGCCTGAGACTGAGCATTCCCATTTGATACAGGTGTTGCAACAGTGGTTTGTATATTTTAGGAGGAAAAGGAGATGTGAGAATGTGTGAAACGGGTCGGGCCTGGCCGTGTATTACGTGGGGTGAAGCAAATGCTTTGGGAAGTGTGATACCAAGAGAGGGATCACCCACAGTTTGCATCAACTTGAACTGCACACAGATAAATACTTCAGGGCAGGACTTGACATGCTACCTATAGAAGTGACAGGGAGATTATCTCTAAGTGTTAGCTTTCACAGTGCATCACAAGCAGATTTTTAAATCCTAGCAAATGGCATTCAGCCAGCTCAGGTCCCTCTGCCTGCATTCATCTCAATTCTGTGAACAGAGCCTCTTGCTCATCAGGTGATTCAGTGTTAGAGTTGCAGAACAAGGCCCTAAGGAGAGAAATGTTTTCAGCTGATGCTTCAAATGGCCATCCTCATACCACATGTCACTTCATCTTCGGGGCATTTCATCACCTTCAAATCACATGCTTAAAAAAAAACCCCAAACCTGCTTGGTTCCTGAGAACTGCTCAGGGCACAGGTAGGGCATGGGTAACAGAGTTGCTACTTGAATTTTGCTCCTGCAACAGCAATTCAGGATAATTAGGAGGGGAGGGTGGAAATCTTAGCCTCAGTGTGGTTCCTGTTCTTGAGTTTTAACATTTGCATTGTATGAGCTTTTGTGCCCACCCACTCCTTTCTGTCCCTCCTACCCCTTGGCACCATTGAGAACTTCCCTCACCCACCACCTCTGTGAGGAATCCAAGGAATAACTGATTTCAGCCTTCTGTGAGTGCTGCCTCCAAGTTACCTGCACTTCTCATGAGCTCCTGTCCCAGTGGATGGAAGGGAAACCTTCTTGCTTTTTTGAGGTTGCTGGGCAGACTTGAAATGTTCCCCCCACTTCTTTCTTGCTAGGGAGTCTGGGGGAGAGTTTGTGCTGGGTACAGAGATGTAAACTCCCTCTTGGAATTAATTCCTTTGAATTCTAGCAGTTGTTGGGCAGTGGCAGAGACAGATGAGGCCTGATGATTTTTCAGTCTCAGTCTAGGACAACAGTTTGCCCTTCTGTCCTTCTCTCTTCCCATGGGGTCTCAGTGCTGGGAGATGTGGCTCCCACAGCACTGGCTGCAAGAGAAACTCATGGAAGAGAATGGTCTGCAGAGGTGTGCAGGACAAAGTGCTGCTCTGGCTGAAGAAATCCTTTGAGGCTCAGTGTGCTGTAGGTTGAGAGAACATCCTGTGCTTCTAATTTTTTTCGATGTGTGTGAGGAGGTGTGTGCTTACCTTGGGATCATTCTCTCCCCAAGGCATTGTCATCCCATGGTGGGGAGCTGCAGAGAAGAAAAAGGATCAAGTTCTGTGATAAAACCCATCAAGACCTGGTGTTTTAACAGATCTTTCGCTGTATATTTTCACTTGCTCAAGTGTCCTGTCAGCCTTCAAGCTTGCAGAGGTGATCTGGGTATTCCTGAGTGGCTCAGGAAACAGTATTTTTCACTCTGTTCTCTGGATGTGATCCATTTTGGTTGAGAATGATTACTGCATTCTGCATCAGAACCTGGGCTTTTGGCTGCTGGATATGTCAAATGGGACTGATTTCTTAAATCCAAGACTTTTTACACATGTAAGGGAGCCTCTCTACCTGATCTGCTCAGCCTCAGCTGTTTCATTACCTGTTCAAACATTTCTTTGCAATAAGGAAAATCAGTTTTGCTTCTCTCCTCCTCCTTGAAAACTAATATTCTTTACAGCATGAAAAACTGTCTTGCACAGTGAAGGGCCCAGGTGCATGCCATCACTGCTGGAAGGTGGACTTATGCCAAGAAAAAGATGATACCAAGACCTGTTGCAGACAGAAGACCCAAACATCTTTATTTTCTTTTTAATTATTTTTTTTTTTTGACAAGAGATTCTAAAAATTTCTTCTAGAAGACCTGAACTCACCATCCCTACTGAAAAACCTGACTTTTACAGCCCAGTATGGGAGCATGGGTATCATGTTAGCCAGCTGAGCATGGCACATCTCTAGGAAAACAGTATGGATTACAGGAGAACTTGTGACTGGGTATTGCTTAGCAACAGCACGTGTGTATGTCACAAATTTGGTGATGTCATTCATGCTAGGTCACAAACCTGGTGATATAATTCATGCTGGGGATGAATGGGTGGTATTGATTACAGCACATGTATCATGTTCTAAGCACCTTCCCCTTTCCCTGCCTTCTGGGAGTGCCCTTATCATCCCCTATTCCTTTTCAAATCAGTGTTAAGGATGAAAAATTTAACTTAGTCAAAATTTGGACAGTGATGATGTTTGTTCTTCTACGAAAATTTGTCCAGCTGAAATTTCTGTTCTCTGCTGTCAGACTACAAATATATAGGGCATGTCAGAGTGAAGAATCCAAGTTGTTTTGAAGTGTTTACTTTCTTCCTCACTGTCTTCCCTTTTTGTGCAGGTTTTAATGTTGTGTTTCTACATTACGATCCAGGAACTTGGAATATTTTTATATTCTAGCAGAACAATTAAAATTTAATGTGGTTAATTGGGTTTTCAAGATCACTTCTTAGCAGGCTGGCTCTCTTGCTGCTAGAAATAAGAATTTTGCTGGTTGAGTCTGCCTCTGGCCCAGGCTGGATCTGTGAGTCAGTTGTTCTTCAGAGAGCAAACAAGTGATACAAATTACACCTGGCCTCAGGACCAGTTTGCATCAGTTCTTTCAAAGCCCTGAGGTATTCTCTTTGCTCTTGGCAGAGAAGTAACAATACATTTTTCAAACAAAATTGCAGCTTTTCCCTCCTAATTAAGAAAAGTGTGGGGTTACAGGGTCTGTAGTCTCTTTTAATATGCACCACCTAAATATTTAGCGAATGTGATGGGTGTCTTTGGCACCCTCTGCTTTGGAGTGTTCTGTAAGGCTGAGGTGCTTCAGTGTGATGTTTGAGTTGGTCATGCTGTGATTTCACTTTCAACTCAGGAATATTCCTAATGGGTCTCTCAGGATACACAACAAAATTGTGGTGTGGCAGAGATGAGCTGGAATTTGAACACTCTTCCTTTTCCCTCCCTTCCCACCTCTTTGCTGGGTACCTGTTGAAGAGCAGGTTTAATTGGTAATAAATCTTATTATTAAGCACAGTTTTCATAGGTGGTCACAGAGCAGTGCCCTCACCCACCAAACTGCACAGCCATGGTTCTCAAGTGGGACAACAACCCTTTTTTTTAATCACACGAGTCAAAAAACCCAACATTAAGGAAGGTTTCACTCAGGGTGAACGTTGTAAAGGGATTAATATTTAAATCAGAAGAAGGAGATTGATCTGAATACATTTTTTGGTGTGTTTTGGATCCACATTTGGTGTGAATCCCTCCCTGATGTAAAGGTCACACACGGATTGCATCTGGCTGCCATCTTTTGAATGAGCCATTCCAGTCCTGCTGCATATCCACACATGGTCCTGTAGGGAAAATAGAGAGTTAGGTTCAAGTCTGAAATTATTATCTTCTGCAAATATGAATCTGAGATCCTAAAAATCTCTGGCTTCTGATAATCTTTCTCTAACACCTGGGACTGGAATGTCTGGAAAGTCTGGCTGTCAAGCCTCATCCCACTAACCTAAGCAAGCTTTTCAAACCTCTTGGTTCCCTAATGGACTAAATGAGTCCAAACCTTTGTAACCGAATTTTACTCTTTGCTTCATAGCTAAAAACCTACCAGTTGCTTCTCAGGCTAAGAGCTGTTAACCCACAGCATCCCCAGGGCCAGCCCTTGTAGCAGAAGGGAATGTCTTTTCATTATTTCTGCAGTGTTGAACTTCAGAAGGTCTTTCCCCATGTCTCTGCTGGTGCTCACAAATTGGAAAAAGTTCCCTTCTCAGGGTCAAGTGACTTACAAAAAAATCATCTGCTAACTGCACTTGGATTTCAACAGCAGCCTCAAAAAAAAAATGGTTTTTTACAGGTATTGCTCATCTTCTGACTGCTAGAAATGGCACAAATGAGGATGGGGGTTGAGGCAAACCAGAATATATCTGTGGAAGGACCGGGAGCAAGCTTCACAGTGGCAGCAGGCTGGTTACAGGGTGAGTGCACAGAGGAGTAATAGAGGCATGGAAAGGATGGCAGCTTCAGAAGCTCAGTGGGGAACACAAAATGAAAGGAGTACAAGGCAATTCCATCAAGTGATCTAAGTGATAAACTCCAGATTCTCAAAAACCCATTTGGCCGTTCCCCATCCCTGAAGACACAAACTCCATTCAGGGTAATGTTGTCAAAGCCCAGCAGAGGACCCAAAGAGCTGCTAGATGTTGAGATCACTGACCTGTTCAGGGCCTTGCTTGTATCTAAGGCCACCCAGGTGCACAGATAAAGTGTGGGTCTTTCACTAAACTAACACCAAGAGGCTTTCTCAGCAGACAGGTTCAAGGCAGGGCATAAAACCTAGGCTGCTGGATGAAAAAGGAGCACAAACTCTTCCAAAAGTCTTGGAAAAGACTACAGCTCCTCCTCGTTTCTGAAAAATGGGTAATTCCAAGCTTCATACTCAAGGCTGTGAGTTTTAAATGGTAGCTACTAAAGTCAAGGTCTGGGAAGAAATGTTTCTAAATTGCAAAGAGGAATGGGGAGTCAGAAGGCAGAGTCTCCTCTGAACTCCCTGTTGGCAATTTGCAACATTGCAGGGAGCAAGCTCAATTTGCTCCCTGTTCAGGGTGCTGGTTTTGAGCACATTTTTTTGGTTGTTATTGTCTCCTCTTTCCACACGCCACGAGCAGACAACAAATATTTTAACAAATATTAGAATGCAAGAATCCTGCCAGGCCAGGTCTGTCCTGCTTGAGTGCTCACATTCCCTTCCAGGATAAACAGAGGGAGCTTTACTCCTTTCAGCTCTGAGTTTTACATTTTGACATCAGTAGTGAAGTAGAAAGCAAGTGACCTGGTTATAAATTAAGGTCAGAATTGCTGCATGTGTACACATGGTTTCTACAATCAGATAAATACACAGATAAACATGTGGTAGCTATTTTAATTAATCATACCCTGGGAGCTTTGCCCGTTGTGTTCCCAAGAATAGTGTGCAAGATGCAGCACTCTAAAGAAATTCCAAACATTGCATCAAGTGACCCCTTACCAAAAGCACGACTGAGAAAAACTGTAATTTCCTTATTAGAATCACATGTCAGCACCTTGGCAGCTACATTCTTGAATGCTCTGCAGCTTTTTTTCTGCACTTGTTGCCCACAAACACTGCAAATAAAACCATCTACCAGAGTGACTCAGGACATGACTGCATGTAAAACCTTTTCCTCTGAAAAGGCTGTGCTGGAGTCATTTGATGCCATGCTTGCTGGTGCCCTGGAAGCAATCCCCAAGTCAGCTGAGTTCATGTTCTCAGGGAGAAGTGAGCCAGCACCCAGCCTGCATTCCCACACAACTGGCACTTCTTTTCAGTCATAATTTCCCACTTCCAGTGGATGTTACGTGCTGCTCCCCAAATTTAGGAAAGGGATGGCACTGCAGTCGATCTTTACAGGTGCCAATTCCATTCGTGACTCATTTAGAAGTTGTCTTTGGCTTTGGTTTTCCAAAGCTGGGCCTTTTCACAGAATGCAGGTTTTATTTGGCAAAGAACCTCATGAGGACTCTGAGCAAACACTAATTATTTACAGGATAGATGATTTGCTTTCCTCTTTTCCCCCTTTCTCAGTCCCCTCCCAGTCAGGATTTCTGCCTTGTGCAGGAAGGTGTCTCAAGGAGTTAAGAAAGTGGAAAATACCAAGAGGCTCAGGGAAGGAATAGTTTCTGGACAGCACATCCAAGGATGTTGATTTTCAAAACGTTGATGTGTATCTTGAAGTTAGAACTTTGCAGAGGGAGGTTTTTCCCATTTTACCCTGAAGCCAAGCTAACACAGCTCCTTTTGGGGTTTTGAGGAGCATTGCTTCAAAGCTCTTAAACTGGAGAAAACCCCTTTTAGATGAGGGATTTGGGCTCTCCAAAGCATGGATCCTCAATGAGAATTCTAAAATAAGGTAGAGAACTATCTGAATGACAAGTCTGTCTATTTCTGCAGATCCTTAGCAGGGGGTCTGGTACCTGAGGAAGCCCAGAGGACTCTGTGAAGAGGTTTGAGCATGAGGAATTAGAACAAGATCCTCCCAAGAGGTGGGTTCTCACCATGCTGGGAGATGGAAGTTACACCATCCATAGGAACTCTCTCTTGCTACTGGAAGTGCAGCATTCTCAGATAATTTAACAAAACTAAAGCTGAGAAGTCCACATTTAAATTCATTCTGTCTGAAACCTGCATTTAAACCATGAGACCTTATCTCAGGAACGTGGGAAGCTTTGTAATTTGAGAGTTCACATTCTGCACAGAAAGAGCCTGAAATTTCATTGGGGCTTAGGTTGGTCATGTTGAGAGACACTTTTTAGGAGTGATTTTAAAGACAGAAGGTGAGACTTTGAAGGCTGAAAAGCACTTTTATACTTATAGAGCTCAGCAGGTGAGAGGCTCATTCCAGAAAGATAAAATCCTCTTTGCAAGGGAAAGAAAAGCTTTATCATGTCCAGTTTCTATTTGGTTTTGAAGGAGAATATAAGCTTATCACTAGAATTGAATTAGATCTATTCAGAAGTGGATATATCAAGTTGCACAACTGTTCTGTATTGTCTGGTGGCCCTGCCAGAACACACTGCTCTCCAGCATGTGTGGTTTCATGCCATTTCATTGAGGTTGCAATTGCAGCTTTTCAGGCCATTCAGGAAAAGAAAAAAGAACAAAGAAGGAAAATGCCAGCAGGAGCTCACCTTCAAGATGGGAATGTGCTCAGTGCTGGAGTGGTTCAGGACATGGGAACACTGGGAGAGGGTAAAATTTTTATTGACAGGTTGCTCAGCTGGAATAGCTACTGCCTGCTTGAAAACCCAATCATTCTTTCCAAGCCACTTTAGGTCACTGCCTGTAATGTCAGTTGAAGGCAGCCCAAGAGGCAGTGAAATCCTCCATCAGATTAGGTTTCTCTATGTTTCCCTTGGTGACATCAAGAGAGAATTTGAAGAGAAAGCTGACAGACCTATTACTCTACTGGCAGAAGATATGGCTGTGATCTTTGCAGTGCCCCCAAAATAAGCCTCATCTTTGAAAAAGAGTTCCTGGGGATGTCCATGGTTCAGGGGCAGCCCATAGAGCACCCTCAGTCCTGCCCAAGATACAGAGTGAAAAACTCATTATACAGCAGCCTTTCCTCTTAAGGAGATTTAGGGTTGGTCTGAAGGCAGAACCCTGCAGCCTGCCTAGGAACAGAAGTCCAAATTCCTGAAGTTCTTTTGATAATGGCACCGTGTCTGGGGGAAAAATTACCAACATTTTCTTAAGGTTGTGTGTTTTTTTTTTTCTTTCCCCAGTTTTACTTTTGGTCTTTAAAATAAAGCCACCACAACAGGAAAGTGGTATTTCCTCATCAGCAACTTTCTTCTTCAAGCAGAAATTTCTAAAAGAGCAGTACTAGTTCATGGGCATGAACACAATTCCTTAGTACCAAACAGACACATTTTGCATCCTGCATTTTCCTCTTTAAAAAGAAAAAAAACCAAACCCAGAAGCAAACAGCCACAAACCATTGATGGCTCCTCAGAGCTCCCTGCTCTGCCAGCTCCCCAGTTAGCTTGGTGGAGCAGAAGGTGTGGGAAAGAAATGACTGTGGCTGTTGGGAGTGATGAAAAAGGGGCAAGGAAGGAGCACAGGGAACAATGAGTGCATGCTGTGTGGAGTGTGCAGAGTCCTGGAAAGGAACAGAGGGAAATGCTGCTGAAATATTGATAGGGTGGATAGGATCTGGCATGATTGACAGCATGTGTGTGTGTCTTGGCAAGTTTAATTGGATTTGTTGGGGTAGAGGGTGGAAGAATGTGATGCCTTTCCTTTCATGGGTTTCTTTCAGGCTCTTCTCTCCCATAGAACTGATGTTCAATTCAGATCCTTTTCCTTGTCTGCACAGAAAATCTGCTCTGTATTTCCCTAAATTTTAAGGTTGAGGGAGTGAAGGAGAGAGGGTGAAAAGAGACGTAAACCAACTTGCATTGCATTGTATTTACTACTTGTCTTCTTTCCTCAGAGAGTGCTCCTAGTGAGAGTGGTTGCTTGGAGAGGACAAAAAAACCCACAAAAAAAGAACCTTTAATTGCACAGTGGCTAAATCAATCTCAGTGTTACACCAGTCCTAACAGGAACTCTGCCTTGAGGACTTGTGTGTATGTTCTACTTGAGTATTCCTCTGCTTTTCTTTTTGGCTTACCATCAGCAGCCAGATTCCTCTCCTTTTGCCATGAGATCTGATCCTGGGACTCTAGGTGCAAACCTGTTACGTTACACCAAAATCTTTCAGCCCTCCTGCCTTTCGTCAGTGTGAGTATCCTGTGTTTTTAATCAGAGGTGTTGAACCATCTGTTCTGCTGACAGAGGACACAGTAGTTCAGCAAAGGGTAAAAATTTTCACTTTCTTCTGCTCTGAGTTCAGCTTGCCTTTGACTAGCCAAAGACTCAGTAATCCCTTTGCAAACTTGTGAGCTTTCCAGGCCCTCAGGCACATACTTAAGAGCTGCTGCTATTCCATTTCTTGCCTCTTCTTTTTTTTTCACCCTGCCCTGCAAGCAAACTTCACAGGCTGTGAAAACTGGTGGGTAGGTAGGTATAGGGAGGGGGGACTTAATGACATGTTCAGTCATCTCTGAAGAGATGAAGCCAAACATATGTCTGGTAGCAGAATATTTTTGGAGCAGTTTGTCTTTTTAAATAACAAGCTTAATGTAATAATGTCATTACACAGCTCTAAATTCAAGGATGTGTTTTCACTGAAATACAATAGAAGCTTAAGCTATCAGTCAGGTACCTCATTTTTATTGAAGTAACAGCCAACTTCAACGGCAGAAGTATTTCTGGATTGTCCATTCCTGCCCACCTAAGGTTGCTTTTGACACCAGATAAATGGATCTTCTTGAGACTGATTAAAAGACTTCCTGGGGGAGAGAGGGGAGGCAGAGTAGAGGAGGAGCATTGGCTGCCTGCTTGTTTGTTGGAGCTGATTTGTTTTTAGATTTGTTTGGTGCAAGAAAGCAGGTATTGTTTTTCTGCTCTGGATGTTGGACCTCCTTTCTTATGAATTTCAGAAATTAGCAACAGAGGTAGCATTCCTGAAAAGTCAACCAATGTCTTTAATATTCCACTAATGAACAAACCTCCATCTCCTACTTGCCACAAATCTGCTCCTCTTGCCCCACATATTAACTCTGGTCAGTTCTCTTTAATCTTAGCACCCTCTGCTGTGGACACCTATAACAACATTACATTTGGTTATTCTTGGTTTATAACTAATTCTTTTTGTACCAAAGGATTTGCAGGAGAGAGATGTAGCCATGCAACTGTGCTTGAATTGGGAGATCAGATCTGGGTTGCACAAGCTGTAGGAAGAGGTTTATATTTTCTGTGCTCTGTCTCTGTGGAACTTGCACTATCATACCACGTCCAACTGGTGCCAGTTTTTCTACATGAACAGGGCCACCTGGGTCAAAATTACCAAGTATATACATTTGCTTAGTATATAAAGAGAGTTTATCAGGGATTATACTTTAAAAATCAAACTCTGTTATTGTATCTTTCCAGAACCACACCTCAGAGACACAGGAGGAGTAGATTTGATACCAGTAGAGATACAGCCTCAAAACTGAAGGAAGAAGCTGTTCCTGGTAGGTAAGCTGTAGTCAATTCTTCCTTATTTATTTACAGACTCAGAATTTCCTTCTTCTCCGTAATGAAGCTTCTTGCCATAGATCTTGAGGTGGGAACACTGTTTCCAGTGACCCTTTCTCCTCCTTCTTCTCCCTCATCTCACAGTTAGTACCTTTCTTCAACTCTTGTCAGGCTTGAGGGCTAACAAGGTGTCTATACCCAGAGGGAGCTTTTGAAAAATGCAATCATTTCAGACAACACTTAGGCAGTTCCCTGTACTTGCAGTGTCTTCCTTTAAATGCTTAAGTACTTATTATCAACCCTCCCTTCATAGTTTTTATTTTGTGTTCTAGAAAGCAGGATGTGTAACAGCAATGTTGGCATGAATCAGTCACTTCACTTTTCACTCCTCCAACTCCATCTGCTGATCACTCAGATGAGAGCTCCAACAGCAGAGCTGCTTCTGAGGATGGCTGGGGACAGGGAACACTGAAAGCCTTCTTGTCAAGCCTCCAAGAGCAAATAGCAGCAGAGATCAGGTTTTGAATCCAGTACTAATAATACTGTATTGATCTCAGAAACACTTTGCAAACAGGAACTAATCTAGCTTAAAGTAAGTTGCATTAGTAAAGCCCACTTAGCAGATGAAGAAGTGGAGGTAAACAGAGAGTAAGTGAAGTGACCCCAAGTCAAGTGGTGGGTGAAGGCTGGAGAAAAGTGTCCTGATTTCTGGTTGTTCTGGCTTCCATGTGATCTCTATGAGAAATTTTTTCCAGTGAGGCTTGCAGCCATTTCAAATGGAATAGTTTGGATGTTTCATTACAAGCCTGAGCATTTCTTACAGTAATCAAGATGATATAAAAAAAGCTCTTATAGCCTCTCAAGTCCAGCTTTCATCTACAGGGGCCCATTCTGAAAGCAGAGAGGGGGCAGCAGTGGCCATGAGCTTTTCTATGTTGAGAGCCTTGCTGTTTTTCCTCACTGGTGGTGCCAGATGGACAGAAAACTGCTTTAACCTCCGAAGTAGGAACTCCTGTGGACTTGAGACTGATGTCATGCATCTATCCCACCCTCTCTCTGGGAGGAGCAAAGCCTTCTCAAGGGATTGCTCTGCTCTGGTGATCCCAGCCAGTCTGTGCAGCCTCAGGGGCTGTCAGAGTGCAGGATGGCTTAGAGTCAGTGGAGCAACCCTGGCTTCAAACCAGGCTGACAAAGTGGAGGCTCAGGCACACAGTGAGTGAATCATGCAGAGCAGTGTTGACCCAAACAGAGGATGACAGCTTAGAACAGGCTCCTCAGGGACATGAAGTTATCCTTGGAAAGGCAAGACTCAAAGCCAAGGCTTATACTTTCTTAATGGGTTTCATTAGGAAGAAAGGAAAGGAACTGGAAAAAGACATGTAGCTTAAAAGGGAACAGCTTCAGCAGAGCCTAAAATTTGTTCCATTTTTCAAGAAAAGCAGCCAATCCTGCCTTGAAATTCATGTCCCTTCAAAGTTCAAGGAGGCCTGTATTGTTGGCCTGCTCAGTCAGAACACTCCAGCCACTTATTGTATGTGGATTGCACCCCAGGGACCGCCTGAAAAAATATGATTTAGTGAAAGCTTGTACCCAAAACACATCATTGGCCTCTGATCTCTGAACATTTAAATATTTCAAGCTTACAAGCGGACGCTGTCACGAGGACAGACCCTGATCCCTAGCTGATTCTAGAACATCTGTTGAGGCATTTACCAAGTTAATAGATTAGCTATGAGAATCAGGCAGGTGTTTTTCACCAAAGCCAGAAAACATCAAAATCAGATTGCCCTCCAAGTCTTTCAGCACAGGCAATCGAGTTAGAATGACTCATAGAGTCTAACAGATAATAAAACACACATAACATTTGCTTTAAGGTACAGGTGGGGATATTTTGTACTGCGCTTACGAGAAAGAAAAACTAACTCTATTTGGGAATAGAGTAATTGAATACAGATGGGAGGAGGCAAATGAAAGAATTTAGCAAATATCTCAGTGGAATAGCTAATGGGAACGAGACAGAATAGGAAATTAAAAATTATTCGAAGCAGATGGACCATTCTTTGAGTTTTTTAAAATTTATTAGGGCTGCGAAAAAAATGTGTCTGTTTATTTTCCACGGCCATGAAATTAATGACTTGGTGAGTTGTGCTTGTGCAATTTTATGACTGCCATGTCATTTGTCATAATTTGGGTGCTGTTTGATATGGATTTATGAATATTTCCTCCCCCCAACATGATTTATGGGTGTTGGTCATACGCGAATTAGACTGTCACCTTTAGTATGAAAAAGTACAAATGACAGATTATAAAAAAAAAAAGGAGTGCTCAAGTCCTTAGTGCTGGAAAGCAGAGTTCACAATCCCCTCCTCTGCTTCTTCATTGCAAGTTTTTGTTTGGAGCTGACAATTAAATGTTTGGACATGAGTCAAGCATATGGGAACACTGAGAGGGCTTGAATAGATCTGAACTCATCTGAACTTCACCTGTGAATCTCAGCTTGAGTCATCCTTTCCTTTAACTGTACACTGTAAAAAAAAAAAATATATATATATATATACACACACACACACTACTTGCCATAGGAACAACTGATTTACTTTACTGGAGCAGCAAGTTGGCCTGGCAGATTTGCTGCCTTGCTTCCAGTAGTGTCTGGGTGAAGCTTCCATGCAAAGTGAAAATAATCTCACACAATACATCCAGTTTTGCAGCACTGCACAGCTGAAGGACTGAAGTTAAAGGACATAAAGCCAATCTGGATTTCTGTAATAATAATAATAATAATAGTATCCTAGGTTTAGATCCAAAGCACTAACTTTTATACTAACTGTTATTACCTCTATCAGAACTATTAGTATTTGCCATTTGTTTTGCAACAGGTAGCAACAGCATGCACTGGTTTAGGGTAGGAGGAGAAGCACAGTTGCTCCTGGATTTGAGCCACCTGACTTCAGGCGTATAACTGAGGCACCAAAATTAGTACCTAATCACCTGGGGCTCCCCCATTGATGCTGGAAAGTGATACACACCTCCAGAGGGCAATTCAGCCCACGTGTCTCCACCCATTGACTATGAAGGCAGACTAAAACAGTCCCCCTTCCTAATTTAGCTCCCAGTTTGGTGTAGAGTATCATGTGGGAGGAATTAGAGCCCAGCATGGGATGTAGCTTGAAAAAGAAGAAACAACACACCTTGCATGACAACAAAACATTGCTGATCATCTTTCACGCTGAGCTAGCAAATGTTTCCTTTATGGGGGAAATGACTGATTCCTTCTATGGTTCTTAGATAACCATATGCTGAAGCCCATTGACTGAGCCCCAGAAAACATTGCTTCTCCAGTTGGGGGGCTGATAATCCTTAGCAGTAAGTATCTCTGCAATCATGGAGAAAGGTTGAACTATGCAGGAAGCCATCAGGGCAGTCATTACATGTGTGCACAACACCTATTAACTCAAAGGTAATTGATTTCTTTGGTTTGTTTTTTTTTTTCTAGATAGCTAAGCAAGAACCTGCATTAGCAACCCAGCAGTTGTGATGGTAGCTGAGAAGCTTTGCAGTGGTGCTAGGCAGCTTCACAGAAGTGGAGTCTCTTACAAAAATAAACCAGGCTCACCTGTACTGAATTCAAGATCGAGGTCCAGTGACTCATCAGGAAACCTTCACAGCTACTGGAGGAAGCTCTGTTCATCAACTCTGGTATGTTGATATATATCAGAAATGTCCCTTTTCTCGGGCCAATGAAACTTGTTTCCATCTAGCACAACTGGTCAATCCATTCTCAGGATGCTAAATTACTTTTGTGGTGCAAGAGTAGGTGATGGTTAACTTGTCTGGCAGTTCTAATGGTGAAAATTTTTCAGAATTCAAAAAACTTGAAAAAAAATTTGGTTCCAGCTCAGTAAAATATTTTGCTTAAACAAAAATTAAATGCTCTGTTTGGGATATTTACCCCCGTGTTTAAGAAGCTTTTTTTCTAACTTGAACAATGTTTGCAAACAAGGTCCTTTAAATTTTTTTTTTTTTCTTCTCAAAGATCTTGAGTTGTATTCCTTTATGGAGAGAAGTGAAATTGAAGGAAATTCACAGAACCTTTCATTTCACCAAGCCTGTGTTCATTCTCAAAACCTGTTTCCATCAAAGCATTGAGCCTTGATTAGTTCTAGTTACTTTTCTCTAGATGCTTTTCTAATTTTTTTTTCACTTACTGGGTTAATTACCTTGGAAGTTTTGCCATATTTTGAAATTGGTGAGTTAAATATGAAAACCTTTCTGTAAAAATAATTATACCAGTTTTAGGGTGGAGAGAGGGGAGAGTATCTGCTGTTGGATAAGAGGAGTGTCCTCACTGAGCTTAGATCAAAGCTGTTTTGACCATATCTGGCATTTCAAAGGCCAACCTGCTCATGCCCTGTTACCATAAAGAAATTTGCCAGGTAGGCAGGTGTCTAACTATACAGGCAATCAGATTACAGAGCAAGGTAATCATGATTTCTGATTTTGAGCATAGTTTGCCACATGAGCATATGTATTTTGGAAGAGAAGGAGAAGTAATCAGAGAAAGATAAGGAGCAGGGTGGAGATAATTTCAGCCAGTACAGTTCTAATTGGGTAGTAAATTTTATGTGGCTTTTATTAAAGTGGTTTTTTTTCCCCTTATGTAAAAACAAAACAAAACAGGTCAAAGCTAGCTGAAAATGAGAAAATCCCAGAGTTTGCTTTCATTTGTTTTTAAGAGTTACCAAAATGTAGCAATGTGTTTCTTGGGAGGCACCGTTTGCACACACGTGTCTGCAACTCCTAGCCAGTCACAGCTGCAGAGTTTCTTTAAGGCATGCATGCTTGGCTTTGACATGCTGAGATTTATGGTGAGATTTAAGTTCTTGTACCAATGGTGACGTTTCCTGAATAGTTTTCATCCAGATGGTCTCTTAGAGGATAAGGTTTAACAAGATTTATTCACTGAGAGGGGGCAATGTGAATTAAAATTACAAGGGGTGCTCTATATACACTTTTTTTTTCCCATTCGCTGCCTCACAAAATGTAGAAAATCTTCTCTCTCCATTTCCACCCAAAAGAAGCCAAATGGAGTTGCTTCTTTCAACAGATCCTTCCACTCAGAGCAGGTTAAGGCTCTGGCAAACAAGTGCTATGACTTTTGTTGGGGTGGAGGAAAGAGGCTACCACTCTTAATGTCTAGCTTGCCACTTTGCCAGTCTTCCACCCTCCAAGTGGGGGCATCAAAAGCAAGCAAGTGCCAGTTTATCAACTCTCAGAGTTTGCAGACCAGTGGCAGTTAAAATTAATGTGCTGGCTCTGAGCTGGATGGATGAGGGTTGGAACCATGCTGCTTTCTGATGGCTCTGGTTCAGTTTCTGGTAGTGGATGGCAGCAGACAGCTGGGGGAGGGAACCTCTTAAGTCATTACCACTGAAATCCAGCACAACCTCTCTGCCTGAGCTCCAAGTCTTCAGCCTTTGAGAGCTGTTAGGACCAACTCCACCATTCGAGGTCCTGAGGCTGGATCTGGATTGTAAGCTCAGTTCAAGGCAGTGATTTGTGTAGGATGAGGATCTAAGCCCAGCAATTGAGATTATGATTGCTGAGCCTCTATTTTCTGAAGACTGCATGCATTTTGCAAACAAAAGAACCAAATGTTATTTGTTATAGAAACCTTGTAGGTTTTTGTAAGGTTATTGACACACAGTGGAACAATTAAGCACCTCCTTAACTGATGCAAGTATCTTCACCAAAGAAAACTAAAAGGTCTTGCTCCCATGCTTTAGGTTAAGTGCTTTGTAAGCATTTTGTTGGACAGAATCAGAAGATTTATTGTTTTCTGGCTTTGTCTCTTTAAAATGCTCTCAAGTCAATATGGAAGTTCTAGCACTATAGGCTTAATCAAGTTCTGCTTTAAAAAAAGTTGGTTTTTAAAAGATCAATGTCTTTTAGTTGTTAATAATCAGGGTAAACACATTTCACTTTGAATATCTTTATTGCTGGAGTTTTGGTTTGATTCAGAAGGCAACAAGTTCATCCTAGAGGAGCACACAGAATCATTTGCTCTTTATGTTGCCTCAGTTTCATCAGCCTCAAGTCTAGGCATTGAAAATCACCTATTGCTTTTGAAATCTTGGGCTAGGTGACCAAAACCCTTCTTTTAAAAGGGAAAATAACAGGTGAAGACTTTGTGATTATGCTTTATGGCTAAGAATTGACGGTCTGAGTAAACTGTTAAAGGGTTAATAATCGTAATGAAATAGACCCTATTGTATTGTTGCAAGTTTAAAATATGCCTCTTGCTGCAGGGCTTGCATTAATATTGTTTGAGAGGAGTAGCATCATCATACTGTAATGGACTTTTATTAATAGGCTTGCACAGTCATCAGTCTCTGTGTTGGTGTGATGGCTGAATACAGTGAACATGAGCGTCTTGACAAGCAAGTAACAAAATCTATCCATCACCTTCAGCATGAAGATGCTGTGATAATTATGTTTACAGTGGTAATAAAACAGGGATAAATAAAGTGTTCAAGCTGTGGAAATTTAGGGTCCATAGTGAGCATCCCATGAAACAGAGAAGATGGGATCGCCATAAATTCACCTCTC
>JAAWXA010000010.1:25942332-26055036 GCA_038090715.1 Florisuga fusca | reverse complement strand
TGTTATTTGTTATAGAAACCTTGTAGGTTTTTGTAAGGTTATTGACACACAGTGGAACAATTAAGCACCTCCTTAACTGATGCAAGTATCTTCACCAAAGAAAACTAAAAGGTCTTGCTCCCATGCTTTAGGTTAAGTGCTTTGTAAGCATTTTGTTGGACAGAATCAGAAGATTTATTGTTTTCTGGCTTTGTCTCTTTAAAATGCTCTCAAGTCAATATGGAAGTTCTAGCACTATAGGCTTAATCAAGTTCTGCTTTAAAAAAAGTTGGTTTTTAAAAGATCAATGTCTTTTAGTTGTTAATAATCAGGGTAAACACATTTCACTTTGAATATCTTTATTGCTGGAGTTTTGGTTTGATTCAGAAGGCAACAAGTTCATCCTAGAGGAGCACCTATAGAAAATTACACTGTCCTATTTGACAAGCAATAAAAATTATTTTTGCCAGCAAATTACATATGTGACTTTGAGCACATTCAAGATATTTATTTTATTATTTTGCTTTGCTACCTCATACTATTTGAAGAAATACTCATGCATTGCCTCTGCCATCTGAGTGCTAACAGATGAGAACTTCACAGTTGATGACTGGGTTTGAGTCCTTCAGTTCCTGAGTTGTCAACTTGTGATTCTTTTGTTTTGTAAAGGTAGCTACTCAGCATTTCACAGAATCATTTGCTCTTTATATTGCCTCAGTTTCATCAGCCTCAAGTCTAGGCATTGAAAATCACCTATTGCTTTTGAAATCTTGGGCTAGGTGACCAAAACCCTTCTTTTAAAAGGGAAAATAACAGGTGAAGACTTTGTGATTATGCTTTATGGCTAAGAATTGACGGTCTGAGTAAACTGTTAAAGGGTTAATAATCGTAATGAAATAGACCCTATTGTATTGTTGCAAGTTTAAAATATGCCTCTTGCTGCAGGGCTTGCATTAATATTGTTTGAGAGGAGTAGCATCATCATACTGTAATGGACTTTTATTAATAGGCTTGCACAGTCATCAGTCTCTGTGTTGGTGTGATGGCTGAATACAGTGAACATGAGCGTCTTGACAAGCAAGTAACAAAATCTATCCATCACCTTCAGCATGAAGATGCTGTGATAATTATGTTTACAGTGGTAATAAAACAGGGATAAATAAAGTGTTCAAGCTGTGGAAATTTAGGGTCCATAGTGAGCATCCCATGAAACAGAGAAGATGGGATCGCCATAAATTCACCTCTCTGCAGAGACTGAGAGAATGATTCTTTTGACCCATCTTGCTGTTTCAAAAGAAATGTCATGCTTTTTTTTCCATTCAGAACTGTTCAGTGGTAAAACCACTCCAAGGCAAAAGGCCTGGATTGCATTCTTTTCTTGCTGTAATCATGGGTAAGAATGTTCAGCGCCCTTCCTGGTGATTGTGCCAATGCCCTCGGAACAGCAGTGTGGTGGCATTTTATGTTTTCTGTTGGTCACTTTTTCTTTTCTGGCCAGAGAAAGAATGGGGCATGTCCTGTTCCCTTTTATGCTGCTCTGTGTGGGCAGTTGACTGTTTATTTCAGTGGGATTAGCTGTAAGTGGATGGTATAAGGAAGAGCAAACTTCCTGGTCTTCTGGTTTCTGCTGTCAGTGACTCAAAGCCTGAGAAATTGTCTGTCATGTGATTGCTGGGAAGAAAAAGGTCCTAATTTTTTTTGCTGTCCTAGGGCCATGTTGCAGGACAAAGAAGCCTTGTATAGTGGGAATCCATTGCATTTACATCAAGTTTCACTCTTTATGATGCCAGATCAACCTGTTCTTTAGCATCAGGAAGCCCATGGCCCAGTCCACGTCACCAACTTGACCCACACATCTGAATTAATTCTTTCTTCTTCAGAAAACTGGTAAATTCCCTTCCTGAAAAAGGTTATAGTTTGACAATCCACTGTCCTCATGTCTTTGTGCTCAACTGTGGCACAACCCTGCTCAGGCAGCAGCAGCAGAGGAGGCTTCTCCTGCCAACACGCCTCCACCCTGGCCTGTAGTGGGGGAGAGGTAACTTTGCTTCCCATGCTTCATTTAATTCTTGGCTCTGACTGCTGAGAATGGCAATGGAGTTGCCAGTTGTGGCATGCACATTTACTGCTAGGAAGTGAGCCAGAACCACCAATCCATTTGGCATAGACACTGAGGAGCACTGGTAAATACTTCTTGTTCATTACTAACCTAAGCCGGATTTGAACCGAAGACTTGGAGGTGAAAGACTGTCTCCCATTCCTTAATCCCCTTAACATTTCAGTCTGCCTCATAAAATTTTCTAAAAACAAATGTAAACCTTGTGTATAAAATTAAATCCAGGAGAGAAAAGAAAATCCAGAGTGAAGACTAAGTCTGTTTTCTTCTTCAGCAAGCTTCTTTGCTAGTAGTGACCCTGGAAAATTGTTCTCTGATTATTCTCTTGAGAGATTACTCTAATTTCTTGCTGCTGTAGATGGCCATATGATCAATTGTCATCAGTCACTGCTTGATGATGGGTCATTACTTACCAGTGCATACGTGGGGGAAAAACACATGCAACTTCCATTAGGAGGCAGAGTGCACCTACATCAAACGTGCAGTATACAGTAAGTTCTCATTAATAACATTTCAAGACTGTCCTCCTAACATTCCTAGCACAGAAGCTGCCTTCACAGTGGAAGAACTGAAACTAAGGAAGATTTGCAGCTTGCAGTCAGGAAAATGACCATTCCTACAAGTTAAAAATCTGTTGGTTTCTTTTTTTTCAGTTGAGTGGTTCAGAAGCAGGGATGTGTTTTGTTGAGAAAGAAAAGTGAAGCTCATTCTCTTCTATTCTTTGCTTCAGGACCTCCTAGCTTGAGACAGCTTTTGCATTTTAATTAATTAATTTAATTAAGTTACAGCCAGTATAAATATTTGCACATTTGCCTTCTTGTTCTATTTCTAAGTTAAGAATATATGTGTGGCACCATGGAAAATGCTGCATCTCATGGGTACTGTATTGGTCAGGAAGTCTGGATGTATTTAAGAACGTGGAGAATAATTTTGGTGAATTTTTAAAATATATTTCTTTCATCTTTTTCTAAACACCCTAGCAGCAATGTAAATCAAACAGACCTTCAGCTGAGTTAACTACTAAGAATTATGCAATGTAACTCAAACACAGCCCTGATCCGCTGAGTGAGTGGCCTTTTGAATGAATTCTGCAAGGACAACCTCTTTCCTATCAAGGTGAAGATAGTTTCTGTCTAAATCACAAGGATTTTCATGTAGGCTTTCAAAGCACAGTCTGGTAGATGAGGAGGAAAAAGGTTAGAAAGAGGTAAGAATTAGAAGCAGCATTTTGGTCCCAGCCAAGTGGAGGGCACTGAAAGGTGAAGAGAGAGGGCTGGATGAGAGTCAGCATTATCCCATCCAGTCTGGCTCTGGGTTTGGTGCATAAGGCTGTAAATGAACAGATAAACAGAGAAGTGTTCTGTGAACAGGATTGCTCTTGATGCTTCCCCTTCACTTCCCTGAAGTCTGTGTGGAAGACCCCTTGAGAAGAAGCCTTAAGAGAAGCAAACAAAAAGGAATGTTCATCCTCTGGCTTGTGCTTGTTGAAACGCAGCGAGAGCTTAGTACCTCCACCCCTTATGTCAGAAAATCCTAGGTAAAAACCCTTTGCAAACTGTTCTGTTTGAAGTCATCTAGGGCTACATAGGTGCCAGGTGGAGTCACAAAGGGTTCCTAAGGTGGTCAGAGGCCTCATGTCCACTGCAAGCCAATGAGACTTTGGCTCTTTGGCGTGTCTTCCAGTCACTGCTTGTTTTTTCTGACGCTGAAATGTGTTTGTAAATCCCACCCCTTCTATTCTTGAAAATCTTTTGCAGGAACTCCTGTGCCCCTGCTGTAGATCACCATAACCCCACCCCATGGCCCGGCTGTACCTGAAGCAGGACCGCAGCGTTACCACTCTGTGTTCCTCTCTGGCACCATCTAGTGACACCAGAAATAGGCTTCAACCTCTGCTTCTCTTCCCATTGGAGAGCAAGATGTTTTCCTTTGGCAATAGCTTAAAATTCAGTTCAGTGCAGGGGTTGCTCTCATGACATGAAGTCAGAGAAAGTCTTGCAAAGCCTTTTGGGAGCAAACGCTGCAGTATGGCTCTTGTACTAACAGTTTGGATTTGTAATTCAAGGTGCAAAACTGCCAAAGCACATAAAAAATAATGTGAAGATCTTGTTACAGATATTTTGTTACAGTAAGAATCAAGAATGGGGCATGTGTGTGTGTCTGTGGCTGTTTGAAGACTGTCGTAGTCTTTGAGCATCTTTTCTAGTCGTAATAAAATAGCTGAGAATGAAATGAGCATACTTAAATTATAGAATGATTCAGGGCATCATGTTGTTAATAATGTAGAGAAATGAGATATAAAAGCTTTTACTGAAGCATACCCTAAAGCAAATTTAAGTAGAGCACACAGCTATGATGCTGATTGTTTTCACAGGTGTTGGCACCATATGAATTAAATGAAGAAAAAAATGGTGAAACATTTATGACTCATTAGAATTATGTGGTTTTCTATCCTGTCCTAACAACTGAGAAAAGGTGTAATTTACATTTGCAGCCAAACAGCGTGAAGTAACATTATACTTTACTGACATGAAAAGAAGAGACTTCCAGATGACTACTACTCTGAACTTCTCTAGTCCTCAGTCCTGAATTTTTAGTTTTTCATGTGGACTTGTAAAAGCTAAAATTATTGCCCATAAAAAAACCCCAGATAAAAGGAATAGGATAACTTTGAATCTATAGAAGGTGTGACTCCAAGGAGTAAGTGCTGTTCACTATGTGTAACACCTTTACAGTCAGAGTATTTCTCCTTTGCATCAAAAAATATGCTTGATAGATCCAAAGGAAGCCACGTCCGTGTTTTCTTTTTTAAATAAATGAGACTCTGCATCCCCCTTTTCCTCTCTTCTTTCAGAGGTTAAATATTTTCTATCAGAATTGTTTTGTTGTAGATGTTAAATATTTACACGAAGGAGGTATCTTGACAGGCTGATCTACAGCAGGAAAGCAACAAATAAACAGATCTGTGTCTACAGTACTTCAGATTCTGGTTTCCTGAGCTGCTGTTTATTTTTGCTATTGTAAAAACCTGCATTGCAATGCATTGAAAATGGAGTTCACATGGCAGCTTTCAGGCAACATCTCATGTTTTAGCAAAGCCATAACATAAACCTCAGCTTCCCATACACTGCATAGTTGGCTAAAAAAGCAAGCAGCTGATTTATCAGAGCCCCTCTGTGCTGGGCATGAGTCTTCAGAAAAGGAACATGTCATACTTTGCAACTGAGGCTTTTTTGCAGACACCTAATAAGCCAGAAAATAGAAGTTTTTACTGGGCTTCACCAGCAAATTTTTCTCCCCTCAGTAGAGCACCAAGCCTGGTTTGTAATCCTACTTTCATTTATTTCATCCTCCCCTGAAATTTCTCGTAGCACCAACTTGCTCAGTTCTGGCTGGCTAATTTGCATCTCATGGCCTGCAGTATCTCTTTAGGAGGTGAACTATTAAAAATACATTAGTCTGGTGTGGATGGGAATGGGCCAAATGCTGCTGGTTTTGAAGGCAATCTGGGAAGCCTCAGACTCTCTCTGACTCCTGATAGCCATGCAAGTGAAGTTGTTTGCTTTTGCTATCCTTGGACTTTAAAAGTTCTAGCAGCAGATGTAGGTGAGATGATTGTTCTTCTCAAAAGTCTGGATTGAGAAAAGCACTTTTCTTCCTTTCCAAGCTTGCTCTAATCTTTGACGTTACCCTTATTTCTGTTCTGCCAGAACTGTGTCCTATTAGCATCCCAAAATGTTGCACATAACTTTGGCTTGCTTACAGAAGATGATCCAACCACTAACATTTGCCTGCTGTAGCCGAATGCTGAAAGAAAAAATAATCCCCATTTGAAATGTGAGACTTTGCTGCTGTCAGTTGCTGGAGCTGATTATTAGGGCTGTGATTTTTATCTGCTCACTTGTACAGTAATTAAAAGCAATTCCCTCATCAGTGATGATGCTGCAAAGCCAGCTTTTAAGCGATGCTTGATGTACAGTTTATTAACCTAAGCCCACGTTGAAGGAAAGGTGACATAGTTTAAAAAGTAAGAATGAACACATCTGCTCTGAAACAAAGAGCTGAATGTAAAATAGATGCTTATTGTTCAACCAGCAAAAATGGCAATGTGATTGTAATTGGCAAAGCAGGAGTAATCACCTCGCCCGAGCCAGGTGTACACCTTCATTCTGTCTGCTCCCATCTGTGTCCTTTCTGTGTGGATTATTTGCTGTGTGGACGTATCCTGTCATGACAGACAAGGTGGTTAAAGACTTGAGGAGGAAATCAGGAAATCAATGACTGGCATGCTGAAGGGGGAGAGCTGTTCAACTGCCTGACAACCTTTGCCACACCTTCCAGCAGGTATTGATGAGCACAAGTGCTTATCGGTGTCGGCTCCAAATCCCAGATATTTGATATAAACTGAATCCTGTGCCTCCAGCTGAGGACCTCTTTGTTGCAGGAAAGAGATGTCAAATGATAGACAATGGAAATCAGGAGATTTACCTGTGGTAACTTTTTTGAGATGGCTTCCAGAGACAGAACATTAGGCTGAGTAAGTGGCACAGGAGTTTGTGCCCAACCCCAGCCCCACTAGGAAGTGAATGAAGAACTGCATGGATTTTGTTTTAAAATGGAGCTGAGCAGTAATCCCAAGAGATTTAAGAGCTGAGATCATGCAGTGGATACATATTTCACACCTGGGGATAGAGACATGCCTGAGATGAGCCAGGAAATGTATCTACAGGCCAGGCATGAATACCCAGCTGAAAGCACACAGGGAACAGTGCAAGCTGTGCAAAGTATACAGTGATTGACAAGAAACGCCTCATGAAATCCCAGCACAGCCCTGGGAAAAGGTCAGAACAGACTTGTTCATTTCTAATGAAAGAAACTTTATGGCCACAGTAGATTCCTCACTCAGTTTTTGGAAGATGCCCAGGCAAGAACGGGGAGCAGAAGACTGAAGGCACAGATTTGGAGATGTGCTATGTACCTCACATAATGTGTGACCCAGTGAGAGGCCCCTGCTGCCCTTCATTTAAGCATTTGAACATTTTGATGCCTGTAAAAACTTCTGTGTAAGATTTATGTCTCTGAAAATAAACAACAGAATAGGAAGATGGCATCAGCCTTGACGGCAGCCAAGGAACTGATGGCAATGTTAGACAGAAAATAAGGATGTTTGACCTGGTTATTTTGAACTTCATAAATGTTAAATGCTCCCATGGTTTAAACAGAGACCTGTACTCCGGCCTGGCAGTCTAGGTAAGCATGTCTACCAAAGCCTGGGGCAAAAAAAAAAAAAAAATTGGTGTTTTCTTTCTTTACAGTTCTTAGGAAAATCAAGTGTGAAGGACATAAGCCCCACAGAGATTGCTGTATTCAGGGAGGCACATAGGAAATTAGCCATGAAGTTACTATGAAAAGTAGCAGCAAAAAAACCCAGTTGTTGTTGGGTGCAGGATGTGAAATGAGTAGAACAAGCAGGAAAAAAGTAACTTGAGACACATGCTGGGACTGGAATCAAAGACAGCACCAGGGGATCTCAGGCTGTCAGGCTCTTGTAGGTGAGACAAAAAGGATGAGAAGTGTGTGATGAATGCAGAGGATCGATATGACTGATCCTTTTGAGCACCATCAATAACAACAGAAAACAAGGAATCTGAGCAGTGGCTTCACTGTTGGCATCCAGTGTTGTTTGAGCTATTAGAGCAGCCTGCTTGGCATCCATTTGCTACCCTGGTGGAGTGTCAGTCTGCTTCAGGTCATGTGTCAAAGCTGCTATTCCCAGGCAGATGTCCTGGATGCCTGAGGGCCTCTGAAATGGCACCAGGCACCTGTGCCTAGGACAGAGGGGTCCTGGCCTTCCTTTTGCCAGGCAGCAGTCTCTTGAAGAGCCACAACAGCGTGGGGATAGCTACAGCCAAGTATGGCAGCAATCAGCAAGTTGGGGAAATCTTTAAACAGGTAAGTCTGTGCAATAATTGTCTTCAGTTTGGGCCTTTTTAAGACTGGGTGTGGGATTAGCCCTGCAGCTCCCTGCCTTGGCCAAGAATGAATGGCTTGTGAGGAGCTGTAGGTCCCAGAGCAGATGGGAGCTGTCGGGTTCACAGTCAGAAATGATGGAAAAGGAAACAAGGTGTAACAGCTCCCTTTGGGCAGGAGAGATCAGGGGGGACAAGTAGGTGTCTCCAGGCAAAGAGAGGATATCACAGATAAAGATGCTTTAGGAAGATGCTTTAACAGGCAGTCAGGTGCCTATGTAAAATACCCAGAGGAGAAAGCAATTAAAAGAGCTCTAGTTGGTTTGGTTTGGGGTTTAAAAAAAAAGTTGAAAAAAAAAGAGTTAGTCTAAGAATGAACTTAATCACCAAGGTGCCCTTGAAGTTTATCAGACCACCTAGTGGTGCAATATCCTAGACAGGCAATGAGTTCTCAGAAATACCCTTCATCTAATCTTTTTTTTATTATTTTTCCCTACCCTAGAAAGCTTGAAGTGGTTTGGTTTGGTTTGGTTGGAAGACTAAACTAGCTTGCCAGAGGGAATTCAGAGGAAACAAGAACATTTTCCCAAAGAGAAGGTAGAGGCCCAACCACACCTTGCAACATCAAATCTTTAATCATGTACCTGCCTGTAGAGCAGCAGCAATATTCAGTGTTTCTGTAACATCATTCATGCAAGAATTTCAAAGCACTTCATAAGCACTAATTAATCAAACCTCACAAGCACTCAGCAAGCAGTGACTTTGCCCACCAATGAAGTGTAATCACTTATTTTAAAATGGAAGACGATGGCGGTTTGATACCGCGCGACGTGACGCAGCAGGTCAAGGCAAGCAGCCCAGGAGCAACTGAGGGCACTTGGGAAGTACCCATCCTTAAACAGCTTTGCACATCTCCTCCTTCTGTTACCCTGCACGTGCTTTGTGGAAATATTTGGTCAGAAATATTTTTGTGAGAAGGCAGTTTTTGTGTTGGGCCTGAAATGACGGCTTGAAGCGTGTTCTTCAGCTCCCAGTAGAGCTCCACATGCTCAAGGCAAATCTCTGCACATGGTGGGGCCTCTTGTTTCCATCTCTCTGGACAGTGGCACCCACAGTCCTAGAGATCATGAAATAAACCACTCCTGTGTGGTTCTTGACCTCCAGAAGTTGCCAGGTGAGGTTCCTCATGGGGAGAAGGAAACTGTGGCAGCGACTGCAGGCTGTACCTTCTGTTCCTCTACTTTTTGAGGTAGCACTTGGCACGTTTAGTACTTTACACCCAGATGGGTCTCTGCAAACTCTGATCCCCAGCCACAAAACCTGCTCCAGTGCAAGAGCCATGGGGCCTAAATTAGGACCTTCTCTTGGCCCATTTAAAGCTGTCTGTGTTTGGTTGAGTACAGTGCAAGAAAGGCTTGGGCTGGCTCAGTTTCTTTATATTTCTGCCATTTCAATTTGGAGGGGCAGACTGACTCAGATCTATAAGTGCTGCTAATACTCCGAGTATGTATCTTCCCAGTTCAATGTATGTTGGAAAACCTTGAGCTTTTCCTGCCTGTAGGAAGGCCAGGCTACAAGCCTGTAGCTTAGGT
This sequence comes from Florisuga fusca, assembly GCA_038090715.1. NCBI lineage: Eukaryota > Metazoa > Chordata > Aves > Apodiformes > Trochilidae > Florisuga > Florisuga fusca. The sequence continues at coordinate 26,045,380 of JAAWXA010000010.1, read as the reverse complement.
CTTCTGTCCCATCACTTCTCATCTCTTCTGGAAGCAAATGGGACACGGATTTATTTTTTTCCATCGTAGAATAAAATTATATTGTACTTGTGTATAACAATGTGCAAGCCATTAAGGAGAATAATGAAATGCTGGAAGTTAAAACAATAAGCTTGGATGATTTAAGCCTTGCTACATTTTAAACGTGCAATATGTTTGCAAGAATGAATTGGTCTTTGGGGCTGAATAAATAGTACAGATAGCCAGCCCATTTTGGAAAGAACAAGTAATACCTAGGAACATAATTTAAACCAGTGTTGTAATTAGCTGGTCATTTCACATTACTAGAGTTCTGGTCTTATTGTCTGGCTTTATAAATGACCCATGTAGTTGTCTTCTAATTATACATGATATGTTTAAAAAAACCCAACAAAAACCACCAAACTGTTTGGATGAGAATCTTTCCTTTTGGCAGGAGAGCGAAGAGTAAATTATTTAGATGGATTATGTGGTACACTCCCCATTTATATGCCTTTGCAAACTTATTTAAAAACACAAGATCTGGAGGCTTCTTTAACTATACCTTCAGGATATCATAATTCTCCCTGGCTTCACTTCCTGAATATGAAGCAGCACAGTATTTTCAGTCAAAATACATCTCACCCTACATCTAACTGATAAATAATGGGTATAACTGTGAATGCCAAAAGATGGCTTTGTTCCTGTTTGTTTTAGAAACCATAGAAGCTGAAACTCTGTCAGAGAATTTCAGTCAAACTCTTGCAGGATTAAATTGGGAAGCTAGGACTGGACTTCTCCTTGGGACTTGTCTTCTGGCTGCACTATAAGGCATGAAAATCTTTCTGACTTTGACACTGGGCCACTGTGCTGATGCTCAGATGTAAATCAGAACTGTCTCAAGCCTTCTCTCAGTTACCAGCACCCTCTTGGCACCTTCCAGAAATCATTTCAGTTCCCTGGGATCAGAGATCTGCTTAGTCACTGTACCCTCACAGCTTCACCTGTAGCAGATGAGTAAGCAACATGCTGTAGAGGAAGGCACTGTAAAGCTGCCATGTGCTTTGTTTGCTTCTATTTTCCAAACCCAGCATTCTCTCAGCAGAACACGACTGCACAGGTGCTTGGTTAAACTGACTTTTTGTCCATTTCGTTCTTGCCACTTGCTGGAGAGCAGCTGCCACAGGAGGTCAACAGCTGCCCCCAAATTTGAGTTCTGTGCAGGAGAGCTGATGATTGTTTAGTGGGCTCTGTTATGAATCATGATGCTGTGTTGTGAAATTTTGGCTGAAGTAGCTGTCATACATAGGGCACTCTGAACACATAGATTTTTAGCCCTCTGACTAGTCCCTTCTTAGCAAACTAAAAATGAGGGAAGTAGAAGTGCTCATGTATTTACCTCTTTTTTCTTCTCTTTATAACGTGATTAAAAAATCTCCATTCTCATGCTGCAATAAAACCATCCACTGTGTCTGTTCACATGCATCTGTACAGTAGAAATTAAAAGTTGGGGGTGAGAAATGAAAAATTCATTGAGTAAGGCAGACCTGCTGTCTCCCCTTGAAGTCACCTAGGTGAGGCTTTTTGACATAATGGAAGCATCAATGGAAACTCTTGATTAAATGTTTGACAGGTTGACACTCTCCCCCCTGAGCAGGAAGACTGGGGTTGAAAGAAAATTTTAATACAAACAGAATTTCATTAATACCACAGTTTGCTACAATGGGGGTCTTTCCCCTCCCTCCTCCCCCCCCCCTGTTATTTTTGCTTAGATGGTGTAATTACCTTTTAAAGGGGAAAGATGCTATAGTTAAGCTTTGTCTTGGAAACACTGTCATCCTAATGGAATGGGAGCTTTCAAGTCAAATCTGAAACAAACTGCCTGGAACAGTTCTGATTCTCCAGGCACAAACAAAACCAGTTTTAATAGGGTGGTTCCTTTAAATGCAAGCTTTCTTCCTGGAGCCAATATTTATTTTGTAGAGAGAGTACAGAAATTCATTAAACAATATAAAATAATCAATATAAACAGAATATCAGAATGGCCTTACAGCTCCCAAGATCCAAAAATATAGCTTCACTTCACTTTATTTACCTTCTGAGAGCTTTTTTTCTAATGTGGTAACTGTTAGGCTCTATCTGCTCTGCTCAGTGTTAGGGCTGTCATGATGAAAGTGCATAAACAATATAAATAATAGTTGTTGGCACATGAAAGGAACTCTGAGTGGATTGTTCTTTTGGAATTTAACAGTCAGGGGTTTTGTTTGACTCTCAGGGATTATTTTTTATTATATTTTTACGTTTAATCCAAAAATTCTTATCTTAAATTGATTATTTGAAAAAACGTCATTCTTCTAATATTTACATGGGAATTTAATATTTATAGCTTGATGCTAGGCAATCCTAATACAATTTAGTAAATATTTATTAAATAGGGCTTGTTTTTAAAGGCTTATCATTTTGTAACCACTCTGTAGCGCTAACACTCTTTGAAGCAGAATGTCAGCCTGCCCAACTCAGTTTCTATATTGTCTTTCCATTCCTTGTCTGCAGTGATCCTTCTTGACTTCTTTTTGCTGCTGAATAGTTAAATAGTTTAATCTCTTTCAGATCCTTGATATTATCAGGTTATATAACCTCCCACTCTATTCCCACTCAGCATCTCTGAAATGTAATATTCGCACGTGGATTTTTTTTACTTCTCATTTGAGATTTGAAGAGAATGCCTCTAAAACATTGTTTGAACCCATGGCAACTCTCCTCGTGATGAATTTTCCATTTCTCATTTACGGGCAAGTGAATTGACTTACTGAGACCTTGCAGTCAATATTGTCTTGATATCATTTAATTGCCAACGTTCGGTTTTTAGATGCACAGCTTGAGCTTGCAGACTCATTCCAACTCTTTTTTGAAGATGATGAGTGCTGAAGTACTGACTCACAGTGGAAAGCAGACCGTGTCTATCTTCTCAGTTTGGAAACTTAAAACCAAGCCATGTAAATCAATGAACTTGATACAATGCTATAAACAGCTTACCCAGTCGCCAATGGCGTCAGTAATAGAACTTGGGCATCTGCTTCACATTTTCTTCTCCTGCTGTGCCCTTCCTCTCTCCTTAAAGCCTAAGTGACAAATTAAGTCAAAGTGGACGTGTGAGGAGCACGGGGAAGAGCATGTTGAAAACAAAGCAATTCAGAGCATTTTCTCCTTTCTCTCCAAGTCAATGGCAGGTGTTCTACGCCCTATTACAGCCCTGATAGCGCGTTATGGTGCATCGTTTCGGCGTGTTTGCTTTCAGGCTGGATGAGTAAATGTCAGTGCAGACAGCAGTTACCCAGGCCAAATGAAACCACAGTTGGATGGCAGCAGGTGAACAGAGGAGTGTCCAGCTCAGGGGCCTACCCTGCACCACTCCTTACGTGGAAGGCTGCAAATATTGCAGATTTTGTTAGTGGGAAAGAAGCAGAAATGTTTTCTTACCGTTTTACGGTTCTTTCACGATCGATTGTGGGTCTCTGCGTGATGAAGAGAGCTTTTCAGAGTAAATATGGACAGTTCAGCTTGTCTGTCTTCCCATTTATTGACACGAGATGGGCAACAGACAATGTGTTATGAGCAAAAAACGTTTCATTACATTAGGAACCATTTCTTTGCTAAAACACCCATGAAATCAGCCTCTTGACATATTCCCCAGCAAGTTAATCTGATCGTGATTGGCTCTGAGTGAAATGGAAATGAGAAAATTCCAATAAGCATGTGAACATACAGGCTGATTTTCAACCCACTTTAAACACAGGTTGGCTGAAGACATTACTTGTATAGGCGAGTAAGTGAAAAGCTGAAGTGCATTTGAATGTAAAAGCCAAAATCAATTTGATTTTAAGTGATTTTCAACGGATTTTAAAAAGCAATGGCGTGGAACTTATGTGCAAGGTTAAAAGGCTTCAATTTGATTCCCTTCAGAGTAAAGCGAGCTTATTTTTTCTCCTTTATTCAATTTGTTATTTTTTTAATCCCACTACTGTTTTCGAGGGTCTGTATATCACTTTACCAGTTTTAGTCAAAGTTATTGGACCAACAATGTGAAGTATTTTTATACACAGAGCTGTACAGCAGATGGGACCCCATGAATATTATATTATTCATAGCCATTGAATTAGAGATGCCTTAAAAAAAAAAAAAAATGTAGTCTGCCATCATATGGCCTCAGCTTTATCCTGGCTGCAGGTTTCTTTTAGCTACATTCGTTGAGTAAAACAAAATCCCCTTTGAAAATAGCAAGAACCTTTCCAAATCCCCTTTGAAAATAGCAAGAACTCTTCCTGGTGAATTCAGCCAGTTGCTGGTCAGACTGATTACCACTCATTCCCTGAACAAAATGATTTTGTGATACGGGATCCATAATGAGTCTGAAGAAATCTGGATTCAATTTTAGTCCTTGACTAAAAGATGGCCCAGCCTTGGCCATCTTGGGCAAAGCATTTATTCTCATTTTTTGTTTCCAAAACTATAAAGTGAGAGTAATTTTTTTTTTTTTTTTTTCTTGTTTTGTTTATAATATTTTTTTCTCTGTCAGTCTAGACTGTTACTGGTTTTGGCTAGGGGATTGATCTTTATTGCAACCCCTGCTCATCACATTTGAAAAGTAACTTCTTACAGTACTTGGAAAATTATGGTGCAACTTAACCTGCAATTCCAGAAGGATTTTTATCAAACAGTGACAAGGAAACATAAGGTGCTAGAGCTCCTCAGCTTGCATGGTCAGGCACTATCCAGGGAATTCAAGTGGTCCTAAGTAGTTGCTGCTTGTGCTTTGGAAGATGCTTCTCAATACACATGTGATAAGGATGCAGAATTGTGGTCAAACACAGGTTTAAATCACGTGGAGAGTTGTTCCACAGCAGAGCTAAACAGGATTTAAATGAGCTTAAATTGGAGCAGAATAGAGCTTGCTGACATCTTTGTGCAAATATCAGTGATTAAGGATGGTGACAAATGTGTCTGTGCTATTAATTGTGGGATCCCATATCATAAAGGATTCCGGAAACATGATCCGTTTGTCTGGCAGTATTTTAAGTGAGGAATAAACAAGCTTAATTTCTGAGCCTTCTTTGCATCACTGTAAATTGGAGTAGAATTTCTCCCAGAAGTTAGACACTGTGTCACAAGATCATTTGTATCCTCTCTCTTTCAGTCTCTGCATTCCAGTCCTTATGGCTTCCTAGTCTATAATTTAGTTTTCTGTTTCTATTTCCATAAGGGGGTTTTATCACTAATGTTGTTGCACAATGTAATTAGAAGGCAGTTCCTGACTGAGATATCAACTGCAGTTGATACACTGCTTGTGAAGCAATATGATAAATCTTATTTATGAAAAGAGAGTAAGGATAAGGCCTTCAGAAGGGATCATCTAAAAGTTAGACTCTTATTTCTATAAGTTCTCTATTTTTCAGTGGAAGTGCTGAAGTTCTCAGCACTTGGAACCAACCTAAGTATCTGAGGCTCTGAAATGTCAGTCAGTGCATTTGTCCCTTCACTTCCATTTGAAAGATTCTTTGTGGTACAAAATGTCAGTTTTCCAGTCTGCATATTTACTCACTGGGTACTTTTTACTACCATTTTAAACTATTCATTTTTTTTAAGCCTCTATCTGGGCATCAGTAAAAACTTAGTGATATAAATGGGCTACTAGAAGGGCAATTTAGCCAATTCAGCTGCCTTAGACTAACACAGACTAATACTTTCATAATTTCTTTTTTGAAAGCATTCAAACTGTTCTGAAAAATATTTGCCAAGCTGAGTTTTCCCAAGAATTTGCTTCAAAATCTTTAGGTGGTGGCTCTGAAGATGATGTGAATGTGTATTTTTGGGTACCAAAATACTGTTATTAAGTTGGTGAGCAGTCACACATTTGTTTGGGTTTTTTTCATTTCTGTTGGAGTGAGTCCAAAAGGGGCCACAAAGACAATCAGAGGGCTGGAACACCTCTTCTGTGAAGACAGGCTGAGGGTTGGGGTTGTTCAGCCTGGAGAATAAAAGGCTCCAAGGAAACCTTATTATAGCCCTTCAGTATCTGAGTGGGCTACAGGAAAGCTGGGGAGGGACTTTTGCAAGCACCTGAAGCAATAGGATGAGGAGAAATAGTTTAAAATGGAAAGAGGGTAGGTTTAGATTTGATCTTAGAAATTCTTCACTGTGAGGGTGGTGAGACACTGGAGCTGGTTGCCCAAGGAGGTTACGGATGGCCCATCCCTGGGTTCAAGGCCAGGCTGGATGGAGCATGGAGCAAGCTGGGCAAGTGGGAGGTGTCCCTGCCTATGGCAGGAGGTTGGAACTGGATGATCTTTAAGGTCTCTTCCAACCCAAACTGTGAAAGTCTGACAGCAGCATTATGCCATCACAACTGTTTCATTAATTCAAACCTGTCATAAAGGCACACGGTATCAACAGCAAATGCAGGGCTTTTTGTTTCCTGCAATGCTGATAATGTACTCTCTCACTCTGGAATATAGCAAATTTATTTTCTGTCCACATTTCAGACCCCAGATAATAGCTGGTGTGTTTTGTAAAACACATACAGAGCATAGAGCAAGTACTAAAACCCCCTGATCTCTTCACATGGGCAAATGGGCAAGATTTTGAACTTGACTCCCAGTAGCATATGCATGCACCTACATGCAAATCTGAAATAAAGGAAGAATGCCTAACCTGAGGCCTACAGACTCGCTCCAAAAATACCAGAGTTCATCCCTGGACTGTATTAATCTTAATGAAGGACTGAAATCCACGTCCCAGAATTCGAGTCATCCATCTTATGCTGAGGAGCATGTTGCGACCAGTGATGATTTTTTCTTTTTCCCCCAAGAGCTAATCTGGCAGATAAAGGATGAGAACATTAGACATTGGTTTCTTTTTATTTCAAAGTAGTAGCTGGTTTTTTTGACATGACAAAAGTTGAGTCACTCTCAGGGGTATTGTTCTACCAATGTGCTTTGCTTCTTGCTACATGGTAGGGTCTGAACAAAGCAGAGCCTACTTGATCCATTTCTCCTCTCGTGGAGCTGCTCTGGATTAGCTGGAGAAGTCTTTTTGCACACCAAGCAGTGCAGGTACAGTCAGTGCCTACCAGCAACTCATCCTGACAGAGATGGCTGCACATTTTATCCAACCAGTGTTTCGATTAGTTTAACATTCATCACTGGAAGTGCTGACTGAGCCCATGGCTAGAACTCCCCATGGTCTGGCAGTGTGTTGCACGTTTCAAGAAAGCAGAGCTAGGAATTTTTGTTATTCCTTATGCTTGCAGTTGTATTGTCAGAGTCTGGGTGTGCTTCATGAACCAACAGACTTCCGTGGCACCATGTGGTTGTGAACTGGCATACTGTACAGCAGAGATGGTGAATGAAGCTGGTTTAGTTGGGGGCTTTGTGTTGTGTCTTCTGAAAGTAAAGTATTCTAAAAGCAAAAACTCAAGCCCCTTTTACAATCCACACACAACCATTCCAGTTAGCCCAGCTACTCACCTGATGTTGTTGTTTTTTTTACTACCTACAGTGACAATAACACATGAAATGTCTTTGAGCTTACGTGTCATCAGGGAGAGGAGAGCCCATTTCCCCCAGGGTGAGCAGCAGCCACCTTGCTGCCTTCACCTTCAAGTGTCCCTTTACTGCATGCAAGCACCTGTAGAAGCTAAAATCACCTGAAAGTGATTGCCTGGAAAGCCAGCACTGGTGAGTCTGGGGCTTGAAAGGTGAGGGAGGGGGAAAGTTTGGGTGCATAAATAAGCTGAAAAAATCCTCACTGTCAAATGGAATGTTCCTCTGCTTTATCACCATTATTTTTAGTGAGATTTTGCATTATGGTACCTTGAGTTTTAAATTAAATGTCAAATATAATTTGGCACTACAAAGAATGAATTATGTGACTGCCCTTAGAGAAAATCAGAAGGCTTAGCTCTCCGAGTTAAATTGGTATCTGCCTTATACTGAGCTGATGTGGGCTAATTGATTAGGATCTGACAGGATCCCATATTGCAAATTCAGCACAATCTCTTCCATTAAAAAAAAAAAAAAATAGACCTAAGGTACCTTTAGGGAAAAGCAAAAAAAAAAAAAAGTCTTCAGTAAAACAGAATGGGGAGAGGAAGAGAGTATCTTTAAGGACTCTCTTTTGCATTGGTGGTTTAGTTCCTCCAGAAGCCCAGGGTACAATATGGATGTTAAGGTGCCCCAGGTCACTTTGGAAGCAGATGTGCAGTAAGATTTCAGGTTCTTCTGGCCTAATTTTAAAGAGCAGGAAAATATTTTCTCAGATAGCTGACTAAATCTATCTCCATAAGAACTAAGATGACAAAGTGCCACTTTAGATCATTAAAGGAGAGTAATACATTTTAATCAGCAAGTATATGAGGGAAGGACAAACCAAACGCTGTAGCACTGGGTCATTTTATAAATTCAGTACTTGTGGCCCTCTCCCTTTCAAAATGCATGATTCCATTTCCTGGAAACATCAGTCTTTAAAAACTATTGTCAAGTAAACAAGCCTTGTGTTTCTCACAGCCTTCATGTCTGTGTAGTCTGGGTTTAATTTTCTGTTAAGACTAAGTTTGAAGTTCTAATGTAGTCAGGCTGGAATCTGTCACTCAGCTTATTGCATGTTGATGACTCAGTGCAGTTTCAGCTGTAAGCAGACCATGATTTATGGACACCAAGTGAACTCCTGCGGCAAAAACCAGCCATGAGATCAGAGCAGCAATAGGGCCCTTTTTTTGGCAGGAGACAGCGCCTGCATTTTTCTCATTCATGCCAAACTGCTTTGCACGGCAATTAGCTCTGTCCTCATTTAGTCTCCAGTCCCAAAGGGTAATGAAAGTCATATATCATCTTCAAGGCTGCTAATTATCCAGCTCAGTTACAGGTAGGCTTTGTAACTGTGAGAAGGGCCTGTCTGCTTGATATTTATTGCTCTTCCAATAAGCAAGCAAAGGAGAAAGGGGGGAGAAAAAACTTTCTTGAGAGCTTGCCCATACCCCTTGCCTCAGATCCTTGACATACCTTCTGCAAATGTGCTAGTCAAAGGGGAAATGTCTTCATTCCACATATCCATTTTTCATGCTGTAACTAAACAGTCAGCAAGCACAGAGAGCAAGTGCTTCAAACACGAGAAAACATAGATTTGGGGTGAGCTTGTTTCTAGTCATTTGCTTGTGGAAAGACAAACCTCTGACTGCAGAGCCAGGTAAACAGGAAGGGTAACAGCAAGGAATGAGGAACTCCTTTTTCTTTCTCTACCCCTTTCTCTTCCCAGCCCTTCAGCACACACCCCAGCAGCATCTTGGGAAAACAGCAGGGTTAGAGAAGGGTGATAGTTCTGCTGAGGATTGACCAGAGGAAGCTTAGAGCTCCACATTTCAACCCTCCAGCAGCCCTGAAATGCAGTCAAATACAAATCTTGACCAAGTGTTTGGGTCCTGCCTGACTTTCTGTCTGAGCTGAGCCAGATGCTTGGCAATTGCAGTTGGTTTGGATGTGGGCATTAACAGAGCCAGGTCTTGCAATTAGGAGCCATCTTCTGCTGTTGTCAATGTATTGGCTAAATCAACAGCCCAGGTATTTGAGTCCTCACTCTGCTAAGGGGTGAACTTCTTCCTAAACTTGGATAAAAATCCTGCTCAGTTTTGAAAATGTTTAGTTTGCTTTTGATCTCTTTGTTTCATTTGTATGTTACCTCTTTGCCATACTTATTTTGACCACTGGGCCTGAAGACTGCATGATCCAAGATGAAGCAGTCTGCTGCAGTGCCACTGTGGAGATATCTCCACATCCCATCAACCAGTGAAGGACTTGCCAGATGTCCTCTGTAACAGCCCAGTAAAAGCTCCTGATTCATATGAAAAGCTCCCAGAAAAGCTTTTTCCATTGCTGCACATCAGCTGGGTGCTTTTTTTTGACAGTGGTGGCAGAGACTGGTAGGAAAAAGCTCCTGTGCATCTGCAGAAGAGTAACTCTGTTAACTCCAGTACAGGGCACACGGGTGGATACGTTCTGTGCAGCATGCATGGACAGAAGTCACCTCTCCAGGCACAGCACCTCATCTCTCTGGCAGTATCAGGGCTTGTTGTCTCCAAAATCCTCAAGGTGCCTTGCTGGGTAGAAAGGCAGCTGTGAAAATCAGCACGTGGAAAGGGGGAGCTGGGGCAGAAGCAGTCAGTAAAGCTCAGGCAGTTCATCACTTTGGCTGTGACCATGGCTGGAGATAGCATGGGCAGGAGGAGCAGAGATGCTCATCCTTTGTGCACAGTGAGAGGTGATGCTGGTGGAGAAGATATGGACCTATTGTCACAGTAGAGACACACTGAGAGCAAACTGCCAGGTACCCAGCTCTTGGGGTGGAGAGCTGAACTGCAGCACAGGGGGAGTTTCTGCAGCCTTTCAAGGCTTTGAACTGCTGTGTGGCACTGGGAGGGACCTGGAGCTGTTCTGGTGCCTCTGGGTATCTCCAGTGGGTTCACCCAGGCCTGACTTTCATTCCTGTCAGCAGCAGGAAAGCATGTAGAGGTGGGGATGTGAAAGAAGGAGAGGAGGAAGGTCCTTATTCTTTTTTACAAGTCCTCTTCCTGTCTTTGCTGTTGTGTGAAAAGGAAGGGTCAGCTTGCACGATCAAAAGGGATTTGATTTTGTTTTGCATTGAGAACAGCACAACATTTTACACTGCTTTCACCTTTTTCCTTGACCTAGAGGAAGCACTAGAAAGCTGGATGAGATCCAGGCAGTTCAGATGCTGAGATTCAGAGGAGCAAAGCAGTGGGTGCTCATCTGTCGTGCATTGGCAGCTTCCCTTGAACTGAGCAGTGCTCATCTGATTTACACCAGTCACAGAGCTGCCCTGCAAACCTTGAGCTATTTGTCTGGGTTGTCTTTGCCACTTTCCAAACCTGTTGACTTGAACTTTCAGTATTCCAAGTGCTCTCACCCCACCCTTCCTGGAAATAGGTACCCAGCTTGTTCTGACAGCTGTGGGAGCTGCTGCTATGTCCCTGCTGCAGAGCAGGGTGCTGGTGGCTGTCCCTGCTGTCTCACAGGCACAGTGCCACTGGTGGGGAAGGGCAGGGAGCTGGACAGAAGTCATCATTCAGGACCAGAGCAGTGATCCATCTAATCTGAGATCTTGGCACTGACAAAGGATATTACTGACTGCTGTAGAGGAAGCTGTCCCTTTTCTCCTCGTATTTAATTCTTTCCAAGAATTTCTGTTTCTAAAATAAAAAGTTGATTTTTGCACTATTCATTCTGTATTCCTCTAGCCTGTTCTTTTTACACCTCTTGAAGTTTTTTTGCAGTCTGCCTTGTGAATTTAGCAAAGAGTGGGAGACAGCTAATAGGAAGAAGCAAATGTTAAAGGCTTCACCCAAATGCTGCTGAAGCCACATTCTGTTGCCTTTTCCACCATTTGGTTTAGATCTGCCTCCTGAGCCAGCTTTTCATGTAGTACTCATTAGCATGACACCAATATTAAATATAGTTTTGGAAGTAGTATTCTCTGAGATGAAGATGAGAAAGTAATTAAAAATGAATGTTCAAGCCTTACAGATCTGTCCCCAAAAGCTTCTCTCTGAGTTTCATTTCACTTGGTTGAATTTTTCCATTTATTGTTCATTTCTTGAAACAAACATTTGGCTGACTTCTATCTGTTTCCATGTGTAGAGCACTGCCCATGCTACCATAAAAGCAGGTATTCCAGAGGCCTGTTCTTTACCAGAAATATGATTTGTTGTTGTGAAGCAACTAACAGGGGAATCTGGGCATAGTTTTGTACTTGTTCCAAACTTGTCTTGAACTGCTGAAAAGGTGGTGAAAGGGTGAGTGTCTGTCCCCTGCCCTTGCTGTACTGCTGAAAAGGTGGTGAAAGGGTGAGTGTCTGTCCCCTGTCCCTGCTGTGTGCCAGCAGCAGCACCATCCAGCTGTGCAGCAGCTGCCTGGGGATGCAGCTCTGGCTGACTGCTGAGGCAGCAACCACATCTGCTGACAAAGAGTAGAGGAGACACAGGTGAGGTGGTGGGAAGGTCTGTTTGGGTCTGCCCTTTCAGTACTGTTTGGAAGTTCAAGTAGATGAAGCTGACCATGAAATCACATCCTTACTGCAGCTGCATCCATACTCTTTCTGTTTAGGCCTCAGTTTGTTGGAGGTGCAGGACATGAGAGTATTGCTCCCCTTCTTAGCAGGAGGAGTTTTTTTCTTTTCTGATTTACATTTCTATGCTCAGCTGTAAATGTACTCACTGCTCCTCTTCCCTTTGAAACAGGCAGTCACTACAAATCAGCAGTCAGGTGCAGTCTGGTGAATGTTACACTCATGTCTACCAAATCTTTGGCATGTGTATGTGGGGTAAGTTGGGGAAGGATGTTTTATCCAATCTCTTCTTCTGTGTTCTGCTCTGTAGATGTTCTTGTACTATGGTCACCTCTCTCCTATAATCTACATGTCATTCTGGGTTTTGGCAGAGCAGACAAGGTCAGAGACATGCACAGAACAAAAGATGTTAAAGCTTCTGGTGTTACCTCTTTTGGAAGTTTGCTCTTTGTTTTGTAAAGAAGAAATCTTGAAGAGGCCACAAGATGTCCCATCTTTTGTGCAGGTGAACTCTGGCCTTTCTATGGAGTAATTGATGGTTGTGGTCTCCATCCTGGGTCTGTGTGCAAGTATACTGGAAAAAGAATAACATTGTTTGATCTCAGTTTGAAGTTTTGTGAAAAGTCATTGTAGGTATCACAGAAAAAAACCCCGTGCTGACAGTACTGCTGATGGAGCACCTAGATGGGCCCTTTCATGGGAACCAGCTGGCCTCTTGTGAAGTCCCACTGGAACCCAATAGCTGGCTAGAATCAGCCAGTTAAACAGGGATTTATTTTATGCTGATGTTTTGCTACTGAGTTTTTTAAAAGAGTAATGGAAAGCTCTTTCTCAAATTAGATATGGTGTGTCTCAGCCAGATAGGGAGCTTGTTCATGGTCTTCTTTCTCACCATCCCTGGGCTCCTCTAATGCAACACAGCCAGAACCCTGACATCTCAGTGCCTTTCTTGCTTTGGGAAGACTGACAGGGTAAAAGTGGTGAGTAAAGGCCAAATGTGTTCCTGCTGTTCAAGAAAGCTTCCTGAATATGCAAGATTTTTTCCAACTTAGTAGGGTGTTATGATTTTATGATCCCTTTTCTGATCTGCTCAGACTGTTTGAGGCTATTTCTAGGAAGAGTCATAGTGATTCTGCACCTGGTAACATCACAAAAGTGAGTGTGGCTCTGTGCAGTTCTTACCTAATTGTGCTTCTTGGCTAGATCTCTCTGTGATTAATTAACATGCTTATTAAGCATGAAGGAAAATGTTTTATTTACTAATAGAGTAAACAAACAAACTACCAACATCCCTAAATTTAGTGAACCATCAGTGACTGTGGTTGTATTCAGATTCAAAAACTAATTAGCACATTGTGTAAGTATATTCAGAAGCAATCCCTTTATTCTGATTTTGCTTCCTATAACTGGACCCATGTTTTTCAGGTTTGCAGTCTCTGAGCCAAGGCAACCATCCTGTTGTCCTCATTCAAACCCAATCAGAATTTTCTTTTAGTTTTCTTTTCATAGGTCTGTTGCAATATTTTTTTACTGGAGGCTATATCAATATCATCATTAAGAACCAGCCAAGCAGGGGAACACCTCTCCCTCTAGTTGACTCTCTAAGCAGTGCCTTAGTACTATTTCATATATCTTTGGCCTGGCTGTTGGAAAGACTCAAACTGGACAGAGTCTGCTCCCAGTGGCTCTGCAGTACAATAATCAGCACCTGATTTGGGGCAGGGCTCAGTTACTGGCTGGCCAAGAAGAGAATGGGAACTGTAGCAGTCCTTTCTCTTTCATGGCGTCCTAAGTGTGCTCCCACCACTCTGATTTCTGCTTTCTCAGCTCCTGACTCCCCATATATATCTGTGTCCCAGTTGAGACTCGTTGGCAGAGGAATGCAACCAGAGTTGCCTTTCAGCTTGCCACATGGTTCCCAGAGGTCTTACATGCCTTGCAGGCAAAATACCTTTTGTGCTTATTACTGATACAGATATTTTTGTCCTATTTATGGATACATCAGCCCTGAAAGTGCTGAGACCCACAAACTGGCCCAGCCTGTAGAAAGTCTGGAACCAGAAGCAGTGGGAAGGACAGCAGATGAATCCACACTCTCTTTGTAGAACATGGCTTGGTCTAAGACACATGGTGGTTGTGCAAACACAGCCAAACAGCCTCTAGGTCTGAGCTCCTATCTCTGCACATAATCACATGGACCAACCACTCAGTCTGCATCCTGGAGTCAGATCCTGAAGTGCTCAGTGAGGGAAAATTCTCATTGGAGTCTGGCAGGAGGAGCATATAATTTTGTCCAAAAATACTGAATATGCAGTAGCAGCTGTGGGTTGTCAAATCCAGCGTAGGATTCTACTCCACATCATATGCTTCAGCACTTTATACAGACTACATTTAAATTAATTTTTAATTAGCTCATTATCCAGATAGAAGATCTGCTCATCTCAAGTTCCAGGACCACAACTTTGCCTGCAGGTCTCTCAATCAGACAGTTGGGTGATGGCAGCACCCATCCTGAGCTGGAAGTGCTCAGCCCCTGCAGCAATGAGACTAATATTAAAAGCCCTGATAGGATCAGGCACCACCCTCCATTATATCACGACTGCATTTCCATCTTCGTGCCCAACCTTCTTACAGACTATAAAGAGCTTGTGGAGGGTGGGGATTCGTGACTGCTGGAAAACCCACATGCCATGGTGAGCCAGAGCTGTTTGACTCTGCATAATGCTGCTACCCAGGACCTCTGCATGGGGTTTGATGATTAAGTGCAAGTTCAGCCCACCCAAAGTGATTCATAATGAATTGCTGGTCCAGAGATTGCAAGCCACAGCTCTTCTCTCTTTCCTGGTTGGAGAAGCTCTTGCAGACATACCTGCCTAATGAAGGGTGGCAGTGCCAGTTGCCTCTAATAGTATTACCTGCTTTGGAAATACCTCCTCTGTCCAAAATCTGGGGGATAAACTGTTACATGTACTTAGCTTGCAGCATCAACAGGCAAGGCTGAGAAAGTACTGGCTTTCCAGACCTGGAGTTGAGGTGTGCATAAAGCCATTTCCTTGGGTTTGTGCAGGAAGCACGTGGCACAGTGAGGAACAGACCACGGATCACTTAAGGTCCAACCAGAGATCTGGATTAACTAGAGATCCTCCTCAGCCCTCTGGTCCCTACATCTTAACAGTCTCTTCATTACATGTTTTTAGTCCCATTAGCATATTCCCCTGGAGCTTCCAACCCACTCCAGTGTAACAAGCTGGCAGTAGTTATAATTATTCCCAAAAAATTGTTGTTTCTTTTTTGCTTCCTTCCATTTGCTATCAGAATGACCCTCAGAAAACTAATTTCCATGAGGGAATGGACATTTTCCCCTGTTTCCAGCATGACTTAGGGAGGGATAGCTGCTTCACAGGGGACTGCTTGCTTCAGCCTGGCCAGATGGAAGTCAAGGCTGTCAACTTGACACAAACTGTGAACGTGATGCAAAAATGACTGTGAAAAGGTTTATGCTTTCCTCTTTAGAGTACAGCAAATCTTACTGAGAAGGTGTTCAATCTCAATTTAATTTCTATGAAACCCTGTTCTTGGCCTGTGAGAAACCACAGCACACTTCAGTGCCAGGAGGTAATCCAGCTGCAAAGACTCCTGGAGCTTTTGTCCAGCCATTCACCGCTCTGGAATTTCAGAATAAACTGAATCAACTGGAATGCATTGGGTGGGAGGGGGTAGGTAAGAAAATTAAGAGATCTGAATGAGTGCTGAAACCACTGGCTCAGTCTCTAATTTCATTCCTGTTCATTTTGTTTATCTAGGAAGAACAGGGCAGGGAATGTGTAAGGATGTATGTGCTGTTTGTTTAGATCTGGAGCAGGAAGCCAGTTCCTAAGCTGAGGCTCTGCTCTGAAGCAGAGAGACTGATTTGCTATAGGGATATAATGAATTTATTTATTTTAATGACATTTCTTGTCTTTTGTTTTATGTGTAACAAAGGAAGATAGTGACTTTCTTCAAAGCCCATCTGTCAGAGATCCTTCATTGTTATTGATTTCCATTCTACTCCTTCCAGCTTCTCTATGAGTCGCTGGCATTCAAGGGCCAAAGCTTTGTGATATATTTGCTGTGGTTTTATCAATGCCATACAAAGCCTCAGATCTTGTCTGCTCCCTGATTGTGGTGAACCCGAAGATGGAAAACTAAGCTGCACTGAAGCATTTCAATATCCTATTTCACTGCAACTCACATTAAATTTGCTATTCTCTTTGAAGTCAGCAGAAAAACCCTGACATCAACTGAGAATCTGTGTTTCTGACAACATTACTGCTTGTCTGGTAGAGCAGTCCCTGTGGCCACAAAGAGTGAAAAGTAGCAAGGCAGTTTCTCCGAGGTCAGGAATGCTAAAAACCCAGATAATTCACCCTCTGAGCAGCTTGGCATCCCCTTCCCCTCTTCTTTTCAACTTGTTCTAACCTCTAAGCACCACTGCCAGTGTGGCATGGGTCTGAATTGTCAGAACTGGGGGGTGGGGGTAAGCAGTGGGCATGAAAAGGGGGGAGGCAAGCAAAATATTCCCAAGAGTGGGAATGTTGCTCTCAATAACGCTGGCTATTTCTCTGAATATAGATGTTGCAGAGGATTTTCTCTAAGAGACAGGCATCCTGCCTCCAAAAATAACTTGTGCCTGATCTTTCAAAACCCTTCATAATGTACCTTGCCAGTTATATGTTGCTGAGCAGGAGGGTTGAGAGGATTATTTCAGCTGTGGCAATCAGTTTACACCTTGAACCACAAGATCGGATTACTTTTGGTATTTAATTTTGAAATATTTCCCCCAGATGTACTGTACCTTTACATGTTTCCCGGATGAATTTCATTTTGTTATTTCCTGCTCTTATTTCTAAACCTTCTCAGGTCCTCTGTGTTATTCCTCTGTCTTCACTTTCATTTGCAACACTTCCTAATTCAATATCATCTGCAAATTTCATTATTGTATCAGCTCTTTATATCTCTTGATCAGTGGTTTTAAAATATTACTGAAATATTAAAAACTTGAGTTCAGCACAGGCTCTGCAAATTTCCCAAGGGGCAGTTTCATCAAATAATTCATTCTTGGGGAGTTTGTGTATGGTTGGTGTGTGTGACACTGTGGATGTGCAGAAGACAGCTCAACAGAAATTGCTGAAGACAATCAATGCTTTCCTTGCTCTGAGAAGCTGAGTCCACAGACATCTCAAAGGTGTGAAACAGCAGAAATAGGGAGTGGGAGCATGGCTGTACAAGCAATCATGAGAGTTTTCTATGGGAATCCTCTTGGAGAAATGAATTAAAAGATGTCACAAGCATGCTTCACATCACAGGTAAAGACTGCTCTTGGAAAAGAAGATTCAGATAGTCCAAACAACCCTGATAGTTCCTCTCAGGAGCAGGAATAGTGAAGGAAGTAGTAAAGAAAGAGGTCCAAGGGCAGTGTTCAGTGGGGCTCTAAAACAGTGATTTGAACTTGATTTATAGCAAGTGGAAACCAAGGACCTGAGAAGGAAGAGCAAGAAAAGATAAAAATGTTTGAAATGGTCATTGAAACAAAGGGAATAAGAAAGCTGTGAGACCAAAAATAAAAAGATCTGTTGAAGTAGCTGAGGCAGCAGATGACTAATGTATAAACTCTTGAGCAGCAGAATAAAGAATAGGCTGAATTTTAGAAGGTTTTACACACAGCTTTATGCTAGCATCTAAATAAACAAAGTTGAATAGTTCCATTAAATGATTTACTAACACATAAGACGTTGCACATTGATAACTTCTTTCTGTTTGGCAGTTTCCTAAGTTTGTCTGGCAAGTTCTTTCTGCAACCTCTTTGTTTCTTCGTGCAACCTCTCAGCCCTTGCAGGTTATTTTTCCCTGTCCTTGTTTAACTCAGTGGAGATTCTTTACTGGCTGACACATCTTTATGAATTGCTTGCTCTTCCTTACCTTTTGTGGTTGCCTGCATTCTTGCTACAGATACAGAAGAACAAACACAGTGAGCTATTTTGTTTACTGGTTGTTGTTTTTTTTTCCACAACAGAAGTTTTCTTGCGTTCTGAGAGGGATTTTTAACTCAGTGGCTTTAGGATGATTATTTATCAGCTCTATCCCCAGTGTAATGGATCACATTTCTCAGTTACTGCTGCTTTGTATTTTAGGCACTTTATTAGAACTAATCACTAACCAGGTGCTGAGCAAACACAAAATGAAAGCATGGGCTTTGTCCCAGTGAATTTGCAGCTTGTTGGGTGTTGTGGTGCAGTCAGGTGTCCTGGTGTTTGGAACCCAGAGCATGGCATTTCAAGCATGGTTATTATTGTTCAGAAACGTGGTCCTCACCAAACTGGAGATTTCAATTATTATGCTTTGGCAGAATGAAACCGGAAATATTATCTGGGCTCCCTGATTTTGTTTTGAAACCAAAACTTAATTTCCAAGACCACAGAAAAGTGGTGGTCAGATAGTATTTAAACCAAAATGGTGCTGTTTGTACAAGAGCTTGATATGATGCCCAAAGGTTTTGTGCAGGGTATTAAACATTCTCACAGTTAAACTTCAAGCAGCCAGCCTGGGCTGTGCAAGCTTGGTGCTGAGGCTCTTCAGAGACTCCATAAAGAGAGACAAGGACCTGCACACCTCCATCATCCTCTGGACATAAACCTCCAGACCTAGGGACCTAGAGACAGACTGAGTGACTGGTCACTGTCCCACTGTGTACCCACACTGCTGTCTCCAAGCAGGGTCTGAGCAGCCAGAGTCTCAGCAGCCAACAGTCATGGTGATCTTTTTTTAAAGAGCTAAATCACTGAATCTGGAGTACTCATCCACAGCTGTAATCACAGCTATGCTTGGGAATCATTTTTATCAGGAGGAGGGCAGTGGGGAAAGGAGATCAGCTTGTAAGTTTGCACAGAAAAAGAGTCTGTGTTGGAGGAGGGTCAGCTCAGGAGCTGGGCTGTAAGTGCTCTGCACTCCAGTGAAAAAGAAAAAAAAAAAGCTGAGTTCTCTTCTCTGGGAACCTCACTTATTAGGCAATTTTAATGTAGCTGTAACAAACTCCCTTTAAGCTCTACATGTTGTAATGCATAGGTCTTGGGGAGGTCTTGAATCAAAAGATGAAAGCCAACTGCCTCCAGTTGTCCTGGGGATGTGTGACACTTGCAGCTGCCCCACATGCACCAAGCCCTTCCCTCTGGAGTGAGTTTTACCATAAGGGTTTTACTGCTTTATCTGGGTCTGATCAGGGCAGGTAAAATCTCCTAATTAGCTAACTTAGAATTTTCTCAGGTTGCCATCTTTGTCACTGCTGGTAATTCTCCCCTGGAAGAACTCAA
Organism: Florisuga fusca; assembly: GCA_038090715.1. Lineage (NCBI taxonomy): Eukaryota > Metazoa > Chordata > Aves > Apodiformes > Trochilidae > Florisuga > Florisuga fusca. The sequence goes on along the minus strand of JAAWXA010000010.1, from coordinate 26,025,905 downwards.
TTCACGTTGCTTTCACTGCAGATGCTGGGATCTCTGCAGCCTGAGCCCGGAAAAACCCATCCAGTTTGAAACCCCCACTAATTGTGCTGCAGCCTGTAGGTTGCAGAGCAGCCTGGTTCTGTTTTCCCACAGCCAGGAGAAGGCCTCAAGGCCAAAATGTCACCTCAGATTTCTTTTTGATCTCAACTTATATTTTATTAACCCTTTTAACTTCACTGAGGGTGTGCAAGGAAACATGTATATTCCCTTTCATGTAAAACCAGCATTGTCCTTACATCTTGTGTGCAAATGTATCAGCAGTTTTTCACACAAAGGATTATTTAGATGCAATCTATCTGCCTTGTGAGTTTACAGATAAGAGAGGGTGGGCAGCATTTATTTATTTATTTATTCTGCAATGTTTGTGATTTACTCCCTTTTTATTTTCTCTCTTTAACTCCATCCAAAATATTTTCTGAGCATCTTAGTGAAATATAATACTAGAAGCCCTTTAATGGCACCTTTTCATCTCACAGTTGCAGAGTGCTTTTCAGGGCTTAATTAAGTTTTACAGCACTCCTTTCAGGTGAGTGTAATTTGGATGCATCCGTTCCTGTTTGTGAGGAAACTGAGGCAAGGAGCAGTGATTGATTCGAGGCTGTGAGCCAAATAAAATATCAGAGTGAGAATTATGGCCCAGCAGATTTGATTAGTATCATGTAATTCCAGTAAGATTTGGTTCCTAAAAGGTTTCATCAAATAGGCAACTCAAATGGTGGTCACATCATTTGGCTCCTGGCACAGAAGCCAGATAGCTTCTCCAGGCTCTTCTTTTCCTTAGACTTGATGATGCCTGCTGGTTTATGCCTCAGTCTAGGTTTGGGTCCTCTCAAATATTTTAGGCATGCCAGATGTTTGCTCGATCCTCCAATAAGAAAAGAAGAAAATGAGTGGTTGGTTGCATTCTAACTCTGTTGCCTTCTCAGAGTATGGCACAGGCATTTCATCCCTTTCCACTGCTCGTCCTGCTGGGGTGGGATCTGAATACATCCATCAGCTCCTAAAGCCATGGTCTTCTACAGGGTAAACTCTGTAACATGAGTTGCAAAAGACATGGGGGTCCTTGCCCGGGTCCTTGCCAGTGGTGAAGGAAGAGTTTTTCATCCCTCACCTCCCTCAAAAGTGTTGAAAGCAGCCTGTCCTCTTCTGCAGGCAGGGAGGTGGAAGGGAAGAAGGACAGTATCCATTTACTCTGCACACTTACACAATGATCCTTTATAGATTCAGTTGTCAGCAGCAAGTACCCAAACACTGCTGCTGCTGTCAGGAGAGACCAAGGTAGGGGAGTGGGTTAGCAAGGCAGGAAGATGTTCTTTCTGAGCCCTTGGTCATCATGGGTTGAAAGTCCTGTTTGCCTTGATAGACACATCTATGCATACATCACATATACCACTGATCTCTGGGAAATCACACGTGTCCAGTGTGCAGGCTGGGGGTGTCCTTTGTACCAGGCAGCATGGTGAGAAAAGGTCTCCTGGCTGTGAGACAGACTCCTAACAAGCAGAGCAGTAGTTGTAAGGAGTTAAGGAATCTCTCTTTGGGTACTCAGTGGTGTGAATTAACTTTTTGTTCTCTCAGCAGAGAAGCCAAAGATTGAATGATGTCCCTTTGTCACAAGGAACTGAACTCAGACCTAGAGGAAAGAGCTGGATGCACAGTCCTTCACTGCTGGAGCCTCATTCTGCACCATCTGGGCTTTCCAAAGCCTGGGCAGGACTTGGCAATCATGTCTGACTCCAGTCCCTCCAGGTAGGATATGCAATGAGGTGCTACTGTAAGTTCTCAGTGGGCTGTAGCACAGTTGGTCAGGAGCCACTAGGCAGGCAGAGTTGAGGCAAAGTTTTCCATGTCCAGCACTGTCAGCCTGGCCTCTTAAAAGTACTCACCTGAGAGTGAAATGGCTCCTCACAGACCTGCACAGCAATCTGCCATTGCTGGTTTATGAAACTGGCACTGCATGGTTTGTCTTTTCATCAGAGCAGTATAATCAGAGTAGAAATCAGGCCATGCAACTGCTGAACAATTTTTGCCACTCACTGCTGATCATCTCTCTGATACCTTTCTTTTCTCCTTCACACTGACCTCTCCTCCCAGTGAAGTCAACAGCTGTGGCCACGTGCGCGGGACAAACTCTGACAGCAGCATGACTCAGCTGACAGACTCTGGAATATATTATTTCAGCAGAGTCATCTGGGTCTGTAGCTGCCTCTTCTGTAACTGCATTGAAGGTTGAAGGCCTTGGCTTTTTCCTTCTTTTCATCTTCTTCCCACTACTGCAGCATTGCAGAGGGACCTTGAAGTATGCAGAGGCAAAAAGGGGCCATGGGGACAGGCTCCACCTCAGGGTTAGAGTCCCAGATTTTTTTAATTTACAAGTGCTTGGTCGTCTGTAAATCTGTTTCACTACCCTAATGTCACATCAAGGTCCTTGAGCTGTGCTGGATGAGAGCAGGGGTGCAGGTTTGTCAGTGCATAAGCAAAGCAGAAATACCTTCAGGAACAGAGAAACAGAGACCCGAGCACAATGCACCTTAGAGGATTTGTTGATGATTTGAGTGGCAGAAGGGGCTTTTTTTTTTTTTACATTATCAGCATTCCCCCAGATTAAAACCTCTGCCACAAATGCCATTTCCAACCCCACTTATGACCGAGGCTATTTCACAAGGGTGCTTAAGCTTCTTTGAAACCTCTGTGTGGGGTTGAACTAGTGACTTGGAGATTCCAGGCCACTGGGAAGGAGTGCAGAAAGTGCCCAGGAGCCTAATTCACCTCTCACAGGGCACAGACCACTCCTGCTGACCCCACTGCCTGAACCCTTCAGCTGTTTGGAGAGCCATGGCAAGTCAGTTGTGTGCATCAGGAGGAATTTCTGCTGATCCCATGCTGGGTAAAGCATCCCTGGGAGCAGAGAGACCGTCCTCAAGATGAGGTTGCATCCCAGCTTTTTGGTGAGAATGTTTCCAGAGGCAGTGTTTAAGTGTTTAGTTTTCAGGAAGATTAGCTGCACCTTTCATTTGTCCTTTGAAGATTATTTTTGCTCTGAGAAAGGATCTAAAAAATGGCAAAGCAGTGCACAGGCACCTACAAAAAAAGAAAAAAAACCCACAAGGCTGTGGGTAGAATCTGAGATTCTATCTGTTTTATTGAATGATCCTGGAATACAGTAACAAGGGGACAGTCTCCTGCTTAATCATCTCACTCTTACAAGTGGAAACGATGCTTGACAACAGAGTGCACTGATACAGATGTAAGAGTTGGGGAAAGGAAAAAAAAAACAACTAAGGAACAACATAAGTAAACAAAATTCTGCTAGGAGTATTTGTAGTGACAGATGCTTTGGCAGATAGGGCAAAAATATATTCCTTTCTCCTAAAGGGAAATAGGTGGAAGTCCATCAAATAAACTTTGTCCTGGCATATTTTATTTTTGCATGGAGGAAAAGGAAAAGATCTTTTTTGATGTGTGCTTGCTTTTTTATTTTTTTTTCTCCTGTGTTTTCCCTTTCTGCCATTCCAGAAAAAAAACATCATGGAAGATAAGTGAGGCAAAAGAAGTAAAAAGAAAAAAAAAAGATTACTCTGAGTATCAGAGAGGGGGCTAATTGTCAAGGTTATATCTCCAAAGATGATTGATGTGAGGCTGGGTTTTTCTGTCAGCCTGTCACAAAGCAGGAATGTTTAATGTTCTCATTATTGGTTACGCTGTTGTGTATATTTCTCTGTCAGCACTGCAGACCCATCTGAACTGCCAAGGCACTTCAAAGCCCTGCAGGTCATTTATCATCCTCCTGACGCTGCGAATGTTCAGCCTCAGCTGAGTGCCAGGGATTTGTTATGACTTGAGAGCCAGCTGACAGACAGGTCTGCTGCAAGAAGGATTCCTTTTTGTCACACTGCGAAAACATCAATGTTCCTATAATGGCCTACAACTGTCAGAGGGGACTGCCACCTGACAGTTGTGTGGTCCCACTAATTTGCAGCCCGGTGACTTGTTTCCTTGAGTTTAGATTCAGTTATGGTGTCACATGCAAACAGGTCACCATCTGTCCTCCTGTGCCAGGGGGCACATGGCTGGGGGGGCGGGGAAATCTCTGAAAGTTGTGATGAAAATCGAGGCAGGGAAAGAAAAGACCTTGCAAACAGCCAGAGCTTGTGAGAGGGGAGCGGGAGGGGGGGCGAGAGAGAGAGAGAGAGAAATATCAGGGCTTTGTTTCCTTTCCCAGGCCATGACATGATTAATCGTTTTCTTCTGATCTAATTTTGGAACATGAAAAACAGCACATTTGTCTTGAAGAAAAATGATGTGCCGTACTGCGCAGATGGAAATTTCGAGCAATGAAAAAGATTAAAGTGAAATTCCACTCCTTAGACCTAATCATGAGTTGTAGATTATTCTGTCGTTCTAACCAGATGGTAGGCTTGATTCCACAACCCCCTTCTTATATTAATGAATACTAGACTGTTATATTTGACTTAGGTAAGTGAAATGTCTATCAAGCCTAATGGACTGCCAGCCAGCATAACACATGTTGTACCACTGAGGGTCCATGCTGCATTTTTCATGTTTTATACTAATGTAGAACATTTTGTTTCCTACTGTTTTCCATCATTGTCACTGTTTGCTAAATATTTTCACATGTAGGGGGAAAAAAAAGTAAAAAAACTTGTGTCCAGAGCTAATTTCCTCACGTTGGTCGCAGCTATAATTCTACAAGTAAAACAGTCACCCCAAGCAATGCATACAAGAACTCAATAGTAACTTGATTAAGTTCCCAGTCAACAGGACTGCACCAGGCTGTATGTTAACAAACCTAATTATAGGCAGCAGGGTGATAAATTGTGCAGGGTGCGTGTAGCACATCTCTGAGGTCATGTCTAGAAAAGAAGTTTTGCCCCAGGGGACAGGGATGGGGTGTCATTTCTAAATAAAGTAAACACAGCTTCACCCATGGTTCCCATTGGGTTGCCTTCCGCTTGCTGACAAACGTTTTCCTACCAGGAGTGTCCCAAGGGATCCTCACCAGAAAGGAAGAGCAGAGGACTGAGAGGCTGGGGGATTCTCTTTAACCTTTCCAAATGTGTGGTTCTCTGAGTGCCGTGTCATTTCTGCCATGCCTGGACTTGTCAGAGTCACGGGGACTGTTCATCCCACCTCAGGATGGATGCCACCACTTGTGCTCAGAAAGCCCTGCTATCATTTCCAGCATTTAGCCAAACAAAATGGGACAGGTTTTGTGTGTTGAAAGCAAGAGCAGGGTGGGATCTCTTCTTGCACGTAAAATAAAAGATAAAAATCTCCTGTTAAAAAGCAACAGCTGGGCCCTAGTTGCAGGCAGCATGCCCCTGGTTCTGCTGGGGAGCACACCACCAGGTAGAGGAAGCATGTGCACGGTGCTAATTTTAGACACTGAAAGAATCAACAGGATGCATGGATCGAGTTACCCTCTGCCTAGGAGAGAACAAGTCCAGAAACTTGAGTAAGCAGGCAGGAGTTGTCCAAATCTGGATTTATTGAAGTGTGGTAGATACAGTAAAGTTAAAAACGTTTGTCTAGGCTGAGCAAATCCTGGTAAAGAAAAGCAAAGCACCAAAGTAATCAAGTAACGAGGGTATTTATATTTGAAGAGGAAAATCTTTGTGCTAATGGACTGAATTGAAAGCTTACATCATTGCTTTAGTGATTTCAGTCTCAGGTTTGTAAAACTCTTTTTCAGGTGAAAATCCCAAAGTCGGAAGGACGCGCCTTCCTCCCTGAAACTGCCACTGAATGCTGACTGCTGGATATGGACTTTGGGATTACACCACAGGCCCCTCCCCTGTGAGTACCCTGCACTTTGGACTCTTGACAATTTTCCTTTTTTCTCACACACATAATATTTTTCAAAAGGATAAGGTGAGGCTGTCCTGAGCAGAACGACTGGGTTTTGTTTATTATCTCTTGCCCACACGAAAAGCAAACAAATTGGAGGGCTTAAGTTACTATGCCTCAAAATGTTTTCCTTTGTAGTAAATTTTAATTACCAAAAATACTTTTTTTGTCTTTGTGCTGATCGTATCTGTCCAAGAATACAATCTCAAATACCAAGATGCTTTCACCACATTTCTGTTCTGGTTGGATTTAGATTCTGCCTTAGCCCTCCCTAAAACTTGCCCTCACGGGATTAAAATTTTTCATTGCTGAGAATTCCTATGCAAAAAACGGCCTGGAAAAAATTTTTTCCAATTAATTTAGGACAAAACTCCCACTTAGCCTGTGTTTACTGAGAGCAGCATAGAGGAGCAAGTTACCCTTTAGAAATGATCTGTGCAGATCACCAGTCTGTGTAGTTCATATCCTCTGGGGGAAACTGGCTTTTTGCAGTTTGCTTCTCTTCTGCGTGGGGCGTGTGGAGCTGAGTTGGCAGCGAAGGGAAAGTAATTTGTTCCTGACAAGGGCCAGTAGCAGACTATTTCTTCACTGGAAGAAAGTGACAATCAAGCAGGAAATTGCAGCTGCAGTTCCTTATTTGAACTGATCCTTCTTAGGAGCTGGTAGACATATCTTAACTTAGCCTTTAGCTTGTTTGCCTCGGTCTCATGGTTTTGCTTTCCGTGAAATGTCAAGGACCTGGAATTCCTGCAGTGTTTACAGTTTGGCCTCTGGAATTCGTGGCCTGCTCAGAGTGTCACAGCTTTACAATTTTATTGTGAAAGTAAGACAGGAAAGGCAGACGTTGCTCTTCTCCTGGTTGGATTTCCCAAGAATGATTGCAGCTTGGGGAGAGGACTTGGACCCACTGAGGAAGAGGATAACACAGCTGCAAGGGAGAGCAAACTTTCTTCTGAATCTTTCCTAAGGCAACTTGTTTCCAAATGCAGGGAAGGAGAGATGGCTCTGTTGTAGCTATACACAAGCCTCTGGAAGCACTTGTCTTCCCAGAAGAACATCTTCCAGCCTTTTTGTTCTGTTGTAACTTTGATGGGAAGTGGTGGGATCAGGAAATAAAGGTCCACAATCTGCACCCGGGAGGGCAGGACCTCAACCACATGGAACATCTATCCAGGTTTGAAAGCAGGTTACCTAAAGCAGGGTCAGCAAGATGTTTGCCCATTTCCACATGTCCAAACACTGTAGTTGTGCTCAGAGCTGAGTGCTGATACTCATGTTTCAGATCAGCGTGCCCACGGAGGTCTCATGGCTCTGAATCAACCTGATGTTAACTTTCAGGGGAAAAAAGGAATCCATGGCTTGTAGCATTTCTGATGAGGGGATCACTTACCTACATGCTGATCCCTTCTAGAATGCTGGCCACTCCCAAGATGGCCTTTGCTTGCTGTCTCCATACACCCTACCCTTCTTGGTAGCCTGCCTTCTGGGAAATCAACTCGTCCTATAGACTCAGGGCTCAGAGGATCAGTTGCCAAAGCCTGCTGGGCACTTGCAGCTCCTTGCTGGTCACAGTGACCCCCCTCTGATGGGACTACTGGCAAAGGGGGAAGGAATCTAAATTTTTTTCCCATCTGAACTGCAAAACCATTGCTTACAGTAGCTCTCATAAAGGGGATGACAAGTCTCTCTTTTTTATTTAGATATTTTTTGCCCAATGTTTATTTCCATTTTACACATATTCCCAGCTTCCCATTCTCCGTGCACTCTTCTCACTTTTGTACCCTGTAACTTTCATCAGCTTCTTTCTTTCCTTTCAGTTGTGCTCAAGGCACAGCAAAGGTTGATACCATCTAATACAAACTTCCCTGTTTGCTGTATCATAAGATGTAGTGCCTGGTGTGTTCATTCCTCTCCTGTCATCAAGTCCCAGCTTCAGCACTGCTTAGTACCTCCAGGTTCTTCCTGCTGTCATTTTCACTTCCCCCTGAGGACTAAGCATTTAAAAACTGAGAAATCCTAACTGAGATCCTAAGTAACACTTGAACCACGCTGGTCTTGGGTAAACAGTTCCCAGAGTGTTACCATCCCTGACGTTGAAAGAGCAGAGCAGTGAAAGAAAAAAATGTGCTTACAAATTCTCAGTAATCAGGCAGCCAGCTAATTTCTAAACATTGAAAGATTCCTTTAGAAGCTATTAATTCAGTTTACATTTAAACTGACACACAAGCTAATGAGCCTACTATTTACTCATGGAAGACTTACACCCAGTTTTTAATAGGAGCTAATGGTTTAAGACTTAATTCAGTGAGAGGAAGCAAAAAATGTAAATCTGGGTGCTTTTTAATCTATTTTTTATACACATACTTGTATATTTAAACTTTTCTTCATTGAACTGCCTTCTTTTAGGTTTGGGGTTTTTTTCAGTTTACCTAGCAGGCAACCAAGAGGAAAGACTACCCAGCAGCCTTTGGGCAGAACGTTTTTTGCCCCAGCACCTGCCTGTGTGGGAGGTGATATCAGGTGCTGAAAAAACACCTGATCTTTTCTTGATCAGCAGCCAGCCTGTCAGCAGCACAGGTGTATATTTTTATTGAAAGGTAAAACCTAGGGCTTTGGTAAGCAGCAGTATTTCTTGCTTAAACAGGGCTCTAGCCTCTCATCTCCTGAACTATAGGTTGGGTTGAGGCAGAGCCCCAGTTGGCTTTAATGTCTCTGGCAAAGCTTACCTGGGACACCCCCCCACAGACACACAACCCTTGCCTGCAGATCCAGGCCCCCTTTTAGGTCAGTCTCTGGCACCCAGCTGTCCCCTAAGCCAAATTACAGGTGTTCTTGTGCCATACATCTGCTGCCCTGCCTTACCAACATGTTTTCTGGGATGGACTCTGCTTGTTCTTTCTTTGGAGAAGCCCTCCTCTTGCTGCTTCCTGATGGGTGGCTTTTATTTGGGATTGAAGATGAATAATTATGCTGTGCAGCAGGCCAGCTCCTCACTAACCTTCCTTTTCTTAGGATCTGAACCCTCAGTGGCCTGGTCCCATGTTCTCTACTCAACAATAAACAGCATCTTCTTGAACATCTCACTTCTACACATGGTACAACTCTGCTCAGGGCCCAAAGTTGAAGAATTCTTCTTAGACCCCATGAGCATGGAGTTTTAAGGCGCAGGGGGCAAGCCCATTACTGATTCTGCTTGGTTTTGCACCTGTATAAGCAGTTCCTGCTTCAACACATAATCCTTTTGTTTTACAGAGCTCTTTAACCTGCTCTGTGATGTTTTGCAGATTCAAAATGGCCTCCTTGTCCTCATTTGTTAGTGGAAAGGGTAGAGTTTCCCTGATGCAGTGCCAAATTTATACAGAATTTGAAATGTTCTTCTGGAGGAGATGGTGTGCTCTGTAATTCTCAAGGAGAGGATGATGTATTGGGGATATATATATATATGAAATATGGTAGTAGCTGGAAAAAACCCCAAACACCAGTATTTTTACATGAAACAGTTGAACATCTATCCTGTGTCCCAGTTTCAGTTATTATTTTTTAGAAGCAAGCAGTCGAAGTAAATTCATACCAAATTTATCAAAAAAATTGACAGATGAGAGCTGGAAGAAAGGTTTCAGTATTCTTGGTGAGCAGCTAACACAGCTGACAATAGCAGATGGCTGTGGTGAAATACTGATGTTTCCTTAGTCCTGCCTCTTCCTCTTTCTGGGATGTTGGTTCTGAGAGCACTTATTAGCCAATGGTTTTACCACATTGCTAAAATTAATCTCCAGATCGATGTAAAATTAATCACAGGATTCTACTTTTATGGAGAATAATAGCCACTGGAAATAAGGAAATTTTGCTCACCCCTGTGCTGTGACATGACTGTTAATAAAGACTAACTCTCACCCAGGTTGGTGTTAGGGGCAAAGAAATATAGGACAGAACTGTGATTTATATGATCAGCTCCAGAATTTAAACACCAAGTTCTCGTTAATCTCAGTGACAATTATTTAGCTAAATCCCCATATCCTTTAAAAAATATGCCAGTGTTCTACTCCAAATTTTGTCACGTTCATACATAGTGACAGATTTTGTAAAACTACTTTCATAAATGAACAAAAGCCCCAAAGTGCCATGCTGATGAATACCAGTCAAAAGTTAGAAGACAACCCAATTAGATTTCCTGTGGTGGTGTATTAGCACACGAAATACAGGTTTTGAAATGCAACACCCCAAAAAGAAATACAGTAGGTTGAAAATGCCCATAATGAGAAATCCATGAGCCTAAATATTTGGTGTTTCTGATTTGCTCACTTCCTCAGGTTAATGTTTCTTCAACATGTTTCCAATTCTTCCTTTTTTTTTCTTTTTTTTCTTTTTTTTTTCCAGCTGAATTGGTAGTTGTACTTCCAAAGGTGATGATTTGCAAATGATGATTTCCAGCCTACTGTATTCTGTGTATGGCAGAATGTCCATCAAGAAGCCTGTAGGTGACATTAGCAGTGCAATCATTCAAAATGCAGCCTGACAGCACTTCAGTCAATTCACTTTTCAACACCAGACATCAAATATACATTGCAAACCCAGCACCTGCTCTCCTTGTAGTGTGACATCAAATAGGTTAAGCCTCCAGCCCTAAGACAGGGACTGTCTCTTGAACTGCTACGCTCAGAAGTGACTTTGGCAATGATACTCTTGGAGATTAACACTCCACCCAGACTGGCTCTCAACCTACAATAATACAATCTCATCCTTTTACTCCTTCTTTTTCTCTCAGCACAGCCCCCAGGAGCTCTGAGGCTGATAGACAAGTCAGCCAAGTCCACCTCTGGACCTTGTACTGTAAGATTTCCCCCTTAAAGCACAGGTGGGAGCAGGAGGCCAGCCTTACCTTGATAAAAATCTGCCCCAGCTTCATGCTCCCTGAGGCCAAACTCCCCCTTTTGTAGCAGCTGCATTGCAATAGCCCCAGAGGCACCTTGGAAGGGCCAAATTCTGCAACTCTTCCTGCTGTCTTGGCTGTATTAAGACCTGCCCTTTGAAACAGTGTGATCATAGAGCTGGCTCTTGTCTCACTGCTCTTGAGATGAAGAGGTGCAGTTAGTGACATCCCAGGGCTTTTGTCTTTTGCTGGGGATCAAGAGCAAGTCAGTTAATGGTGCCCTTGGAAGTTCTCATTTCATTTTGAAAAGGTCTGCTCCTTGACCCACAACAACCTATACTGTGTCTGCTGAGCTTTTTTCCTTGAGTCAGATCCCTGCTTCCCTCTCCATGAGGGCACAGCTCTTGCAGCCAAACACCACAGAGGTACCTGAGAAAGCAGGCAGGGACTGGCCACACCAAAGCTTTCAAGTCCAGAGGAATGGAAGAAATCCTGCCAGCACCCCCAGGCCTTAAAGGGTGCTGTGAATCCCCCTCCTTTTGGTCTGTTTGTTAAGAGACTTTGGTGCTGGTGGCATAAGTCATGAGGACAAACAGCTGAGAGACAACTCAGGTGAAACAGTAGAAGAAAGGTGTTGTCAGCTGGGTGTGACAGTGGTGTGCCCAAGGATGTGCAGAGCACTGGATAGCCCTTTGGGCCATCTGAGAGGGACCCTGGGGGACAGGAGTGGGGACTCAGGTGCCAGGGGTTCAGATAAGAGGGTTTTAATGTGGCCCATTCAGCACATACCACCACTCCTGCTAGTGCTGCAGAAGATGGGATCTTTTATGCCTACAGAGACAGGACCTGGATCAGTCCCAGGCAGGAGGGTGATGATCCCATCAGCACACTGACCCTGGATTGCAGGTTCATGTTCCTTACATGGGGCAACATCTTCCTCACAGCATGTACAGAGAACTGGTGGGAACTGGTCTCCCCATTACCTCTGAGCCCAGGACAGGCAGGAGGTTTGTGTGCCCTCAGCTTGCAGGAGCTGTCTGCAATCCCATTCCTGGAGCTCCACAGAGGGCAGTGCCCTGGTTCACACACCAGATCAGGACTGTGAGTGCAGCAAGAGTTCTGCATCCCACGTGGCACACAAGAGGTTAAAGCAGGACCCAATAACTTTCCCAGTGAGTAGAAAAAGCTGTTATAAATCTTTGCAGTCCCAGCAGAGTGAATGGAGGAAGCAGAATGCTGTCTTAGAAGATGGTGCAGTGGAAGCAGTGTATGGACAGAAAAGCTGGAAGCTGTACAGGGGTGGGGGAGCTTATTCAGAGCTGCTTAACTCAGTTTTCTTTGAGCTGGAGGGATGATTTCTCTCCCAGAAGTGGCTGAACCTCTTCCCAGTGGAAATGCTGGGCTCTGGAGACAAGGCAGGCTGAATGCTGGTAAACCCCAGGTTGGGGCAAGGTCCCTGCAGATGTGCTCAGTCTGCTCTTTGGGACATGGATCTGGCTGGTGCAGGCTCCCAGCTGGTGACAGGACTCACCAGCCAGCCTGAGTGCTTGCTGGGGACACAGATGTGCTCTGAAGATTGCTGTGACATTTATGGGAAATGACTGCTTTTTATTAAGAAGTGTTGAAACTAATAATAAATATTTACAAATTACTTTAGTGTATAAAATTGTTGACATAACACAACCAGTTCTTAGGGACGTGAATCAACGCATAAAGCTACATTGCTTTGTAAATGAATTCATTAGTATTTAGTGCAGGAAATTGCAATTAATTATTAAGCATTATGATGGCTTGCTTGGAGAATGGATATATTATTTTACTATTATTAATAATTTCAATTACCAACTTTAAGTACTGGTGATTTCCTCCCCCACATCCCAGGGCACTGATTTTTAAACAGCATCTAAAATACACTTTGGAATTATTTTTTTTGGGTAGCTTTGTAGTATACAATAAATAGTTGAAAATAAAGTTAATTTCCTAGTTGCTCAGTGGGAAAAAAAAAAACTCTGGATGCCTCTTATTCAGTTATGACCTAGCTTGAGGGAACTGGTTTATATTGTGCAATAAGAAATGTATTTCTCCAACATTTTCTGCATCATAACCAAAATTCTAAGGGGCCAGGTTTGCCCTTGCTACTGATTTTTATGTCCTTTCCATCAAACAAGAGTTAGTATGCTCAAAAGCCTGCTGCCCTTACACCTACTCTATTAACTTGGTGTTAAAAAAAATTGCCTCAAAAACTTCTGTAGATGATGATGGTCTTGTTGTTGGATCTCTGGTTACCCCTGCTGCTAACCTGGTTGCCCCAACTATGGTCTTGTAGATCTCCAGCCATTTAGACCTGTTGCACAAGATTCAGATGATCCATTTTCAGGTATCTTCAAGCAGATGCATAACATGAACATAGGGGGGTTTTTTGGCTCATCAGGTCTGCACATCCCCAAATCTCTGCTCTGGTTCTCTACCCATGTGCTCTCCTCCAGCATCTCTACACTCTGATCTCTCAGGCTGCTCTTTCTGCCTCTGTGGTGACCTTCCTGGTGTGCTGAGCCTGGGACACAACAGCTCTCACACAGAGATGAGCAGTCTCACTTCTCAGTTACCACTTTGCTCTCAGTATCTTGGTGGGAATGGCTGTGCCTGGCCACCTGTACCTCTGACCCCACCACACTGTTCCCTCAGCTCCAGTTGTCCTCAGTCTCCCCCAGGCCCCTTGCTAATGGGAGCACCTGGGAGTTGCTGCTGTGCCTCCAGTGCCCAGGCAATCAGCATAAAACCCAGAGCCAAAGTGAATAAGGCACTAATGAGGACACCTGAGTTCATTAGGTGGTGATAGTCATCTGTGGAACCAATCACCAGGCTATAAAAGCAGTGGGGTGACTTACCAGAGCCTTTTGCTTCATCCTGAGGAGCAGAGGCATTGTCTGTGCCTGGTAGGGTTGCTTTATGGGGCCTCATAAAGTGTTTTATGCCAGAGCAAAGCTTAGTTATTCTACTTTTACTGGAAGTGGGATTTAACAATACACGTAATTAAATTTTTACACCACCTTCTGTGAGTTGCTAAATAACCTCACTGTTAGTGAACTAGTAGATTGTGGATGTTATGAATATGTTTGGGTATCAGAGAAGGGGGAGGGGTGCTGTACTCAGGAGAGCTCTTCTTAGCTCTCTCAATTTTTATCTTGTGTTTTGACAGAGAGAAACGAAGGACCTTTTTTCATGGAAGTTGCTGGATGGACAACTCTTACCTTAACAAGTTCTGGAGGAGCAGCAGTGGACTGCCCTGCTTTGCTTCACCTCCTAGCCTGGTCCCTTCTGTTTGATCCCTACTCTACTTTCCTGTTGAGACTGTCCAAGGTAAGTGTTGGCTTCACAGGGATTTTTTTTCTCTCCTTTGTTTTTCCCTCAGGAGGAGTGGTTACCCATTGAGTAGGTCTGCCCAGGGCATCTGATACTGATCACAGAATGCTGGTCTGATCTTAATAGCTTGTATTAACTATAAGTGCACAATTTTACTGATGCTACCTGAACACTCACTTTGCATTGGAGTATTTTCTAAGCAGGAATATTTTTTTTTTTTAAAAGTTGTCAGGAATTTGCTGTGTAGGCTCACGTGATTCATATGCCTTGATTCAGCAGAAGTGTTATTTTATGAAATCAGTTATTGTGCTTTCAGTTCTGATGGGTTTCAGTAATGTTTTCCCTTTGGCAGGGTTTGATTGAGATGGAATCCTCTGCTTTTCCATTGTAACAATTAAATGTTTATTTTGATTTTTTTTTTCCCCCTCACGTTTTAAACAGTAATTTCTTGTTGCAAAGTACTCTGGTATTCTCTGCTCAGCTGGAAGACATTACAGAAGAATGCTAGTGCTGTCAGCATCGAGTGAATGCTGGAAAACACAAGTACTAATTCAGATTTAGAAATCCTTTAACTTAAGCAGGATTTGTGCTGGTGTTGCTCAATGCAGCAGAGTTTGAAAGCCTCGGTCACAAGCTGGAGCCCTGCTCTGTTGGAAGCTGTATTGACACTGGACAAAATGGTACCCACTGCTCTGAAGTACTTTCAGTTTTCCCACAGAAGTTGGAGGTTCAGTTTGCTTGCTCTGCCTTTTTTATTCTGAGCATTAGAAAAAATGTATTTTGAAGGCAGGTGTTGTTTTGGTGACTGAGAGTACACTTAAGTTCTGGTATCTGATTTTATCATCCACTGAGGTTAAGGAAAACCCCTTCCCTTCTCTGCTCTGCAGCAAGCTCGCTCTTCTTTGACTGCCTTCCTTCCTGTTTTTAAACATATGCACAAAACCACAGGTAAATCTGAGTGAGGGCAAGTGCCGCTGACTGGAAGATGTACATTTTATAAGGGTTGGAACTGTTCTAGGCAATCCTTACCTGACCTGTAGAAGCAGAGTTACAGAATGGGGCATTTTCAAATAAGGCAAAAAAAGTTGTGGCTGTTTTAGTGCTGATACTTTATATGTGTGAGTAATTGCTCTGTGGCATTCGAGGCAAAAATTGAGAAGCAAAGTCATCAATGGCATTGCAGCAGGGACTGAGCCCACTCTGGTGGGACTGTTCAGCTTCACAGCAATATTGTTCTCCTAAATTCATCTGCTAAAGCTCATCTGAAGGTCACTTAAGGTCTAGAGCTGATAGAAGATCTTCTGTTCACCTTGGGGGAAGAACTGGATCTTAAAGGATCTCAGACTTTCCCTAGAAAGGAGCTTATGTTCCTTTGCACAATTATTTGGTGGGAATTTAATTTAAACTCTCTAGCCAGAGAATAAATTTTCCTAGCAACTGTCCTTTAGCCAAGGCCTGTGAGATTCAGGAAGGGGAACATCTCTACACACACATGTGCATAGTATGTATGTATATATATATGTAGTAGTAAAGCTTAAATTATAGCTGTGAGTACTTTTGGTAGGAATTTGATCAGTGTACACATACTCATAAAATAAACATGGGATTTTTCTGTCGTGCATAATGTTCACATACATTGTATCTAGTGAAAAAGACAAAATCTAAACACTTTAAGACTACTGAAGTTTTTGTTTCCACTTTTTCAGAGTATGAAAAGCACGGGTCAAAGGTGTTGGCTGTAAGCTTTTGCTTATCTCATGATAGTGTCAAATACTGACAAAATACCTAAGTAAATTATTTAAGTGTATACTGAGCACTAGTTATTATGCATTGTGGTTCAGTGAATTCAGAAAATGAATTTTACTGAGCAAATCTCTATTTGTAAAAGGTACCTGTTTTGTTGGGTGATGCTGCATTTCCTGTGGCCTGAAAATTACCCAGTGTTGGATAACAATCCCCTAAATATTTTGCACTAACTTATCCATTTGGTTACATGTTTTTCCCTTAATAAAATAAAGCTTTTATCTTTTCTGTCAGCCACCAAGGTATATCTAGATAGTTCTAAATGCCTCTAGTAGCCCCACAGGCTTTTGTGAAGAAAATACTTTCAGTTTAGTGTCTTGTAAGTATCTGTAGTGACCATAAGCATGCAAAGAAGGTGTAGAAAATGAAACATTGGGATGAGAATTAAATAAATGGTTTAAAGAGGATGGATGGGAAAAAAAATTTTAGTAGTGTTGGTTGTATTAGTTGTGTCTATTGCTGTTTCCATTTGGTTGGGTATCTGATAGAGTCAGTATCACATCTGCAGGTGGAAGCATGGAGGCAAACCAGTACGTGTCCTGCCCTGGGGAGCCTGCACTGCACCCTGTGTGTGTGGTGGCCAAGGGAAGGGAACTGCCCTGACTCCTGACAGTTCACTCCTCTCTCTTAAGGACCTCTGGGTCTGTGAGGGCAGCTTTGATAGGCACTGGGCTGAAAACTACCACAGGATGCTTGAGGGTGCCTGTAGACTTGGAAAAAACTGACAATTATGATTTCTGCTTGCATGAAAAAAGCAGTGGTCTCTTTTATAAAGGGCTGTAGAAAGGGCATGAGGGCCATACTAATGCAGAAGTGTCAGTTCCCCAGCTGGTGTAAGCCAGCACAGCTCAGGTTTCAATGGATCTCAGTTGCTTGCTACCAGCTGAGGCCCCAGATGCCACTCAGGTTTTGGGACAATGTATTTGATGTGCCTCTTGATCATGTAAGTCAAATTGCAGTCAGAATGCAGAAGAAAGTTGTGATTCCAATAAGTGCTTGCTCTCCCCATGCAAATTCACCAAAATGCTTTCCCTGGGAGTCCTGGAACAAAGTTCAGGAAGCAGCAAAAGCCATGAACCTCTCCCTGGGGAAATTTATAGGTGGGAACTGACACAGAGGGGTGAAGCATATTCATGGTGCTGGGGTCAATCTCATGCACTGCCTTGGCCTAAGCTACATTTCCACCTGTTGTTTTCTGTGCCTGTGAATTCCCTGAAGCTGCTGTAAGTATAAACCAATTTCATTTTTGGTCTGCAAGCTGTAGCTCAGCCTTTTTGGCTTTGGGGATTCTTGTTCTGCTTTCTAGTTTTGTGCTTTAGGTGAAATTCATACAGATGGTGAGATAGGGCAAGAAGATTTACATTTAGATTTATTGGAGGAGCCTTTTTTTTCCCTCCTGGCTGACATCAATAGGGTTGTGTGGTCTATTCACTCCACCAGAAAGTGCACCCTGAGAAAGTAGAGAGAGGAGGGCCCTGATTGCAATCCTGCCTTCAAACAGGTCACAACTCCATTGTTCTGGAACAATAAAGGTTTTATAAACAAAGTCTGACTGGAAAGATCGTGAGTTACGACACTACAAAGAGCCTCACTGAAAGCAAAACAAGGCAAAAAAGAAACAGGGTAAAGCGTAGAAAAATGCTTAAAACATGAAGCTAAATCCCAGGTCTTGAGTGAGATGTTGATCCATTGATGTCAGAGGAGCTGTGCTACCTTCCAGCAGTGCTGTAGTTGGTCTTTCAGTGTTTACACCACGCTGTGTGTGTGCTGGAGAGTTAAAGTGAAAGTAAATTTGTAGGCACAGAAGGACTTAAAAGCATGATCACTGCTGAGTCCAAAGGCATTGCTTGGGTGCTTCAAGGCAGGCAAAGCCTTAGGCTTCCCACTGGGGGCTTGAAGAGAGCCTGTGGCTGGTGCCCTTCTACTTACATTGCCTATCATAGTCCTCTCACATTACCTTAGGTTGCTATTTCCAATGTCCATCTGTTGCTTTTCATCACCAGCTTAGCCTCACCCCTGCAAACCCTCCATTAGGCAAGGCCTGCTGCAGCTACTCGTAGGAGTAGCTCACGGGGAAGTATTTTTTCAGCACTAGAATTTGCTCCTCTGAGGTCTGTCTTGCCCCTGCACACCACGCAGGACCTGGTGCACCAGGTGCCTTGTGGCTGTAGACCAAAGCCTGTGAGTGATGGGTGAGGGATTCTTTGGGATATGCAGAGCACAAAAGGAAACCTCTTGAATTCAAACAGCTGCTGTGTTGCAGGCATTCAGATTTGTTTATTAAACTTAATTCATTATTGAATTTATTAAAAATAATTCCACTAAGGAAATCTGGTTAATTTATCCCTTGTGCACCAACATTTAAATGGTCTCTTTATCGAGAAACTATTTAGGCCCTTATCAGTGTGATTTGGATCTATCAGTTTGACCTGTCCCTCCAAAATCAACAAATTTACCCCTCTTCAGAGCTGCTCCATAAATATAATTTTTTCCCCTCCTTCTTGAAGCTGTAGGTCTCAGAAAAAACAAGCTCATATTACTTTATTATATCAGCTGCTAAAGTTTTGAATTTTTGTTGCTGGTGCCCAGAGGACGAGTAATCAGTTATTAAGCTCATCAGCCTTGGGCTGCAGTGCATCAGTTTCACGAGGGCAGTGTTAAAAATCTGGCATGAGTATTTGTGGCCTTCCTGTGTTAGTGGAATGTAATGCTTTTCCATGTGAAGATCACCTTAACAAGCAGATTTAATCCCACACTGGGGGGAGAGGAAAGGAAGGAGGGGTGGGGATGTGGTGTCAGGGCAGAAGGGATTGAAACCCTTTATGTACTTCCAGCTCTCTGGCTGTGCCAAGCAGTTCTTACCAAAGGAAAAGTTTGGGATGTATTTCAGTAAAGCAGGTGGCCAAAAGGCCAGGTAATAACAATTTAGAAGTTGCTGCTTTTCTGCTCCCTTTTATCTTCTTTTTTTATTATATTTTTTTTTTCTAAATGCATATTCAAGGCTGAGTGCAGCTATTCAAAAACATCCTAATTAGCCATTTCTCATTTGTTAATAGTTTGTTAAAAGACTGAAAGTATCCACTTGCTGTTTTGTTTGGCTTTTTCACTGAATTTTAAATGGATCTTAAGTTTGTTAGCATCATGCCTGTTTACTCATCGTGCCGAGCAAGTTTTGAGACAAATAGCAGTCCACTTGAATAGGACAGAAAAATAATTATTGTGCTGTACAGAAAAATGCTACAGTTCAAGCTGCTAGCTAGGAGAAGCCCAGAGTCACTTGGGATTTCCATTGATTCCCAGGGAGAAGGGCTTGACTATTTTTTATCAACAAACCAGATGCCAGAGTTTCTGCGTCAGCCTTGTTTGGGGTGGGGGCTGTCCAGGTTTGTCAAGCTGAATTTTGCATTCTGCAGCCTTAATCAGCCTGAAGGTAATTAGCAGGCTCTCCACAATGAGGCCACAAGTCATTAATCATAGGAGATGAGAGCAGTCAGCCCCCCCCATCCTCGACATTTGAAGAAAAGTTTTCTCTCATGCTTTTTTTTTTTTTGAGTGTGATAGGGCTTCAAAAGTCGCAGGATTGCTTTTCATGGTCAACAGTGTGTGAAGTATAAGCCATGTCTTGATGTGACAGACAAGGGACCACTGTTCAAGGACCCATTGGACTTCTTTTTTTTTTTTTTTAATGCTGTCCTCTAGTAGAATGGAGTCAACTGATGACTTTATTTGCTTTGAGTTGAAGCATAGTTCAGCTGGGAATAAAAAAAAAAAAAAAAGTCTTAACAAGTATGATTTTTGTTAAAGGGAAGTTCACATTTTTTACAAAGCTGCTTAGTTCTTTTTAAAAGTTACAATCCTTTCTTATGCACGGTTAATGAGGAATGAAAGTCCTTTCACATGCCTAATACAGTTTAGTACAGTGTGTCTTGAAATCTAATGCTAACAGCCACAGGCTGAGTACTAGGAAACCCTGGCAGGAAAAAATTTCAATTTTTTTGAGGCTATCAATCAAACTGCTTCCTAACAAGTTGGAGTAGTGCATTTAAATTAACAAGGTCTAAGTGATACTAAGAATTCAATGATGCATTAGGCTTTATTCTGTTTTGTTTTCTATCTTTGTTACTCCCACAATGAAGGGATAAGTATGTAAAAAAAAAAAATCTAAATATGTTTGTGGAAGCACTTTCTGTGAAGGAAATTCTGCTTCTCTATCTTACTCTATTTTTTCTTTCTTCTGGGGGATCTGTGAGTGATACCTGTGTCTGATGCATGTCTCTGGCAGATTTTACTCCTTTGTAGTCCATAGTGTGTTCCTACACCTGTTGATAACATCAGTGTTCCAGGCTGAAAAATTTATTCAGAAAATTACAGCCATTTGGAGCTTCTGGCTTGGATAGCTGGTGAGAGGAGGTAAATTTCTAAGTAGCAAAGACATTTGTAGGGTGCCCATGTATTAAACACTGACTTTCCAATAAAAGCAAAGCTTTTTTCTTTGTAGGATGGGTTTTAGGAAGATTTCTTGAGCACCTCAATGTATCTTTCAAGGCCTCTTGGTTAATGTAGTGGCTCTATGGACTTTGTAATTCTTGAAGTAAAATAATAATTACAATCTCCTGCTACAATGGGAGCAGCTAATGGGCTTTTTCTCTCTTCTAGCTGCCCAGGAGTTCCCTGCTCGAGCAGGCATTAAACTCTGCATCCAGCCCTTTGCTTGGGGGTTGGTTTTGTTGCTGGTTTTATTTTCCTGCTATCTGTCTTTGAGATAAAAACAGTGAAAGCGGGGAAAGAAAAATTGTTATTATTATTAGGAAACTCAAACAAATGAAATTCAAGTTGTGTTTCCAGAAGCTCAGCAAGCAGCCACCTGTACCTGTAATATAGTTACATATTGTGCTTATTTGTCTGGACCACCAATGTCTTTTACCACTGTTCTGATTTGTAAGAATGGTGGATTTCTCCAGGCTGTTTGATGTCTTCTGCTTGTTCTGGGATCCAGAAGTCTGTAGGGAGCATAGATGGTCCCTTTGAGTGATGAGGGAGGAGATGACCCCTATCATAAGGCTCTGGTTGAAAAGATAACCCTAGATAAGACTTCAGAGTGAGAAGGCCTGTATTTTGCTGCCCGGGTACTATATCTTTATTTTGATGCTGTTTCCTCCTGGGAGAAGGGTTGGGAATCCCTGTTAAGCACTGTATTTTTAGCTGTATTTTTGGTTCCTACCCCCACTCCCACTTGGATACTCCCATGCTCACTCCTTGCTTGCCAGTTCTCTACTGATGAACTGTAGACCCAGTGACATTCCAGTTGACACCAAGCTTTCCCTGCTGGTGTGAGTGGGCCTGGCAATTAGGCAAAATGTGTTCCTGCATCCCTAATATTAAAGGCCCCATGCAGAAACTTGAGCAAAAAGCAAGGAGCACTGAAAAAGAGCCATTACCTTCCTTCTGTTGTACCAGCATGGTGGCACACATTTGGAAAAGCTCACCTAATGGATCTTTAAGCCATAGACCACAGCACTGGGTATGGTCTGGTGTATCAACTCATACATTTCAAATAAAGGGCATTTCATTTCTTTCTAGGACTGGGGGGAAAACTATGACATGCGTCCTCAGACACACACATTGTAATGAGATGACATTAAGGATCTGACAAAGGCCACACAAGCAGAGAGTTAAGACTGATATTCTGTCATTACCTCAGCTCATTACATCTTGGGGGTTTTGTTACTCGTGTAGTATGTAAGATCACCCACTGGCTGGAGAATCCTGTGCTACCTGGAAACAAAGGCAAGGGATCTGCTGTAGCTCTACCTTTGAAATTCCTTTCCTTTGCCAACTTTCCCCAGTGTTACCATAAACCAGTTTTTTTGGTGACTTATATGTATTAATGGCATTAATTAAACTATCAGCACAGCTGAATGGGAGAAAATGTGTCTCCTGAACTTGTTTCTTGAATAGGAGTAAATGCCTCATTAATCTTAAGCATCAACCCAAGAACACTGTGTTTGTTAGATAGAATAATAAATGACTTTACAGGAAATACACAATAGCAGATGCTGGAATGCATCCATTCATTAGTCACTGGGCATAAATATCCCCTTATTTCCATGAAGAGACATTTAACAGTGGGCCAGGCTGACAAACATGCCCAAGCTTTCACTCACTCACTGGGAAAACGGAAGGCAGAAAATGTCATACAAATTTGTCTGCTGACCACAAAGCATCCCATACCTTACCACGGCTGCTTTTCTGCTCCTCCCTGAGCTTTCAGCAGATGGCAACGTGTATTAGCAAAGCCCAAGTGGTCAGGCAGGGGTTGGAAGCCCACAAGGCCTCCTGGTTACAAAATCTGTCCCACTGAAGGGGTCATCTCAGAGGGAAGCACCAACTTCACTTGTTTTAATGCAGACTCAACAGCCAGTTTGGTGGCTGCTCAAGCCAAAAGAAAGCTTTTTGCTCCAGAACCCTACAGAAAAATAGTGTTTGTTTGGTTGTTGTTGTTTTTCAATGGGTGTTTCTGTGGGGTTTGGTTTGGTTTTCAAGCAGTGTGTCCCATGAAGCACGCTTGTTTCAGTGAATAATAGTGTATTGAAAAAAAGAAAACCCCAAACCTTCACTTTCTCTGAACTTTAGTAAAGTTGTGTTTATTTTCTTGCCTTCTGACATAAGTGAGCCAATGAAGCCCCTCTGGCAAACAGGTACATCTGCAGTTGTTTTGAAAAAAGCCAAATCCCTGTAGTAATTGTGTGGGAGGGGAGAGCAGAACAAGTGGTCAGAACTCCTGTTTTCCTTGGACTGTTGATTAAACTCACAGGAATCTCAGCTGTACTACAGGAGTGCCCAAATAATTTGCTTGGTATGCTCCCTTCTTTCTCCACGCATGCCTTAACAAAATTTGACTAAAGGGCTACATTTTAGCATAATAGTTCTTAGAAAATGTTAACAGGGTGTTTGGATGTCCTTTTGTGATTGAGGTTTAAGGCTAAATTGACTAGAAAGACAAGAAAGCCTTGATTTATGACACAAATTCTGAAGGTGGTGATTGCATTGGGGACCAAATGTACTGGTGTGCTGGAACAGCACCCATCCCACTCTAGAAATGAAAAAGTTTCCATCTAAGCCTATAGGTGCCTTGTGTCCATGTGTTCTTCACTGGTGGTGTATTGTTTTCTGCTAGAATATTGATGAGGGGGCTTGGCTCTTAGCCTGCATGGGCTCTGCCACCTAACATGAGGGAGGACAAAGTTGAATTGCTTCTACTGGAAGTTTCTGAATAAGCAGGGATTTGAAAAAGTGCTTTGCATGATTGGGTGAATCTTTTCATCTCGACTGGCAACACTTGATGGTGTTGTCAAATCGAACATTTTGGAGGAAAAAAATGGGTACTGTGGTTACCTGGGAGCTTGGGCTTCTGTATCTACTGGCCTGAATTTGCAGTCTGGGCTCAGAGGTCCTACTTGCATGGACAAGCATCAGTTTGCTTACAGATTGAGAGTCACAGGTCAGCAGGGAGCTGGAACAAAGTCAAGGGAGGGCAAGTTTTGTTTAAGAGTAATGCATAATGAGGATAGCTGCCTAAATTCACAAAGGTGACCAGTGATTTTTGCAATAAAGAATACCAGAGGTGTTCCTGTGCATCTCTCCTCTCACATCTAACTTCACCTCATATGGTCACAGAAATCAGGCTGATGATTCACTGAATAATGAATTGCCAGGCTGATGGTTCACTGATAATGACAGACAGAATTAGTGCTTTATGAAGTGTGATGCAGATTTAAGATTCTAACCAGTTTTACACCATTAAAGATCCTAAAGAAAGTTCCCTGGAGAACTAAAGACTTTTCCATTTTGTGGCTGTCAGGTCCCCTCAGGAGTATCTTGCATTCCTCCTGCACCACACTCCTGGTGTGGTTTCCTGCAGGTAGGTACACCAGTACTGAGTTTGGAGTGCTCACATCCTTCCAAACCCTGTCTCACTGGTGTGCTGTCACTACATTTCTGTCCCAGGAGCAGCTCCAATCCTGTGACCAGCCAATATCCTTTCAATATATCCCACTCTAAACTGAATTACACCAAATGTAACCATCTGAACATGGATTAACCAGGTGTGCAGCTGCTGGAACACAGCATTGCCCATTCCTCCCAAAGGCTCCATGGGAGGGGGTCATTGCCACTTTTGGTCCCCAACAGGTCAACCATGGTTGGAGCCAGAAAACTCCCTTTGGAAGAGAAGGGAAGAATCATTCTCTCCAACTGGGATGCCGGGTGGGAATCCTCTGGACTCCATCTGGAACAGCTTTTGACCAAACAAAGGCCTCAGATCTGCTCAGAGTGCAGGCAGTGGGAATACTGCCACAGCATTCCTTGGGAGCAACATTAGGCTTCGATTATGGTCACAGCAAGAGAGTAGTATATGTGCAGCTGCCAAAAAAATTAACAAATAATTCTGGAAATGTTTGTCTCTGCTTTCTTTTCGTTTTACTTTAAGGCAACTAACAGAAAAAGCTTTTGCCTGTCAGGGATGAGGATTAAAATAAAACTTCAAAGCCTTAACTTCCCTCTGCTTCCCAAGACAAGATGGACCAGGGAAGTCATGGCTTTCACAGTGCTCTCAGCCTTTCACCCTCCTGGCCACACCAGTCTATGCTGGGATGCTGGAGGTTGTCTTTCCCAGCCCAGGTATGCTGCTGGAGCCACCTCAGCAAAGTGATGGCACAAGAGGTGAAGAGCAGGGACCAGATAATGGCCCTGAGTCTCCAAAGGGCCAGAGGGCAGCACCCCCTTTCAGACAGCCCTCTCCCACCAAGGGCATTCTCCTCATGCACTTGATGCATCTGCTGCATGTTCTCCATGTTAGCTCTGCCATTTTTATTGGGATTTCACAGCCTGTGTGCTCAGAACAGCTTTCTTCTGGTTTAAACTTGATGAACAAGTTTTGCCAGTCAGAGAAACCTTAACCAGGAGGAGAGGATAAAGCAGACTTCGTGGGTGCTGAATTCTTTCTTGTCTGAAACAATTAAATGTTTGGGCAGACCCTGGACCTTTTCTGGCTGCTGACTGGGGTAGAAATGTAAACAAAATATAAAACAGTGGGAATAAACAGCTGCAGAAGAGTTGTCCTTAAAACTCTGTGTGGGCAGGTTTAATTCCGTAAGATTCATTTTAAAGGGAAAATTGTATCAGTTGTGTTGTGTAACTTCCTGCAGTTCTGTGTTGCTTACAAATGGGAGTCTTGTGTTTTTGAGGCCAACAGGTTTTTTTGTCATTAACTTCAGTGGAAGCATAGGAGGATTTTTAAGATGTTTTGTCTAGGGGCCTCCATAATTGTTTCTTTCTTGTGAGGCTTTTAAAAAGACTATAGCATAGATTTTTCTTCTTCATTAAAATTAATTTGAGACAGGCAGAGATGCCTCTGCTGGTAAATTTTCTAGCTGCATAATCTGGGATTTAGTGCTGACCATAGTGTGAAAGTTGAAGCCTCAAGTGTGGAGTGCTTTATATCTTGTCCCATGATGTTTTCCCATGAGGTACAAAGGCCCTTCCCAAAGTGAAAAAAAATGTAGAATATGGTCTTGCTAGTCCACAGGCAGGTTGGGATAGTCAGAAAAAAAAAAAAAAAAAAAAAAAAAAAAGCAAGCCAAAGGCCAAAGTGAATGCTGTCTGTTCTTACAATTGAAAATGTCTTGTGTAGATAGTGGTGAAAAGGCAGGGGTATAAATAGCTGCTGACACTAAAGAACTCATTGTAACTAGATTAAAGTACTTTGGTTTCTAATTCTGTAAAGGGTCTTCAGGAGCAAATAAAAATCAGTGCATAATTCTAGGCTGCTCAGTCTGCATCCCATGAGCCTCGGGAAGCAGGTGTAAAACTAAATCCTTGTGGCTTGCTGGACTTTAGATCCACTTCATCTTTTCTGTGGAGTTGCAAAACAGGATACAAACTTCAGAGGAATGGAGAATGTAGCTGCAGCTTCCTTGCAACTTGTACCATTGCCTCTAGCTACTCAGAGTCATCAAGAGATTGCTTTGGATGTAGAAATCAATGCATTTCATTTGGGGTGTTTAGAAAATACCTTTCCAACAAAGTGAGGCAGAGGACATGTTTACTCATTCCTTCCTCCTCTGTGCTTCCAGAAGTGAGTACTTGCCCTTTCTTAACTGAGTTAACTGGGTTGTCTTTGCACACTCCAGGGTCCCATGGAACATGCAACCTCAGAAATATGCTTGTGGGGTAATGAAGGGAGAAGATCCACAGCTGAGCTGTTTGATCTGGTCCAGTTTGCTAGGATGCCATAGGAAGTAAGGTCTGTGGTGTCTGAGGACATGAAAAAGAGTGCAGATGTGCAATCCCTATTTGTTCAGTTTCATATCAGTTAGATGAGAGAGATTGTGATGGGTGTGTATCTAACTGCACTTGCAGAAGGACTCCTGCCCTCTAGTCATGCCTCTTCAGTGACTCATCGTGGCTCAAAAAATTTGTATGACACTGGATTTTTGTCATTGCATATATGTAAATATGCATTTCCCTTTCCCTATTTGCTTTGCCTAGGCACTTGGCATGCTGGTTTAGCTCTTGTGTACACTTGGAAGGAAATGTGCAAAGAATTGCAGCTGCACGTGGTGTGAGTTGCAGGCACTATGTGGAGCATTACCAAGTGCACTGCACCTTTCCCCCTTAGCCCCTCTGCTTCAAGTGCTGCCTCGTGGTCCAGCCCTGCTGGCTGTCAAGCAGTGGGCCAGCCTGGGGTCTTGCTGTGTCTGTCCACCTTCTCCAGACAGGAGAAATCCCTCCACTTCTGCTCCAGGAGTTCACAGGCTGACACACTTCACATCCCTAATGTGGAGTTATGAAAGGTGAGGCACTGTGGCTCCACTTTCCCCCCCCTGCTAGCATGGATGCACAAAGCAAGCCAGGGACAAAGTGTCCTTTGACTGGAATTTGGTCAAGCCCTCACTCAGGCTTGATCTTAAGCATATGGATAACCCATTGCTGCTGAAGCACTTCAATGTTCCATCTTCAGGGAGGCTACACATGTGCTTGGGTGCTGAAATGAGATCTTTGGGGTTTTAAAAGAAATTTCTGCTTAGCTGTAAGTACAAACAAATGCTAACATTCACAGTTAATGATGCTCTAGCCAGAACTGCTCATCCTTGCAGCTGTACATCAGAGTGTAATTTTAATTAGACTTTAATTATCTTTTCATTTATTTTCTTCAGCAAGTAAATTTATACCTTGCTGCAAGTTTTCTTGTGAGGATAAATTAAAGTAACATTAATAACATTATATTTGTCCTAATTTGTGTATCTACACTTATTTATCTGGGGGTTTTATTAGTCATAATGAAGTATGTTTGGAGAAATCAGCCAACTAATCTATGTATAGGAGAAAATGCTAGGCAATATCATTATCATAATAAGAGACTGTTTCTGATTTACTGAATAGAAATAATAATATCATAAGTCTGTTATTAGGGGTGTTAATATATTCAAAATATTAATTTGAGGAAAAATTGTCTGCATAGCAAGGACTTAGGTAAAAAAAAGTCTGTATGAGACACTAGAAAGGAAATTGTTCAAAAATGAGATGGAGAAATTTTTGTTCAAAAGTCACTTCTTAAGGGAACTTAATGTCAGCTTCACCTACAGTTATTTAGTTCATTATGGAAATTAATATCTTCTAGGAGACATTTGTGATTAAAAGTTTGATTTGAGCATATTTGCCGACTTAGGGAAGTTCAGATCATCCAGAGTTTCCCATTGGAATGAATTATTACTTAGCCATATGGCCTCATACTGAATAAGTTAAGAATTTATATTTCTGATGGCACATCTTCAGTCCAAATAAATGCTCTAAAATCATTCCTCAATAGCTGTGAAAACCTGGAAAAGTATGTACAAGCCTCTCTGTACACAGCAAAAACCCCAGGCAGCAGGGAGCACGGTACAGTGGGTTGAAAGTGACAAATCACTGTAATGATCACAATTTCTGTGCCTGTATATCTCCTAATTATCTTAAGAAGTCACCTTATCTGTAGTGCAGATGTATAAACTTTTTCTGCGTGTTATTCTGTCTTTCTACAGCCTGTGGATTATTTCAGAGCACTGCTTAGCCAGCATCCAGATCAGGGATGGGCAGCTCTATTGTGTTGCTGCCTTTTTGGAGTTCTGAGTTACTTCTCTTTGCGTGCCTGAGTCAGCTGGCCTCACTTTGAAGCATCTGAAAGTTCACAAGACATTTTCTCCTTTTGTTCTTTTCTTCAAATTTTATAGTTTTTTGGATGGCTGCTAACATAGGAGGGCTGAGAGTTTTCTCAGATGCACCTCGTTTAGAGAAGGATAAATAAACTGGCTGCTTCCCCCCACTCTATACTTCCCATAAAATGAAAAATAATCTCTGGGGGCTTTTCTCTTTGGTCCTAAAACTTCCTACCCTCTCTGAAGTGGCAAGATGAGCTAGCAAGTGATTTTCCAGTATACTTCCCATATGGCAAAGTGCCCTGCACTGAGAGGTGATCTGTAGTGGTGAATTGTCTCTGCAGAAGGCACAGGACTTGTGTTGTGGATTCCTAGTGGTGGGCAAAGTGCTGAGGGTCTGGAAGAGCTACGTGGCATCAGGGACTAAGGCTCCTTGTTACAACTGTGTTTCTGCAGGCTGTTCCAAGACTTAAAGGGTGGCACTGGGTGATGTGGTGAGGGACAGCAAAACCAGGGGTTTGGAAGGTCCTGTCCTTCCTATTGTTGATATTTACCTGGGTTGTGTTGGCTGTTCTGCATGGCTGAGAAATGATTGTAGGATGGGTGATGAAACATCTACCTTGTAACTTCAGCACTCTAGCAGAGTCTTTAGAACCACAGAATCATTTTGGTTGGAAAAGACCTTTAGGATGATCAAGTCCAACCATTAACCTGGAACTGCCAAGTCTGTCACTAAACCATGTCCTTCTGGGACTAAATTCCGTGTTGCATTGCTCCAGCCAGTTGCAAAGTTGACTGTGAAATAAATGTGATGCAATGCTAACCTTAGGCTTAACAACAGCCTGTGTCTTCTCGAAGTGAGAGGGTATTTTTTTCTGTTCCCCAACGTGATGGAGCCACCAAGTTTTGAATCCCTTCAGAACAGCCCAACACCAAGAGCAGCCACTGGGTAAGCCGGGTTTTCAGAACTTCTGCAAGTGTTTTAAACATTTTCCTTTCTGAGCCACACAAGTCTTGCCCGAGGCACCATTCCTAAAATAAAATTAGGCTTCTGAAAGATTTATTGGCTGCTTTTGGAATTCAGCGTAGTCGTCTTTTTGCTCATTCACATCATGAAGCAGTTGTGAAACCCTGACTCAGGGGTGAACTGAGCCCTCTTCCAAATGGGGACAAACTGGGATGTGTGGTCAGATAAATGCAGCTTCATCACAGAACTGAGTCTCTGCGTGCAGCACAGATTGGGCTGGAGAAGGGCTACATCCAGCTCTCTGCTGTGACCCCTCCTGCTCTGCTCAGGACTGCTGGAGTCCACGGGTATCCCTGAAACAGCTGCTGCTAGGTACAGAGTAAGTTGCAAAGCCACACAGCCTGATGCCTCCCCTGTCCCCTAACCCAGCTTGGTTGTGCCTATGGTGACATTCTGCTCTGTCATATTTAATTGCCCCCTGTGCTGGCTCTGCTTCCTGGTAGGGAGGGATTAGAGAACCCCAAGTCTTACAGGTGAAGTGTACCAAGCACCTTGCACCTCCTCTTGTGGCCTTCACCCAGGACAAGACTACAGCAGCATTTGAAGCTGTTTCACTTGATTGGAGCTGAAAGACCAGAACTTCCTGCTGCTACTGCCACTCCCAGCCCCGGGCAATTTCAATGCCCTGTTTGGCTGCAATCAGCCCCATTCCAGGTTGTTTACTCATCAAAACTGGTTTTGTGATAGAGAGGACATCAAATGCATTTCAAAACATGGAATAATCTTCAAACCTGATCCAGGAAAGGGTGTGGATTTGTGCACACAGCTTCTGTTCCCAAGATTCTTTTTCACTGAAATCTTTCAATAAAACCTCTGAAAAGGGTTGCTTTTTCCCCAGCAGTGCTTGCCATAAGATTGATTAGATTCAGGTGGCTTAAGGAAAGTAAAACTGTTTCTACTCTGCACCTAATTCTTTCCCTTTTGTCTTCCTGTGCAAATACAAATAACTAATGCAGGCAAACAGTAAATTGCAGTGAGCAGTGGAAGTGCTAAATGGTAGCAACACTTAAAACACTGCTGAAATTCAAAAGAGCAGCTGTTAGACATTTAAACCTATCATTCTCTTCTGAACATACATCAAATTTACTTCATAGCACTGTCATAAAAATGTATGAGAATGTAAATGCTAGAGTGACCCATTAATCTTTGGAGTAGTAAACATAAAATCGTCTTAACCCCAGTGATGATATAACCATACTTTACTTTGAATGAAGGCTTTATCATAGGAGTGAAGATGTTCTGTGTCTTTCTGTGGTGCATAAATAAGAACAAAATCTGATGTTTATGAAAAATGTACCACTGTATTGATTACAATATGAAAATGTATGTAATGAACAAAGCTACACAATTTCTTATGAGCACAGAAAATCTAATAATAAATACACAAAAGGCAGAAGATCATTACTCATTGACAGCAATCACCAATCTGATGGTGGTGGTGTTATTATTTACTAACTAACTTGATAATGGGTGTTTGTTCTTATAGAATTGTCCATAAAACCTTCCTTTTTATCTATGTCAAATGATAAACTTGATTTCTGAGCCATCTTTGTGATGAAAAGAAACCCTTAAATATTGAAACTCTTGATGGTTCATGTCCACGCATAGGCCAGGTGGCTTGTCTCTAACTAAGCAAACATTTATATATCAAGGTGAATTCTGCTTTAATATGGACTAGAAAAATATGTGGTTTGCCTCCAAATTTGAAACATCACTATTCTTCCATTTATTCTGATTCTTCCATTGCCTCTTGAAGCCTCATTTGAAAGCCATTGTGCCATCTTTGAAGGCAAAAGGCTTTGCTCATGTGCAACAAATTGCTTTCTTTTTGCAGAGCTAGATTTAGTCTTGATATAAATAGGAGACATGCCATCAAGTTTCTGAAGTTGTCCAGTTCAAAGGGTTGTGCCCACAAGGTAAAAAAACTGGGAGAGCTGGAAAACTTCTATTAAATAACCAGTGCCATCCTCCCACCCAGACAGGACTGTCTCCAGCAGCACACTGAGATTTCCTAAGCAAAGGGACTCCATGTGGGTACCTAGATTTAGTCATAAAACATTGGAAACATGTCCAAGTAACCAGGGAAAATTCAGGTTCATCAGTTTCAATGATGTTTGGAAATGAAGGTGATACCAATGAGGAACATACACACAAAAATATAATCCAGGTGGTATAACAGTTTGGGAGTAGCTGTATTAGTTTAACTGCAGATGCAACCCAGGCTCCATACTCCATGACATATTCCACTTTGTTCAGCATCTTGCTCTCTTCCCACTGTTCCTTGAAGTTGTCTTTGAGGGGCATCCCATTATATTAACTCTCCCTTTGAGACCAAGTCTGTCTCAGTGTTAGCCTTGATGATAAGGCAAGAAGATTATCTGGATCTGAAAAACTTAACTTGAAAGGCAAGCTGTCAACATGGAGCCCTGGGAAGGCAGCAATATGTTAGAAAGTAGAGTCAGTCCAGACCTTCCCATGTTTTGAGAGCTCCCTCCAAAAATGGTGTGAAAGTCAAACCAAAATACCACCAAGGTGATGAATGTACATGGTAGTTTTGTCATCTCTGGTCAGTATTTGTATTAAAAATCCTCTGCATGGCCTTGGAGCAAAGGGCTGGCTTGAACCAGCTGCTGAAAATGAAGGAAACTGAGGAGAGCTGTGGCTGGGGGTGATGGGCAGGAGGAGCAGAGCAGCTACACCTCAGCACCCAGCCCAGAGCCAGCAGAGCCCAGGCCAGCACCACCTCCACTTGGGCTGCTGCTCACAGCCCTACAGCAGTCCAGGTCCCAGAAACTTGGGTGAAAGATTATTTATTTAAGGAGGTGATGGAAAGGTAGGAAAGGGAAGGAGGCTTTCTGCTGGGCTCCCGAAATCTTCCCACATCCCAGGCTTCCATTTGTATTTCACAGCCTAAAAGAAAAGGATGGAAAAAAAAAAAATCTTCCCATGCAACTGACTCTTCCTTTGCCAGACCATGGAATGTTGCTGCTCCCAGCAACAGGGTCAAAACAAATAATACTGCTCTTTATCTGTGGGCAGCAGAAACAGTTTTGCCTACAGAACTCTGTAACAAAACAAAATTTCATTCTTCAGTATTCCCCTTACTCCTTTCTTAAGCTTCCTGAGTTAAGGTATTTTGGAGTTTACTCACCCTTTCCCAAATGGCCTTCCTCTTACTCTCCTGCTTTGGCACCACGCAGTCAGGCTCTGTAAGGAATAAAGAAAAAATTGTTACACATTAGGCTAAATGTGAATATAAAAGTATATGGAGTGGTGGACAGATGGCATTGATGTGAGACAACTTGGATAGAAAGATAGCTACTCATTGTGACTTCCAGTCTTCCCAAAAGTGTGCAAGTGTATTTCATGTTGCAGTGTTCATGGTGGATCTAGCTGCATTCCTGGGGAAATTCCCACAGATCTTTTGGGGTTTGAATAAGCTCCCATGACTCAGAGCACCTGCAGGATCCAGCTGAGAGATGTTAGAACACCTGCCAGTGAGGTTAAGGACAACTTGAACATACTTGATGAGGTACTGTGAGGTCTAAGCCAGGGTTATTAATCAGACATCTCTGAGATTGAGACCACAGTCCAGGAAGGAAGAAAAAAAGATTGGGCTTTAAGGCAGGACAGGCTCTGGAGGTATCACTGCTGATAGAGGCACTTAAGGGGAGCAGTTCTGCCCTATTTATCAAGTTTTTCCTTAAATTATAGAAAGAGCTCTTGTTGCATTCCTTGAGAGCTCAAGTAAAAGCATTGTTCTTGCTGGAAAGAACTCATGAGTTCAACTGTATATTCATTAACCACAAGCAAGGAACTGCAGATAACAAAGCAGATGTGAGCCAACGAGCCCTTAGTAAGATCTTATTAATAAATGACAAAGCTGTCTGAATTTTGATACCAATCTTTCACACACACTGTAATTGAGACTGAGGTTTTTGATATCCAATGTATTCATGAGCCTCCACCTGGGCATGTCAGAGCTTGCCTGATCCTTTGTGTAGATTTCTGTGATGTGTATTTATTGAAGGCACGCACATTCTTCTGTTGCCCATCAAAAGCAGAACTCTAATTTCAAAATGAGCAACAGCACTTTAGAAATGTGCAACTCTTAAGATAAGTGCTTTCAGTTGAGTAGACTCCTGTGTCATCCTGGGAAATGTTCCCTGATGTTACAGCTAGAGCCAGGCTCATCTCACTGCACATCACTTCCTCGAGCAGTGCCTGAGCTCTGCTGGAAGATGGCTCTATGGCTCTTCCCCTCAGCCCACTTCACAAAGGAAGAGTTCCCTTAAAAATTGCCTCCTTTTTCCATTGTTAAATCAAATCATTCTCCCTCACTTCCATATATGTGACGTTCTGGAGGTTGAATACACATTGTTCCCAAGATCACCCTCCTCCTCTCAGGTATTTCCCCCAAAGTGCCCCAGGCTGAGGATGCAGTCACAGCCTCCAGCCTCTGTGAGTGAACAAGGCAAGTTAAAATTTGGGCAGAGCTTTTGATATCTTTTATTCAAAATGGAGTTTTTATTAGTCCAGAAAAGACTGGACCCCCTCTCCATAAAGATACCTACTAAGCTGTCTCCTAAGATACCTTCTTTGACATTGAAGTATCCATAGAAATACAGCTGTTTCTCTCAGCCATGCAATTCTGATACAGTTCTGATTTTCTGTTTGTTTTTTTATTACCCCAAGTAAACACATTAGTGCAGACAAAATCTACATCTAAAAGCTTCTCAGACCTGCCACTCACCTGAAGAAATAAGTTCCTCTTTATGATTAGGACCATATCTAAATAACAGTGGGAAGAAGAATACAAAAGCATTTTTTTCCCCCACTGGTGTGGATATTTTTTCACTCACACATAGAAGGGAGGAGCGGTCATTTTTTGCCATCTCATTTACTTGCTAAGATAGGAGGTTGCTACAAGTTACTTAAAGGCTGCTGTGACTCACTGTCAAGTGTTGATTCCATTTATTTTTTTGATTTCCTTGTGGTTTGTTGCTACTTTTCTGCTCACCTTCTAGGATTACTCAAGGTATTTTAATTGGGCTTTGGAAATATTGCTTCAGAGAAGTCTGTAAATGTGAGAATTTAGGAAACTGAATCTTTAGCTGTACATCTGTCTGGGCAAGGGACAAAAAAACTATCTAAAGTTTTCAATCAACCTTGCTCTAAACCCACCTTTTTTACTACTGAAGACTTTGCAGCCAGCCAGTAACTCTTTGCAGAAAGTACTTAGCTGGGAAACCTGAATTACGAGTAAATGAGAGAAAATCACTATCTGCTGGTGTGCAATTTGCTAGAATAAAAAAAAAAAGAGAAGAAATGAACTGAATATGTTACTTGTTATGAGTTATTTGCTCTGCTCTTCTCATGGATCTGAGCCATAGAGTATTTCTCATTTTCTCTCTCTGTGTAGTTTATTAATATTAATTTTTTCCAGTTTCCCCTTACTTGCAAATCTTTCTTTTGCAAATGAAACACCAGCTGCAGCTGGCTATAAATATTTATCACTTGACAACAGTCATGACAAAGACATCTGACGAGTGAGATCAGAGGACAATTGGTGCTCCTGGGTCACTGATGCTGCAGAATTTAGAAATGCTGAAGTATAAATTTACAAGAACCTCTATTGCAAAGCATACAAGAGCTCAACAAATAGTAAAGCTTTTCAGACCTGCCACTCACCTGAAGAAATAAGTTCCCCTTTATGCTTGGGAACATGTTTATAAAAATAAATATTAACTTTCTTACTTCCAGTGACAGAAGTGGCAGGCAGGTTGCCACTGTCCACTTCACTCTGTTCTACCAGATACATGGAAATTGTAGCTGGAATTTCTGTTTTAGTCTTTTCCAGTATAGATGAATATGGTGATTAAACAAAATTTTCAAGAAAATATCCCAAGGCCGTAAGCAAGTCAAAAAGCCCTCGTTCCTAACCTGCCAAGGGAGAGGCAGAGAGAGAGCTTCTAGTGAAACAAAAACATTTTCAATGTCTGGAACCACTTGAACATCTCTATCTTAGAGAGGGAATGAAGCAGCATTACAGGAAAGATGCTGAATCACTCACAGTCCCTTGATATACCACTATATATAAAAGGTCTTTGCCCAGACTCAGTGGTGTCTTCATTTTACAGGCAAGCAATTAGCTGAAAGGAAAAACTGTAAAGCATGTCTTTCCCATTCCACCTTTGGACATGACTATATATCCAGCCTGATAGAAAGAACTTGACTCAGAATAATTTATTAACATTTTAAGGGCTATATAGCATAATCATACTGTTAGCAATTGAACAAATCGATGCAAGGAAAAATGCTGAACAGTTTAGTCTTTTTTTTTGGTTGGTTTGGGGGGTTTTTTTGTATTTTCTTTGGTGGTGGTCCTTTTTTTCCTTTTCCTGATTTGACAGGAAGTTCTAGTATGTGGTTTTAAAGATCCCAACTTCAACAACATGAATGAGTTTTATGGAGAGTGGGGAAAAAGGTACCAGGGAATCTTATTCCAAACTACAACAGTCAGAGAATCCTACTGTTTATTTTATTGGGAATAGGTTTGAAATTACACCAAGTAGCTGTGATTTTAATACCCAGGCTACAGGCATGTTTGTGTCACAGTGAGTGTGTAAGATACTTGTGTTGTTGGCTATTCATAACTATCCTGCCTTTTTTTTTTCCCTGAAAATCATAGTGCAAGTAAATGGAAGTGCAATCTAAAGTCAAACTGGAATTCTTTGTGCTGATAATACAGAGAAGTTATTTAACCTCTGTAGCTTTCAAGTATATAACAGAATAAACCTCTTGTAATCTTGAGAAGTGCATAAACTTCTTGCATTTTCCTTTTACCCTTCAAGCTCTTTAGTATCTGCTTAAGAATTAAGCATTAGCTTGAACAAGTTCATCTTAATCATTCATAAGGAAATAAAAAATGAAAGAGCTCTTATTCCCAGAATAAAGGGGGGCAGAGCACCACACCTATAAGTGAACTTCATTTTAGTTTTGACACTTGGAAAACTGCAAGCTTAGCACATCACTTAGCAGAGGTTAATGCTAACTGTCATTGGAATGAGCTGATGAAGTAATGATTAATGTAGTCAATGTTTGCAAATGAAATGTCTTGCACCTGGGAAAACATAACCCCAGAGTGCAGCAGGGACTGGGATCCACCTGGCTGGAGAGCAGCTCTGGGGAAAGGGACCTGGGGGGTCCTGGTGGACAAGCAGCTCAGTATGAGAGACCAGAGTGCTGCAGTGCAAAGGGAGCTAACGGGATGGTGGGGGCAGCAAGAAGGGCATCACCAGCAGAGATAAAGTCATCATCCCACTCTGCTGAGTGCTTCTCGTTCAGATTTGGTCCCTTCTGTAGCAAAAAGATATGGGCAGACTGGAGAGAGCCCAGAGAAGGGCTGCAAAGATTATCAAAGACTGGGAAACCTGCCAGGTGAGAAAAGGCTGAGAGAACTGGAGAAAAAGAGGTTCAGGGGAAGCCTCATGGCCGTGTTCCATGGGCTGCAGGGTGGCTACCAAGGGGATGGAGATGCTCTTTTTACAAGGAGTCACACAGAAGAGGTGTGATGATGAAGACACACAAGGGGTGATGAGTGGATAAATTGGGGTTTTGCTATTCTTCAGTATTGTCCAAGTTTCACTCTTCCTTCTTTTTTTATTCCACATCCAAAAAATTACTGTAATAGAATTTATTTTGATCTGCTTCATATTTTTTCAGCAAAACAGTATGTTCAAAAGAGTAAACAAACCCAAACTTTTTTCACTGACGTATCAATGAGATTCCACCCCTTATTTAATTTGTATGGTAGACATTTTTATAACTGCTAAGTGATCTTCATGTTTTACAACAATTATTAAAAAAAAAATCATAGAAAAGAGTACATTTCAGTGCTTCCCAACAGCTGTTTTCAAAGGCCATCACCCTGTATCAGATATTCAGTAAATCCTCCATTGCAATAGTGAGTGCTTACATCATGCAGAAGGCTATTTTAATTGTTCAGTTTGGATATTAAATGTCAGGTAAATATTGATTATTTTTAAACATTATTTTTCTTTCCTTACAGCTCTTAACCTTCCTGTTACTTGAGTTCTTTAGTTTACTAACCAAACCTCGAGTACTAATGCTCATAAATTATGTCTAAGCCTGGTTGTTCTGCTCAGGAAAAATAAAATCTAAGGAGCAGATTTTATTGATGCTCATTTCCATCAAGAACAGCATCTGTGTCAGTATTTGTAGGTTCAGAATTAGGCAGTTACTCTGCAGAACTTTGTCATTCTTACGAGAATATGATGCTAATATTCTGTGGTATTCCATTTCCAGTAGCCCCTGGTGCTCAGTGAAAGCTCCATGGTGCAGTAGGGTAAGACCCAACGTGCTGGTTTCAATCCTAGCCTGCAGGAGGGTCTCCAAATCCTGCAAGCCCAGGGAGCAGGGACTGCATTTCATTGAAGACAGATATCCAGGCAGTCTCACAGCTCATCCACCCTCAGACTTCTGCCTGAGAGAGGGCTCATAGTTGTAATTTAGTGGGGTTCTATGTTTACTAAACTTAGAAAGAAACATCCAACTAATAGTGAGTGGTTTCAGAGGTTATCCCAGTTGGCAGCTAGTGGGTCCAGCTTAATATATCTCCATGGAATCTTCTCTTCTTTCTGTCTGGCACTTCTTGAAGTTAAGACCAACTGCACGTCATCTTCTGGGGGTGTATTTGTCATAATCAGGTAAGAGCTCTATACTACAGTGTGTGCCTTTTCTTCTTGGTTTTGGCTTCCTTCTCTGCTGCAGAGTGATAGGTCTGACTGCCTCTCCTGCTAAAAGAGTAATATTTCTGCAGCACCCCAGGCTGTGTGTCTGAGCATCAGGTTTTGCCTCTGTTGTTCTATTGAAATAAAGTGCAGTGGTTTGCTTTTGCTCACAATATTTTCTGTCTGGTTTTGCCTGCCTTTGATTTCCTCTCACCTGGAAATACTCATCACCACAGCAATGGGAGTGCTGTGCTTTCCTGGCCCTGCCCATCAGGAGCAGTGAGGCACAAAGTGACTGCTCCCACATCCAGTGATGGGCTCCAGGTGGAGTTAGGGGTTATCCGGTGACTCCAGGGGTGAATGTGTCCCCTTGAGTCATTCTGTTGTGCACTTCCACTCAAGGACAGAGAACACAAGTAGGGACATCTTAAATACTCTGTTTCTATAAAAGGTCTGATCCAAAGACTGGTGGAGTCAGTGGGAATCTTTCCAATAATTCCTTTGAATCAGACTATAAATGCTCTCAGCCAGGAATGTGACTCGGAACCGGATCCTCCAGATGATCCAAGGTTATTGAGACAACTTCAGAGAAGAATGATGTGAGGGGCTGGAAGGCTTTGGTGTTCTTGTCATTAACTTTTACACTGCAGGGAGCAACATTTTGCCTTATGAATGACACGAGAAAGATACAACCCTAGAGAATGAGGGTTGGGAGAAGCACCTTCAGTTGGTTTTGTGTTCCTGCTGTGGGTATTGCTCTGGTTCTGCAAGATCCAGACCTTGGTGTGCAGAAGGGACTGAGAACCTTTCCCTGCCCATCCTCCTTAGTTATGAGTGGGTTTATGGTCTTAGAACTTATCAGTCCTGAGCCTGTACTTGGGCTGTACTCTGTAATACAATTTACTCTCTGGGTTACTGTATTTCCATCTGAGAGAAACAGCAATGAATGAACATGAAACTGTCTATTAGGTGGGATCAAAAGCACTGTGCATCATCAGGAAATAAGGTAAGAATGAAATGAAAACATTTCTTAGGGGCAGATAAAATGGCTTTCAGAGCTTTCACACACTAATCCAGTCAAGCAGCCCTCTGATTACTGGAACCTTTACAACATAGTTTGACAGGTTAAAGGAGCAAGAGCACTGGCATGTATTTATATTATTGTTTAGGTTACTTAAAACTGCTGTACCTCAGAAATAATTCTTAATCCATCCGATTTTGAATACAATATAATAAAGCATAACTTAAGTTCTGCTGGGAAACTGCTTTCCTGATACTTAAGAAATCTCAGGCATTAATGCTCCCATATATTTTTAAAGCAAATATAAGCAAAATAATCCATTTGTATTCAAAGAGGGAAATGTAATTAGAAATAAAAATGTAGATAACCACATCCACCTTCCTCAAAAGAGATCTACAGTAAAGCATAAGATAAAAGTGTTTGCTCTTAAAGCTTTTTTACTGGATAATTTCTAGCAGAGCAGACCTCTTTACCCTCTTGTTTCACGTAGCTGTCCCAGATCAAGTCAGGGCTATATTTATCTTCAGGTTTGAATTTCTGAACTTGTGCTGTCATTCAGCAGCTCCTCTTGGATAAAATACATCATCATTTACTCTATTAGAAAATAAATGTATGGATGTATTATGGAATTTGCATTCCATTACCTTGGTTTGCATGCCATAAAACATTTATTACACCCTTGGGCTACAGTCTTAATAATGACTGGGTGAAATGCACTAATGTGGTCTTGGCCTTGCTATAGAACAAAAGATTAATGCTCTTTGATGTCACCCAGCTAATAGTTGTGCTCGCCAATTTGTCCCTTCAGAAGGCATTACAGTCACACAGACTGTCCCTGTAAGACTAAAGTGAGCAAAATTGCTTAAACCAAACCACAAGCTGAATCCCAGTTAACCAAATAAGCGTTACATTAGATTTTCATCTCTAAAAATAAAGGTATGCCAGTTCCCTCCAGCAAAGGAAGGAAGATCTTCCATGTTTTATTTCATCCTCTCCTTTCCTGATTATACCCTGCTGACATCAAGTTTTAAAAAAGCCATCAATATTTTCTTATATTTTATGGCAGATACAAAATAACGTTTTAGTTAAGCTCCTGGAAGGCATATATCAATACTGTCTGCAATCCCAAGCCTCTCAGACCCTTCTCCTGTAATAAATTTCACTTGCCTCTGATAAAACTATTGAATTTTTTATCTACCTGCTCCTTTTTAGAGAGAGGAAGAAGTTGTCCCTTTTACCTTAGGAGACAACTTGAAGATTTCTAAACTTCTTTTTTTTATGAAATGCATAGCCAATGTGTTGCAGCTTAGAGAAAAACCTCCTGCAGTTAAACCCCCCTTTCATAGCAGAAAAAGTTGCAGTCTTGGCAGACTTCATGGCTCGAGCAGTGGATCAATATTTGGGTGACAGAAACTGGGGGAAAAACTTGGAGGAGGATCCTTGTGGTGCCCCTGGAGCCGGTGTGCCTGTAGCAGGAGGGCTGCCTGTGCTGCTGCCTGTGCCAACTTCCTGATGATCCTAAAGGGAGAAAGAGGAGCTGCTTCAGCAGAGGATGTAAATCACCATTGCTGTTTTGGAAGCAGGGGAGTGACAGCCCACCAGCTGAGGGGTTTGACAAGGGTGGATTATTTGTCACACTGTGCAGTGTCCTGGTCTGGAGGTACAGCACTGTGCCCCTTTGAATTTTCCAAATAGTTTCAACTGAGGATTTTTCTCCTGCTGCAGTTTCATCTTTTGACCAAAATGGTTTTGCAATGTCTTTTCCAATTGAAAAGCAGCTGCTGGTGTCTGCAGCTCGAGGTGGCTGTGCTTCTGGGCTGAAGGAGAGCAGGATCTGTTTGAAGCAAAGCTGTTTGCAATTATGTAATGTAAAGCACCAGCTATATAATCAGCATGTAGTAGGTTAAAATCCTTTCAAAGCTCTGGTGTATTGGCTGACAGGCTATCCCAAAGCATGCTTACATAGCATAAAAAATTTTATAAAGCTTTCAAAAGCACTAAAGTAGTGGTCATAAAGCAATCCTTTGCAAGCACTTGTGAGTAACGTAGCAGATGAGCCAAAGGGAATGTTTTTGTTTTTTTCTTTTTCTTTCATACTGCAAGAGAAAACAGCCTTTTTCA
Organism: Florisuga fusca; assembly: GCA_038090715.1. NCBI lineage: Eukaryota > Metazoa > Chordata > Aves > Apodiformes > Trochilidae > Florisuga > Florisuga fusca. The sequence goes on along the minus strand of JAAWXA010000010.1, from coordinate 25,984,846 downwards.
AAAGTCCCATTGCACAGGGCATATGGCAACACAGAGGGGAAACTAAGGCTCCATGATAGCTTTTGATGAATAAGTTCTAGAAATGAGTGAGAAACTGATGTTTGTTGAATGGCAGATGGAAAATGTCTTTTTCTAAGCCAAGTAGAGCCCCACAGATAGTAGTAAGTACAGAGTACCTAACACTGGTCCTGCAAATGACATGACAAGGAAATAATCCAGATTGTTTTTTTCAAGATTTAGTTTGAAGCAAACATTTTAACCCTTCTCTAACTACATGAGAGACCTTATGTTGCTGTTTGTGCATAGCATGTGGATCAGATGATGTATGAAACATCATGTGTTACCAGCAAACTTACATAGGTGGTCATTTTTACAGGGAAGTAGTTACAAACTTCCTAAAGCCTGTGTAGATATTTAATGATTATGCATGCATAAGCATAAAGACTTTTCTGTTCTCAACATCTGTGGTTAGCATTACAAAGGTACAGTCTTCTCTTCAAACTCCAAAGCCTGAAATAAAATGTAACAGGACCAGCAATGCAGATTTGGGGACCTCATATGGGGAGTAACACAATGTTTAATTAAACAGTGGGGAACTTAACTATCTAAATGTCAAGGCTTTTTATTTGGCTGTGTTAGAATCGTGTTTCTTTCCCTCTTTCAAAATGCCAGATTGCCTGTAATGACCACAAGACAACTACAGCCTTAAAAAAACCTCTACCAGGGTGCAGTGTCATAAGACATTTATTTCAAAAAGTTTCAAGCAAAGTACAAGTGCCTCTTCTTCTGCCTATTTGTGGTTTAAATCTCTCATCTAAGTCCTAGTTAAACCTGCTTCTCCTCAACCTCACTTCTGGTGAACTCAGGGCTGCTGTCTTCATGTCTGGAAGCTGCTGAACTGTCTCTGCCTGCCTGCCAGATAACCAGACAGGGAAGAATAAAGATATTCCACTTCAAGGTATAAAGTAGGCTGATAGTTTCATATTTCCTCTCCCATGTGAGCACCACCTCTCTTTGGCAGCTGTATTATGCTGGCCTCTTTCTCTTTTCCCTTTGGCTGACTGGCAGGTCAGAGATTCTACAGCTTTGCAGTTAGATTGGCAATACCTGAGTGGAGAGGCCAGGCCTGTTCTGCTTCTCTCCTCAGACCTTTCCTAGAACAGAAGCCAAAATGTCACTGCTCTTTGAGTTTGCCAAACTGCTCTGTGATGCCACAGCTGAGAATCACAAAACATCCACCCCACAAGGAGCTGTTCCCTGCTTTTGTCCCAAAGCTTGGTGGGTAATCCATATTCTCACTGTCAGAAGGTTGGCTCCTGCTCCTTCCTCCTCAGAACTTCTGTGTACTTACCTAGGGGTGTTCTCACTAGTTGTTTCTTTAACTCAACTACTTTTCAGGAAACAGTATCTAAAATGCTCTTCTCTTCTGCCCTAGCAACCCAAAGCTGTATCTTATGGTTGGTCCTTACTGTGATCCTGTGTTGTGTCAATCAGACTCTAACTGCTCAGCAAGACAGCTGTTTGTCTGCCTCTCACTATTTTACTCTTACTGTATGGTCACAGATTCTATTTCAACACTATCACTGAAATACCTTTATCACCTTTCTCATCTGTTTTCTTATTTTATTAACTCAAGAGTTCTGTCACAGCAAAAAAAAAAAGAAAATCAAGGTGGAATTGTCCAAGGTGTCCATGTTGAGACATCTACAGCTTTAATTTCCTTCAGTGTTTGGCTTTTTACAGAAAGTTCAAAGTGAAGCTCCAGTCAATAGCAAGTGCAGATTGAACTGGGCAGTGTTTCATGTTGATCCCTTGAGGCTTAAGGTATAATGTAGATGAACCCTCCCTCTAAAGTCTTAAAATGGCTCGTTCAGCTTCACATAATTTTTTTTTTTTTGGCAGAAGTAAGAGAACCTCTAATTCATAACAGTGGTGTTCAGTGCTTTAACCATAACTGCTCTTTTTCGTGTGTTTTAACTAGTGGAAGAGATGAGGTAAGAATCCTACCACACACCAGGATCACGGATTGCACTGTCCTGGGCACAGCATCCAACCTGTGCTCTGACAGAGCAGTAGTTTTAGGGAATAAGTAGGATGTTTCATGGTGTACATGGCAAAAGAACCAGTACAGGGCTGTGTGGTTGGTTTGTTTTTCATTAACTAAACCTTAGGTAATGAGATAATTCTGCTAACTTAGAACTAGTAAAGGATGACTTCCTTGTTCCACATTTGGAACCAACAACACTCACAGCATCATTGCTTGTTTATCTTCAAGGGATTTTAGATTATTAGATCAACACACAGGCTTCTAACAATCAAGTTACCAAGCAGTTGCCAAAGAAGGGCTGTTAACCCTCTTGCTGTATTGTGGCTTTCCTTTAGAAATGAATTAGACACAAGCTGTATCAAAGAGTATTTCTTAGTCAGCTTTCAAGTGCCTGGTCTTAAAATCTACTCTCCTGCTTTCCCACCCATGTGGAGGCACTGAACTGGAGGAATTTAAATCTCCTCCTTCAGACTTATCAAACACAATATCTTTGGTAAGTAATGGCTTAAACAAAATCTTTTATCTCATGAAAAATCATTTTACTTCACTTACATCCTGCCATTATTAGTATCTGAAGTGCTACACTTTCATGCTGCTGTTGATGACTTAGTTCTCTTTCCTGCCATGCATTAGAATGTCTTTCAGGTCACTGACATAAATCAGTTATTCAAATTTTTAAAAAATCACATTCCTATTACAGAATACATTGTATCCTAGAATGGAGACTTGCTTTGCATGAGAAAACATCTGTCCAGCATTCATTCACAGCTTGAAAACAGGAAATCCTAGCAAAAGGGTGGCTTACTGAACTTCTTCTCCTTAGGCAATCTCAAGGAAAGTATTACAGCTCTTATGGCATAGTTCAAGCTAAGAATATTTATCTACTATCTGTTCAGAGCCAGTAATGATCATCTGTGATCACTAACCTTGCTTTTCAGTACAACCAGTGTGGACTTGGCCACAGCCCAGTGTGTTAATAGCAGTGTTGTTTAAGCTGGGGGGGGGGGCAGGAGGAAATCTGTTCATGGAGTGCTGGTGTTTGACATGGCCTTTGGTTTAGTAGCTGTTGAGTTCCGGGAGTTCCTGCGTGTTGAAACAGTTGGGAATGGCTGAATTGGAAGAGATTTAGGAAGATTAGGGTTAAGCATTAGGAAGAAATACTTCAGTGTGAGGGTGGTGAGACACTGGCACAGGTCAAGGAAGCTGTGGCTGCCCCATCCCTGGAAGTGTTCAAGCCCAGGTTGGATGGGACCTTGAGCAACCTGGGCTGGTGGGAGGTGTCCCTGCCCATGGAAGGAGGTTGGAACTGGATGAGCTTTAAGGTCCCTTCCAACCCAAACCCCTCTGTGATTCTGTGAAACAAAACCATGTACTGTATTGCTGTATCCTACTAAGAAGTTCCTGGATATGGGAGTCTCTGCTGCCAGGTCTCTTGCTTGCAGCCAGGTAGCCCACTCTGCTGTGCAGTAGGTAGCTTTCAGTGTATTTTGGAGAGCATTAATATTAAAATTAAAGTTAAAAACCAGCAGATTTGGATAAAATAGGAGTGTTTTTCAGGGGAGCTATCTCTATATATATGAAAGTTATTGGGGTTTTTTTGATGATTTTTTTTTTTTTTCTTCTTATAGATGGAATTTGGAGATATCTATGAGTTCTTTTCTTTCTACAGACAGAAAGATGCTGGTGCCAAGTGTGGCTGAAAAAAAAGAGCAGTGTTTTACTGACTGAGTTCTCAGTGCTTTTCTCCAGAAGGATGAGACATGGGTTACCTCTAGGTGGTCATCAGGACACATTTCACAAATTCAACCCCTGCAGTGGGCAGCAGCTGGTACAGCTGCCTCACATCAATCTTGTGCTAGCCTGACAGAAATCAAACTCAGAAACTGAGGAAGAGGGGCTACTGCTGCAAGGCACACGTGCTGGCAGTTCATTTAAGTATTTCAGGAAGTCATGTATATTTTGCTGAATTTGGACCAAAATGCATAATGTTTGTATTTTTCTATTAGTTTGGGTTTGGTTTTTTTACAATTAATTACATTGTGTTCTCGACTTGCCTGGGTATCTGGTAGGAATGGTATGGTTGATCTTTGCTGAGTCAATTCTTTTCAGTCCAAGAAATGTAAAAGAATCTTAGGGGATTATTTTTTTAGTAGGCTCTTTGTTATGGGAAGCTCTACAGGATGGCATCTGTGCCATTCTTTTATTTGATCCGTATGTGAGAACATTTGAGACCATTAGTGGACTCATTAATGTGCAGATGGCACTCAGCTGTTTCTCCTATCCCACTGGAAGGTTTCATCTCTTTGCTCCTGTAGAACCAGTTCACTTGGGAGCCTAAAAGGCAACTTGGACCAACCACAGTTCAGATAAAATGGAATTTGGGTGAATGGGGAGATGTTCCTTCAGGTGATGGCTGACAGAGCAAATGTTCTCTCATGTTCTTATGACTTCCTGTGCCTTTTTCAGTACCAACTTCTCTACTTGATAGAAAACCAGAACATTGGTGCCTCAGACTGCAAGCTGTCATGGTCAGCTCATGGCAGGAATAAACAAATAGGGATAAGCAGGAATAAATATCTGGCTGCTCATTCTATTCTAAACTCTGAGAAAAAGAGCCCATATAGAGAAACACAAAAGTTACCATTGTGGCCATGACTTTTTTTTCAGTCTGTCCTAAAGGCCCATCACCTAAATGAAAAGTGAAATCACCCAATACATTAGACCTTAGTAAGTCTCTTCCAGATTGCAGTGAGGAAGGCTGAAAACTGGTGGAAGCATGGGAAAAAGTGTACCTCAGTTCTCAGTGGGACTCTGGTTTTGGATATCCAGCCTGTTTGGAGCAAGTAAAACTTAGACTTAACCTTTAGCTATGTGGATCAGCAGCCTGTGAAGAGCCAGTGACTCAGAAAAGCTGGCTTGCCCCTCTGCTTTCATTGATCCAAGTGTACATAGAGCCACAAGCTATATATATGTGTATAATTTATATATATTAAAAATCAAGAAAGGAAGTAATAGAGTTCAAGGAGAAGCATGACAGAACAGGAAACCTTTTTCCTACCTGACACATTCCTCCATTGCAAATAATCACTTGATGATATGTGCAGTGAACAAAGAATCACTGCATGAAGAAGTGCAGCCTCCCCCAGTTCTTGCTTTCCTCACCCTTCCTGCCAGAACCAGGGAACAGAAAGCTTTCAGTTTGATGGTGATGTTATTTCCTTGAATGGTTTTGTTAAAGTGCTGAACACAGAGTTTGTTTGCTGGCAACCATTGGATTTATGAGTTGCCAGTCCTGGAGATGTTACTGTTTGTCATGCATTTTCCTCCTGATTTCCCTTCTTTATCCTCCTGCTTTCAGACCTTTTTAAAGGCTTTTCCCTTGCTGCTGCTGGCTCTGATGCTAACTGGTGGTAATGGAGTGCTGTGCAGCTGTGGCACTGCAGCTTCCCTTGGATAATGCTGACCACAGCCTTAGCAGCATGTGCCAGCTCAGCACATCTTGAGAACTCATAATCCCTACCAGAGGTTTTTATAGTTTGTCTGGTCTACTGTAAATCTCTAACTCACTGTCATCAACAGAGCTCTTGACCTGATTCATAGGCCCCAGGAATTAAGCTCCTGTCACCCTCAGTTAAAAGACAGCACCATTTATGCTGTGATATTATACTCACAGAAATAGATGCTCTTGAATATAGTGAATTGTGAAACAGCATCAAAGGTCACATTATTTTGAATCTTGTTAATTATTATCCAAGTAACTAAAAAGAAGGAGGAAAAAGAAAAGCCTCCCAAAAAATAGCCCCATGCACTAGGTAGGACAAGTAGAGGCAGGTTGTGTTATCTTTGCAACTCACACATCTGTAATTTGGGGTGATCTGGTGTGTAATAAGAAAATCACACACATGTACATTACTAAAAAGAAGTAGTTCTGCATTTTTTCCCCTCTGTCTTGCTGTGAATGTGTAAGTTGTGCTCTAGTGATAGATTGTCCCCAATCCTCTTGCAGTTTGCATTGGTTCCCAGCTGTCCCTCTAAGGAATGAAGGACTTCAAAAGTATTAAAAGAAAAGAAAGAAATTAAATCATTTTGACACAGCAGAAATGAGATAGGTTGTGCTGCAAGAAGGAGCCTCGTCCTATTCTGTCTGGTTTCTCATTAAAGATCAATTTGTCCAGTAATGAGAACCCTGGATATAGGGTACCAAAATACCAAAATTTTATTCTGGATCAGGCCCTGGCTTGTCACAGGACTTCTGTACTGAGGCTTCACTTTGCCATGCTTTTGATTTTTACTGATTTTTTTTTTTCGTGGTGTTTTTTTCTTTATTTTATTTGTAAGTCTTGCCCACTCCTAGCATGAGGTCCCAGGAGAACTTTCTCTTGCCATGTGTGCTCACTGCAGCTGGCTTGGTGGGAGCTCAGATTGCAGATGGAGGAACAGGATGCTGTGATGAAACAAACTTCATCACTGAGGGCTCTAAATAAGACAACTCTTGAGTTGCTTTGAATAAATTAGATTTTAAAAAGCGTGAACTAACTTTATTCAGTTATTCTGAGCATTCTGTATTTGTTGTGTAAGCAAATATTGGTATTTTCAGCTGAGGAGGTAAAATGGTTTGGATCAGTGCAGGATACAATAAGCAGCTGATCTTCATGGACATCTTTTTGTATTTTTTAGATATCATTAACAGAAATCTTGTTTGGGGGCGTACAAGTTTCCTGCTGAGAATTACACAGGTTCCAATTTTGCATTTTTTTGGCAAATGGTGGTGAAACTATAACTGCTCCTCCAGCTCTGTTTTCCTGGAAAAAATATGGCTGACTGACTCACCTATCAAATTGCAAAACAAGAGGTGGAATAATATGAATTTTGTAAGAGCAGAAACTACCCAAAGACCACATTACACCACCTTTTCTGCATGTAACTGGCTTGACTATATCAGCAGTTTTCTACTGAGAAGTGCCTTGTGAACAGGTGAGTTCTTTTAGTTGACATGCAGGGAAGGGAACAAGTACTTCATGGAACTCTGATCTCCTTTGTGCAAGTTCAGTGCAGTTTGTAGGGACTGATTAGGGAAACACCAGCTCCTTGGAGGACGTTTTTGCCTTTGGCTGTGAGGGAAGGGCAGTGGCACACAGAATAGCCAGCACTGTGTCTTCCCCTTCTCCTGTGCTGTCAGTCTAGGAGTTCAGTTTCTACAGACAATAATTCAGCATTTTTCCTTCATGTGAAGTTCACTTGGGAGCATCTGTTTTGGACTTTGAGTGGTAGAGGTATATCTTGTCATTGGAATAATAACTTCATTTAAAATTTGGCCCTGTTTAGCCTCATAGACAATTTTTTTCCTCTAGTGGTGTCAAGATTAGGTGATGTAGCATTTTAATTTGTTCTAGATATGGCCTGGCAATATCTACAACATCAAAACATGTAAGAGCATAGTTCAGGATTCTAAATCCAGTGACCTATCTATGGTGTGACACATGGCATCTGTAGCCCTCCTCTCTATATCTCTAAGGCAAATGAGTGCCAGTGGGTGGTGGTGAGGAGAGACAGAGGGAAAGACAGCCACCTCTCTGGCATTGCTTCTCCCCTGAGGATGCAGCAAACCTCTGTGGGAACTCTCTAATGCTCTGACTGCACTGATGAGAAGATCCAGCAGTTCCTCCATCCCCAAGCCAGGCTGAACTGGGTACAGGCTACTCATGGCAGGGCAGTCAGGAGTAGGGTGACTGCTGTCTGGAGGCTTGGGTGTCAGAGGCACCATTTCATGTTTGGGTGGCAAAATCCCTTCTCTTGGATGCCTCTAGCACAGACCCATGCAGGATTTCCAGCATCCCAGGAGGGTAAATCTCAGTTCCTCTTTAAAACCTCTGATAAGGACTGTGTGTCAAGGTGGGTCTTTTGAGTCCCCTGCAGGAATGACCAAGCCATTGGGACAGAATGAGTCAAAAATATAGATAATTTGAAGCTTCCATAACCCTAAACCATTTCAGTCAGAATAGAGACAGCTGTTAGAATTGATACATACTCATCTCTCCCATAGAGAAAGGGCAGGGACTGCTTTGTTAGCCTGTGGTGTCAGCTGGCTGAGTGCTAAAGCTCTGTCACTACTTCAGCAGCAGCATTGCATGGCTGAGCTTTATTATAGAAACAAATTAAGGAAAAATGATACAGATGAAGGCTGGTAATATTCAGATGCAGTTCTCATCGGTAATAGAGAAGCTATCTTAACACTGATAATTTCCAGTGTGGTTTTCTCTGCTTTCTGATTTCATATTTCAGTGTGCTGTCACTTGAAATTAATTGTAACTAATTAAAAATGATCCAGTTAGGACAATTGGACAACGGTGCTCTGGAGATTGCTTCATTCCCAGAGGTTTTAGTGGCTTGCTGCTGCACTGGTTCAGGTCTTCAGAAGGGTGCTATACATCATAATGTCATTTTACATTGTTATTTCTCTGAAAGCAGCAATTTAAAAGAGTCTCCAGTGAACCTTGAGCAACTTTGCACTAAAAAGAAAAATGTTAGTGCTCAAGATCTGTAAAATATAAAATATAGATTCAAAGAAATCACTTGACATGAATAGTTGCATTAAATTTGTGCCATTATTTGCATGTAATATATAATGTTGTAGTAAAAGGCTAACAAAGCATTTAGGCTGCTCTGGGGCTCATTGATTTTCTTGCACCTTTGTTCAAACTGGGTCAAAAACAATGTTGGTCTTATTTTATCACACACGTTTTTCTCCTGTTTGAGCCTTATGTTTTCCAGTGATGTAACACAACTCAAGCCACAAGACACTGTGGTCTGCAGCACCTATTTAGAGCAAAGCAATAGTCTTGTTTTGGTTTAAATGATCCTAACCCAGCAGCTGAGGTGAACTACATTTTAGAATATAGAATGTGTCCATTTTTTAGCAACTTGGGTGAGCTTAATGGAGTAAGGCCTTGTTCTTTAAAGAATTCTGAAAATGAACCTTGTAAGCAGTGCAAATGTGTGGCTCTAACACAGTTAAGCAGCTCCTTTGCTATTTTGCCTCACCACTAGGAGCAGAAGCACAGAGCCCACTAAAATGAGATTTTGTCCCAAGTCCCAAAGCAACAAATCTTACTGCTGGTGCAACCCCTGCTTAGCAAACTTTATTCTGGGTAGAAACAGAGATGCAAACTGGAGGATCGGTGTAGTCCCAAAGAGGAAAAACACAATCTAGAGGCTAGTTTTAGGCAGTGATGGGGCTTTTAAACAAACAGTATGTACTCCTGACATTTCCCATCATTTCTCTGCTGTGAAACATGTGTTTTATCATTGAAACCAGCTTCTTTGTTAAGAGTGTGGGATCCTCCCTACAGGACAGCTGAGACATCACCTCCTCTCAACAGATTTTGCTTTCCTTAGTTCATCTGATTTCTGAACAGGACCATCAGTCAGGCTTCAAATAGGTTTAATTCAACACTGTGTTTCTTCATTTTTACACTGCCACAATAGCACAAAAATCAATGGAATTGCACTGACAGGGATGGAGTAACACATTGGCAGATGAGACCTATTGAGTCTATTTTGCTCACAACACCATTAAAATTTGTTTTCAAGAGCTTCAGCAGTGAGATAAACAGTGGTTTATTTTCATACATATAATCCACCTTGTGTTCTAAAACTTGTGCTTATATTAGTGGAGAAGGAGTGGATTCTTGACGTTCTTGTCAAGAAAATTTTGACAAAAGTTCTATTAAAAATGCAGGTATTGCTTTGTACAACAGTAATCTCCATGTCTCTTACACTGACAGAGACCTGATCACATACATACATATATATGCAAATGGATAAACCACAGAGCCAAACAGTAGAGACAAAATGCTCCACTACAGTCAGTTGTAGCTGTAGCTCTGACTTGGCTGGAATTAGGAATTTATCCTAGGGATCTTCTTTATTTATCCCAACCCAGGCAGGCTAACCAGTGTACACAAGGACATGCTTCTGCATAAGTACAGAGCTATTGTCTTCATCATTAGATCAACACAAATCTCTCAGCATTTTTCTGGGACTATCCAAATATCCTTTTGGTAAATGCAAAGTGAGATTAAGCAGACTTCACTTGCAGCAGTTTTTGTGCACACTGAAGCTGGGGTTTGGCAGGCTTAGAGAGAGAGAGTTCCAGAGAGAGTCAGTAGGAATGTTTTGTCCATCAAGATGTTTGAACCAGACAATAAAAGCACTCCAGGCAGTTGTAAGTTATAACCACTAGAAGATACAGAGAAAAAGACAGTCTCAGAGATAACTGAATCCAAGACAATGTGCTTTGGTTGGAGGATAACTCATGTCACCACTGCTGCAGTTGGTTTTTAAAAAGTAATCTTTTTCTCTTCAAGGCAGGGAAGAAAATCTCTAAAACAAATAAATGACTGGGTGAAACTTAAAGAAGCCTCACATGCATTAGCCTTTATTTTCTTGGTAGACAGATATGTTTTGCTCAGAGGGCTGGTAACAGATCATAGAGTTAAAGAGGGAATGAGTAGTCTCTCTCTGCTTCTCTCTCTTGTTTCTCTCTCTCCCGTGCCCCTTATCTCTCCCCCTCACCTCTCTCTCTGCAAATTTTAAACCTGATTCAGGCTGTGGTTTGACCTTCACTGCAGCAACTGCTTTACTAGCTTAAGATAAAACTCCTGCTGCTTTTACCTCTTCCCTTGCCAAAGGCCATTGGCCCCACAGCAGTGCAAAGTTAAGTGGATTACTCCAGGCAGTCTCCTGTGGGGTGTTGAACTGCCCAGGCTGGTTTGCAGGGAGGTGGGTGAGGATCCCACATCTGCCCCACTCTGCAGGAAGCTGTGGAGAGCAGCACGAAGCTGGTGGCTCAGCCACCTCTGCAATGAGTGCCTGAACACATCCTCAGGGTGATCATAAGCAAGAGTTGGCAGGTGTAAGTATCACTGGTGCTAGATCCTCTTTACTGAAGGCTCTCTGTGGCACTGGAGCTGTGTGCTCCCCTACTCATTCCAAAAAAATGAGTAACCTACTCTCTCCAGCCACTTCTGATAGAAGGGGGGTGAGTGGGGAGAAAAACCTCAGCAGATTAAATCTCAGGCCACACTCCCATTTACTGAACTTCAGGGAAGTTTAGTTGTATCCAGATAGCCTGGTTTGATCTGTATTAAGGAACTGTCTTGTGATATTTCAGAATCACTAGGATGATTAAACAACTTTAAGATATTTAAAATAATTTTACATAATTGCATACGCTACAGAGTACATCATACAGACAGACACAGAGGGACTGGATAGTCAGTGTTAATACATACAAGAAAACATTTCTGCAACTTCATTTAATAAAAATGATAGGAAGATAGTAGCAAAAGTGTCCCATTCTTTCAACTTCTCAGTGTAAACCTTCTGGGTTTGTGTTCTGGCAAACCAGTAAACAGAAATCTGGTTTTTGCAAACATTTTAAGGGCTCTACTCCATGCTCTACAACACCTGGTGTATCTCAGCTCTTGGCATAATTTAAACAAAAAGGCCATGTAACACATCTCTCTCTCAGTCAAATAGAGCAGACTTGGTGTGCTGCCAATTCTGCTCTCATTTATTTGCTAACCCCAGGTTTTATTTATTCCCTGAATCATCCAGCACATTGCAGAGAGTGACAGGAGCAGACAATATTGTATCTAATAGCTATATAATAACGTAAATAAAATATGGTAAATCATCAGGTGCATTACTTGCCTGGTTTTAACTACCCCACTTCATTTTGTGCACTTGAACCAAAAGCACAGCAAATGAAAAAGCTTTTTGCACAGAGCAGAGACAGAAAGAATATACCCATTGGATACTGCAGCCCTGCCATTGCCATTAAATGAAAAATACCTTTTACCTAAAAATACACTTGGATGCAATAGAGAATTTGCTGCATGGGGCTCATCCTGTGCTCACTGTGGTCCATGGCAAAATCTTTTCTGATTTCAATGAGCTGGGGATCAACCCAGAGCTGCCTGAGTGGGGGACCCAGGTCTGTGAGGAGCTGGGATGTGCTGGAACACTTTATAGTGTTGAGTAAGATACTGAGAGGATTTCCATGATCAGAAGGAGAGAGGAATCAAGGGGGGAGAGCGGGGAGGAAAGCAAGGTTTGGGAGTTTGGAAGTGTGAAGGAGATCATTCTCAGTTCCCACCAGGGGGAAGAGTTCCTGGTGTAGATGAGATAGAGCAGGTGTATAGGTGACAATCAACCCTCCTTTTGTTTAAGGTTTGTGCTTTAATGAGATTTGTTCAGCTGAGGTCTAGCTCAACTTTACAGCAAATTCTTTTCCACTGGAGAGCTGAGGCAAAGCCTCACCAGACAAAGGACTGGAGCTGACAGGTCAGTCACGTGCCACTTCTGACATGAACTATTGATGAGAGGAATTATAATTTTTATATCTGTAGTATTGCAGTCAAAACACATTTCTGAGAACTGGTTCCATGAAGAGTCTTCAAGAGCAGCACACAAATAATGAAGGGAAATGGACTGCCTGAAGACTTTTGTGTACAGTTCCTGACTATAAAGTTCACCAAACACTTACTTTCTTCTGTTTATTAGTTGGCCATTCCTGCTGCATTAACATGGGAAGAGAAGACTCTGCAGTACTTGGGGTTGTGCCTTGACCACGTAATTGGAAAAATAAATGGTTTCCCTATGATCAGAGTTGGAATCTGTGCCAAAATGACTGAGCTCCATTCAAAAACCCCTTCTCGTGAGTCATTTTGTGGCAATGCATGTTAGAAGAGATGGCAAAATACCAGGAGTAAAATAATCAGCACACCTCAGACTGCTAATAATAACAAAATAAGCTTTTCCTACTGTGAAGCTGGCTCCTCTGCAGAGTCCTCAGGCTTCCCTGAGCTTCCTACGTGAGAGTCCAACTGAGGATGAGGCCACTATTTTTTTTTTCTGAGTTTATCTCCCAAAATGTAAAGAAGCAGTAGTTTAATTTCTAGTTTATTAGCTAGTGTCAGTGTCCTTTAGCATGTGTCCCTTAGAGAAAGAATGTCTGCAATATTTTGCATCTGAAAAAGAATGAATGGCAAGGAATAGTTGCAGAGACTGAAATTCAAGAATCATTGGCCTCACTACTGAAAGCCATGTATCACAGGCCTGACTGTTCCAGGTCCAGCTCTGGACACCCCTCTGCTCCCTGACCCCATCACAATACATTAATTTGTAGTGCAGCTCCTCATGCATTGTGCAATACATTTGTTTTTACCCTCTTCCACTCACGCATTGTGTTCCAAAGACACAGCAGATTATTTTTTTTTTCCTGCTATTCTAAAAAGCAGCAGAAAGTCCTCACAGCTCTGAATGGAGAACATGCCAGAGAAAACAACTATTTTTCATCTTCAGCTTATCAGTTGGTGCTCCAGGATTTTAATAGCCATACAGAGAAGGAGAATATACCCCTTTATTTCTGAGGATTTAGCTTCTTCCTCTGTTTTGTGGGCTGGGCAAAGAGCATGGCCCTAAGAATTCTTCATGTGATTTATTCTACACTGACAACCACTTAAGTGGAGGCAAAGTTAGACCCAAAAGGCACAAAGTGATGAAAGCTGGAACTGAAAAATAGCATGACGGTCAAAATTGCTGAGTTTCACACAGTCCCTGCTCTGACAGTGTTAGAAAAGTCTTGGTCTCAAAGAATCCCTAAGAGCCCTCTGGAAACCCAATCCCATGACTCATATGCTCTCCTTGAAGGCTTTTTCCTTTCTCCTCTACCAAATGACACTGAAAAAAACCTTGTGGACTTCACTACTTGCTGCAATTTGACAGCTTTTAGTCAAAATGTTTTCCATTTTGAGAAGCATTTCCATTACAAGAGCAGCACTGCTTTGTATCCCAGCTGAAGTGAAATGCACAAGGATCTGCAAGGAGACTGTTCCTGGGCTGGCTGGTCCCACAGAGGTGCAATTCCTCCTTGGCAGGGGCTGGGAAAGGATCCGGAGGAGTTGTGCTGCCTCAGGAACTTCATGAAGAATTAGCTCTGGTGGCTCAGCCAGTGTTTCCTAAGGACTTGCAAGAGCTCAGATGCCACTTCATAAATCATCACTTTTGTGTTTGCCCAGCTCCTGGGACTGGCTGTAGGACTGACAAACCCTTGGCACTGCATTACCTCCTGCAGGTGAAGCTGGGAGGAAGTGATTCTGGTCACCAGGCATATTATGGTTGTTCCCAAGCAAAAATAAACGGGATCAAAGGACTGCCCTTCCCTTCCCAGCAGCCACCCTCCCTTGATTCAGAAAGGCCATTTACTCTCTGAGCCTCCCACTGGGATTCAGGCCAGAATGCAGTCATCATCTCAGTCCCTGAATACTCATCATCCCTCCAAGTATTACACAGAACCAAAAGGTGACTGAGCTACTAAAAAGAGCATGCATTAGACACACACACACACAAAAAAGCCTCATTTCAGGACAAAGTTGTTGCTTTGGTGACTGCTTTTCAGAGTAGGACTTCAGGTTAACATGCAGAGCTAGGGAATTGTCCATATGTGTTTGGGAGTGTTTTTTAAATATCTGTGGCTAATCCATTGAAGCCAATCAGTCTTTTCAAGTTTCTGTGTTCAAGACCCTTCTGTAAGCCAAACAGTATTTAAAAAAAAAAAAATGTTCCCAGTGTTTTCCAGCTCTGCTGTCAACAGCTAAGAAACAGGCCACCAGATACGGCCTTTCATCATCTTCTGTATGCATGAAGATGCAATAATAAACTGTTTTGGTTTTTTCCCTCTGGCTGAAAAAATGGCATTCCAAAGGAAGAGAACAAAGGAGCATAGGAAGGCCTTTTCTAGGTGATTTTTCTGAAATAAAAATTCAAAATTAATTGATTCATCTTATGGCAAAGGTTGGCTAAATCCAGAGAAAGTGAGTATTTCATTCTAGCTTGTGTTGTCTTCAGTGCACCTTAAATTAACTGCCAGGGTCCCTGTGATTGCATCATCAATCTCTGACTACTTTGTAGGAGGAATAAAACTTTGAAAGGAAACTGTAAAGCCAAGAGTGCAATAACAAATTTTTGTGTATTTTTATATCTCTTTATAATAGAAATCTAACAAAGGCTGTATTTTCTCCTCAGTCTGGATTCCCCTCTTTTTTGACATGATAAAGCTGAAAGGCTGTATGTCTGTGCTTATGGCACTGATTTGGCAGATGAGCAAAGGAAATAAAGCTCATTTTGCTCACTGATGTGTATTTTGGATGCATGTATACAGTCAGTATAAAAAAAAAGTGTTTTCCTATTTTCTTAGATTAAAGTTTGCAGATCTGGTACTGCTCCCCTTGCCACTATGCATGATAAGCTTTTGTCTCACTAAATTAGAAGCTTTACAGTCAGCTGGGATGGAAATGGAGGTGTCAGCTCTGACTGTAGGGTTTTCTACGTGACCCAAACAGTGGCAGTGTAGATTATTCATCAGGAAAAGCTGGTTCAAAGGAGTGATATGGATCACGAAGCAGTCATCTGATTTGTCACTGCATAGGTGCCTAAACCTACTATCCTGAACATGCCAAATGGCCAAAAGGAAACTCAGCTGTCAGGTTTTTTGCAATGTTCATAAGGTCTCCCTTGCCTTGGTACCTTTATGAACTTGTGCTGCCATGCCACTGAAAACACATCTAAAGTATATTCCACTGTTTTTTCCACTGTATTATTGATGTTACAGGAGCTGTTAGGGGCACTCCTGCTGTCTTTTGCACCACTGTGTGTTTCTGTTCCTTCATTTCTTGCAGGTAAAAGTGAGACAAACCATCCTTTGTCTTTTCAGATCATGAATATTTTTGCTCAAGGGCAATTTCTTACTAGGACTTGGTCTACATGAGAAAACCTGTGTGTCACAGCTGTATCAGAGGCTATTTTTTTTTCCCTTTCCTTCATTCCACCAGAGCTGTGCTCACCAAACTTCTAATTTATCTGCACTTACACCACCAAGAATCCTTGTTGCCAGTGGTGCTTGCATGGCTTGAGAAGCAGGCTTGTTTCTTTCTGAGAGCTAATCCATACCCTCCCAAGGACAGATTATTTTCATCTTGGCAGGTCAGGCCTTGTAAGAGCAGACAGAGGAGCTACCAAGACACAAGTTTGGAGAAGAACTGGTTCAATGATCTCACTAAGACATTATGCAGCAGCACAAAATCTTGGGAGAAAGATGAGGGCTTTTGTTCTCTCTCATCAGTGATTCTTTTAGTTCTCTAAGCACCATCACTGATGAGCTCCACAGATGTCTGCAGCCTATCAAAGATTAAGTAACTTGTTAGGGAGGGCTTAAAGTCTGGGAGTACTGAGAATTAAAAGGACAGTGATAGAAAAGGGAGAGTCTTCACAACCCCAACATGAAAAACACACCATAGACAGAAAAAAAACAGATTCTGAAGGATTCTTGGTAATGTGACAATCTATGTCATAAAATCTTTAAAAGCACTTCAAAGGTCAGTGGATTCCAGTAAAATTGACATTGGGACTTTGAGGTTTTGAAGTTAATGGACTTACTGAAACATTTTATTAGCATTTTTCTATTCTAGTCAATAGGTGTGATTTTTACAAAAAGTAGATCTCTGTGAGCTGCTCCTTCAAGCTGCCATTGTGTCAGTCAAGAATAAGTCTGGCTAATAAATGATTCTGGCAAATAAATGAAATTCTTTTGTGGTTAGTTTAGTGTTTTTCTAAAGTCCCAGCACAGTCCAGGAAGTGTTCTGCCTTCTCTCTTAACCAAACCTAGGGGTTGCTACACATCAGCCACAGGCAGGCTCTAATACTGCTTTTGCTTTGCCCTCACAGACTGCTCAGATGCTTCTTAACCCACACTGGCTTCAAAACAAATGCAGGAGGCAGTGGTTGCTTTTAAAATTATTACCCCAAACATTCCCTCAGTGAAATATAAACACATATTAAATAACGTGACATTAATAATTTCATAAAAGGAATGTTAAAAAATAGTCTAGTGAGAGAGAATAAACCATTAATGAATTACTCCATTAGTGAAGTAGTTTGGGTAATAGTTGAGTTGTTTGTACTAAGCTGATAAATGCAGCCCTAGTAAATCACTTGCACATATCTTCTTTTCTAGGCTTAGTTCAGAGTCCTTTAGATGTACAAAGGATGTAGATAATTTTTGCACCCACTCAGTCAATGCCTGGCAATGCAGCATGTAGCTGCAGTCATTCATTCTGTCAGTCAGCAGCCCTTGATAATGTGCCTGTCAATATAATTCACTGCCTGTTCAAGGAGAGTGACACTTTGAATAGTGGACACTTCTCAAAAGCATTCATACAGGGTCAGTCCCATGATAAATAAATATATTTTGTGTTGGGAGCAAACTGGCAACAGGCAGGAGCAGGAGCCTGAGCAGAAACACACAAGCAGTCTGCAGGACACAGAAGACTGCACTGAAGGGTGAATATCAGGAATGGAACTCTGAGCTTTGTGTTGTATTTGTTACAGGATAACAGGTAATAAAGTCTTCAGGATCCTACTTAGCTCAGTGGAGCCCTGATCCATGACCAGGGGCACTATGCACTGCTACACCACAAGTGAGATATTGCAATAATACTATCAGTAATTCTTTAAGCCCTATAAAAAAGGCACATATTTTCATTGGTGAATTAAAAACACAGAGAGAAATCTTTAATTACCACTAACAGCGTGTTAAAGAAAGTATTTATATGGCACACAGTGTTTAGTTTCTGGTTTCTATTAATGCAGGGTAAGAACGTGAGGAAGAAATATGTGCTAGTGGCAGGATTTTTAATGGTACCTCACCTTAAATGCATTTTAAAATATGTAAATCAATAAAAAAATTATTTGTAATAGCAGACTAAGAGTGCTGGTTAGCCTTACTGCTGAATGAAATGTATGCTGCAAGCCCTATTACCATACATCGTGGGAGCTGTAGTTAGGATTAATCTGTCAAAAGGGATGGTTTAGTGTTGATGAATATGACATGTGACCATTAATGATGTTGATTTTATCTCCTGAGATTAGCATGATTTACTTCGGATGGATAATAATGTCATTTGCTTGATGCAGTAGATCTGTTTACGAGCTGATTAAATTGTAAGGCCTTGCTTCATTTCATGCTATTTGGTTTACAGCTTCATTACTGCAATCACAAAAGCTGTGGAAATGTCCCACATCCCATGTCACAATAAATCATTGTTTAAGATTGCAGCTATGTATTTTAGCATTTCAGTTTTGCATGGACCATGCATTCCTTAACAAATATGTGATTGGGAATACATTAACAAGATATTCTGGAACATACTGCTGCAGAAATGTAGAAAATCAGCCTGGATCTTTTAATTGAGATTAAGGAAGCACTTGAGTAATTAGCTGTAACAAATTACCTTATTATTTAGACAATGAAGTAAACGTTTTTGTTGCAAGAATGATTATCATAAATCTGCAGAAAAGTAACAGTCAAACAACCATAAAGGAAACTTGGAAGCAAACTACATTTTCTGCCTATTACCTTTTACATTTAAATAAAATTTATCAGAGACATAGTCTGAAAAGAATGCATTTGGTGGGTTGGGTTTTTGGTTTTTTTTTAGGGATAGTGTATGTTACAAGCTATCCCATCTGTAACTACTGCACTTTACATGCATGTAAATCACAAAGAAAAAAAAAAAAACAATCTGTTAATTATAACAGCAAATGCTAATGTTGCCATAGTCAAGGCTTGTCAATGTTTTCATTAGAAACCCAGCAATAAAGGAAGAAAGGGGGAGTTGGAGGGTGGTCACCAGCCATCAGAGATTGCTCTGTGCTAAAATTGTGTGTACCAAAGGGCATGCTGAGCTCTCACAGCATGTAAATCAGAGGTATCTGGAACCGTCCTTGCAGCCCCAGTGAGAGGAAGACCAGGGTCAAGCTCTCAGCTTGAGAGCCAGGGTGACTTTTGTTGCAATATTTTTTTCACATTTCACATAAAATGATCTTGTGACTTTTATTGTACAAATGAAAAAAATGTTACATTTATCAGTCAAATGGGGCCTTTCAGAGCTGGTGGCTTACCACTGGCTGAAGTTGATAACTACAGTTGATTAAGTCTTGGCTCATGGGCTTAATTTTAATGGAAGGTTTTATAAGCTTGAAGAGCAGGCTCAAATTATTAGCTTAAGTTGCATGTTTTATTGTGGAATGGATTTTCTTTTAGTTCTTTCTCCTTCCTTTTTTTTGGTTTGTTGTTTTTTTTTAAAAAAAAACCCAAGTTGGTTCCCTGTAGACTTCATGGAAAAACAACTCAAGTTACTTATGTGTGAATTCTGCCGGGTTATAATGTGGTCAAATGTGAACTTTGTAGAGGATTTGTGTTTTTACCTCATGAAACTCCACTCTTCACCTCAAAATCTTCCAGTTGGCAGATGAAGAAGTGGGAACCCCAAGAGGACCCTATACTCATTTATAGTCTTATATATGCACTCAAATGATACTGGGTCAGGCCTGGAGTACCCAAGGATTTCCAGATGTGTTGCAGCAATGACCACGGTCAAGATTTTTTACAAATGATTCATGACTTGGTTATTTTGGTCACTTCAACATTTTGAAAAGCCTGAGTTTTGTTTGTTTGTTTTAATGACTGATGCATGAAAAGTTCTGGAAAGTGGGTTCTTTCAGGAGAGGTGATGCTGTGGATTTGGAAAGGGGAGAAATCCAATGCTTGCAACTCAGTTCTCTCTGGTGGTTTGGGTTCAAATTTGCCAAGTTGATTTAGTTTTCCAGTCTGTTGTGGCTGGGGGGCATAGATACAGCACCTTTGAATTTTTGCAGAGCCAGTCCCTGTTGACATTGGTAAAGTTAACAAAAATGTTTCACGTGTTGAAATGCAACATTTCAACTAATCAAATGAAAACACTGATAAATGTTTTCTCCTGTTTTCCAAATAACTTTGGACCTGAATTAGTGAAAACATATCTTAGAAAATAAATGCATGAACAAGTTTATTTTTTCACCAAAAAAATGTAACTGCCCAAAAAACAAGAAAAGGGCAAGAAAAGGAAACAAAACTTTGAATCTTCATTGATTCAGGAAACATTTGGTAATAGATCTCATCCCTTCTTAGGTTGGCTGAAATATTATTACCTCAGTTTCACAGTTTTATAATTTTGAAATTAAACAAAACAGAGCCCTTCTTTTCTTGATGAGCAGCACCTTTTGACAGCACTTTGGTTTCCAGCCAGAAAGAAAATGCAAAGGTAGAATTTTTCAGGGTGCACAGTCTTTCCCCTATATTCCTGTTGAAATTAAAAGAAGAATGTCCTTGAAAATCCCAACTGTTGGCTTCACTAAAAATATGTAATTTCACCACCCACCTGCCAGTGATGGTTAATTTAATGTAATTTATGCAGAGGAGAAAATCCCTTCCCAGCACTGTGAGGTGGAGAGGCTATCAGCCAGGTTGATGGACTAATGGGAGTTTTGTGGAAAGAGGGACCTTTAACCTGAATAGCTGAAGTCATCTCCATGGATTTTAGCAACCACTATTCATATTAACAAGGACAAAAGTACTAAGGATATATAATTTCTTAGTTCCCTTTCAAGCAGTCCCCAATTTTTCCTTTGCCGTTCCTTACGACTCTGTGGTGTTTGGGGAATCTGTTTCAACACAACTAATTAATTCTAGCTGATGCTTTGAGGTTGTTTTTCTGAAAATGGTGGCACCAGGTAATGCTACCATGATAGGAGTGAGAGACTATTTGATCTTAGTGACTGAACCCTGAATAAACAATTTATACGTTCAGAAAGCTGATGGCTGCTGGAAAATGCTTCATCAATCTTGTCTGCAGGGGCCTTTGAGTATAGCAATTATTGGAATAGCACAGAAAGATGCAAAAGAAGGGCTTAAAAATGTTTGAATGGATGCAATGAGGGGACAGAAGTGGATTCTTTCAGTGGAAGAGGGGAAAGCCTCTGCAGTATTTTGCACCAGGAGTAGTGGTTTAGCTGCAGATCCATTCACTGACAGAGGAAGCAAGCTAATCTGAAAACAATAATTAAAAAGAAAAAAAAAAACAAGCTTGGGCCAAATTTTTAGATGAATTTTACAGATTGGTGTTGAAACTCAGGCAGGAGAATGTATTTTTTGTCTGGCTTTGTATCTTATCCTTTTAAATAGAATATTCTTAAATCCAAGGCAAGTTCTGCAGACATTGCACCTACTGCTTTTCAAGATCTTAATTATAGACCCCAGGTCATCTCCATAGCTGGAGCGCTTGGGTCTGAAGAAAACTGTGGTATTTATGTTCTTTCATGAACTTGCTGACGTCAGCAGAGTTGAACAGGCATGTACTGGGAACAAATTTTCTTTAAGACATTCTTAGGGAATCAGCACACCCTAAATCCTTAGCTGTTCTAGAAAGCATCTGAATGACTGCTGAGGAGGGTCAAAGGTGCAAGGGGAGAAAATCTAGAAAGCAGAGTGCATGCATGTACTTAAGTTCTTTCTGTTGTGAGCCTTATTATGATATTTAGAGGCTGCTGGATGGCACTTAGTGAGTTCTGAGCAGCTTTAGGAATCAGAACCCTATGTTTTCTGGAGAAAGATTCCTAAAAGATATCTTGTTAGATTTCAGGATAAAAAAAAAAAATCTCTACAATGATGCAGTCTGATTTTCTGTAATATCAGGGACACAGAATTTCATTGAGGAGCTCCTCCATGAAGTGCAGCTATGTTTGATTGAGCTGGCTAAAGCATATGGACAGAAATTGGGGCAGACAATTTGTTATTTTCTCCCTTCACAGAGTTCAAGAATAGGTTTTGCAAAAAGCAATTGTGCCTCCTTGAATTATTGCATTACCCCTAACCCAGAGACTGCCGTAGTCAAGACTTTTAATGAACAAATTTTGTAGAATTCTGGGTCTCTGAAGTGCAAAGCCACAGCAGACTGTGGCTCTAAATGTGCCATATGAGCATTATGTTGCTTGTTTTCCCTGTCAAAGCTGGCATGTAGCAGAATGCAATAAAAGAAAAACTTTTTTCATTCAAAATTAAATGGCAGCATCCAATTAAAGAAAAGACTCTAGCCTGAAACTGTAAAATCTATTGAAAGTTTCTTTCTGTTTTAGAGGAAATCTACCAATTGCTAATGTCAGACTTACTCTAAACTATTGGCTACTAGTTAACTATTATGTGTTCTAGCAGGATTTGTGGTTGGATTTTTTTTTTTTTTTTTTTTTCATTCCTTCTCCTCAGAAGATTTGGAGAAAAGAACAGAAAACTATTGAAAAGATTTGCTTGGTCCTTTTATCTTTTGAATCAGTGTCATACTAACAAAAAGATGTTTTGAAGTCTTTAACCATTAATTGTGACTAACTAGTTTTCTTTAGACATAAAACTTCTCAAGGCCTTGATTGTTGTGAGTCCATGGTGATAGATTCTGGCTGACTGCCCAAGTACAAGGTCTCTGAACACCAGGATAACACTTTCTGAAACAATTTGAGCTTATCACCCATAATGTCATTTAAAGAGATTGAATTAACTAAAACTTTGATTTTTGTGCTCTCTGTATAAGGTGCCATTTGACAGACAAGGTCTTTCAGGAACAGACCCTAAATGACAAAACCTGACCTCTACCTAGCCTTAGATTTCTCAATTCATGTTTATTTACCCCAAATAAACCAATATTAACTGTGTAAAAAATTCACTGTAAGCAGAATGCCTGTTCTGTTATCTACTCTCATTTTCCTTTAGTGAATAACCTGGAGGATGGGCCCAAACTGAGACTCTTGGAATAGCATAAAATTCACACACTTCTGCAGCAAGACTAATTGTTATCTTCAGATAATTGCTCATGCATGTCAGTCAGTAAATTTGTCCTGTATGAAAGGAATAAAAAGTTTCAGATTGCAAGTTAAAACTCAGCCTTTTCTTCTGTTGAAGTGCAGCTTCACTGAAGAGATCCCCCCTGGGATGATTCTCTTAAATTTAGAGTTCTGAACATACTCAGGATTGCACACCCATCTCTACAGAGTCACAGTTGCATTTTCCACTTCTTTTTTCACAAGAAAAATGAGTTTGTCAGGTTTAAACAATACACAGGACTGATAAAACTGTATTCTAACACTGTTTTCCAGGGAGCATGACAGCTCTGGAATGACTGATTTCTAGGAAGTCTTCAAACAGCAGAAGGTAAAAGTTCTTAACACCTAATGAGTTTTGAAGGGCCCATGGGGCAGGGATTGGTCATAGTACTCTGCTCTGTGGTTATCACAGCCCTCAGGGCTCTCATCGACCTTATCCACCCTCACCAGCTCCACCCAGGGTCTCCCCAGTCCCTGTCCCCACAGTCCCTGCCTGAGCCCAGACCAGAGGAGTGCCAGTCTCCAGTTTGGCCCAAGGGCCCCACTAATCCTGTGCCAGTTATTTGTCCTAAGAGAATGCAGCTATTATTAGGAGTTATTAGTATAAAAATCTTCCATTTCTAAGGGATCTTACTATAGAATTTTCTTTTGCATTGACCTAGGTTTTACTGACCAAAACAGATCTCAATCTTATTTGAATAAAATTTTCAATAGGAGAATGTTGTTCCAGTATTCAATTCATGGAACTCACATTCATAACTAATTCATTTCTTTAAAAGTTTTATATATATCCTCATATCAATATATATATATAATCACATTTTTGCTATGCAGAATTTGGCTGTCTGCTGTGCTTAACTAACCCCTTTGGTGTTGAAAAACAAACATTAGCATTGTGGCAGTGAAGTTTGTGAAGCAGCTGATAATGTGATGTATCCACAAACTGAGACTGGTTTGAACATGAGTGAAACAGTAACTCTGAGACTGTGCCAGCTTTCTTAAGTCCATTAGCTCCATTAATAGTTCTTGTATATGTGATACTTATAATGTGTCTTTTAATTATTATATGTGTCTTATTTGACTGCAAAAGCCCTGAGTACCATTCAGCTTGAAGACACACAGTCCTCAGGCTTTTTCATTTATTTGGATGAGGTGAGACTTTCTGAATAAGTGTGTCTTGCCATTGTTTTACAGAATCAACTCTACTTGAGAGCATACAGAAGAAACCTGAACCACACAGCTGCAGAACTTTGGAGGAAAACAGTGCTACCAATGGTGCTGCTAGGATGCTGAAGTGTGCAGTTGATTTTTCTGTTATTTTGATGGGCTGCATCTGTACAGCTGAAAATTAGATGCAGAGTGAAAATTACAACTGAGAAAAGGCTCAAGGCCCAGTGCCAGCAAGAAGAAAGCATCTGCCACCACTGGAAAAAAAAGGATGTGTAATCCTTTTGGGAATGTGTGCCCCATCTCCACAGTGAGTGGTAACCTGTGGGAAGGAAGGAGTAATGAAGGAATGGAGTGTGCTGCTGTAGCATTCTGTTTACTCACTAGGGGGGTTTCTAACATTATGAAATAGTTTTAACATTATGAATGTTTTCTGATGTAACTTCATGACCCTCCCTTTTTTTCTGACCACTTACACCTTAGCCTATTTTACAATAAACCAAATTTATTAAAATAGTAATAACAAAAGAGTATTGAAATAACACATAACGTAATGAAAACCATTACAAAAATCTCTTCTGCCAGTAGTAAATAACAAAATTGAAAAGGTGTGTGTTAAAAGAACCTTAATATCAAGCAACACAGCCTCACTGGTCGCAGTGGTGGAGAGCTGAGTGGTTGCAGGGGAATTAGTGAGAACCAGGAAGGGATGTTTGCAGCACAAGTTCAGGGACTTGTTCCTCAGGGCTGTGAGTGTGAAGGAGTGTCCCAAGGTAGCCATGGAAGTTAAAGCAGGGTTCAGGATTTCAGAGTGGTGAGAGAGTAAAATAATCCTCTAACTGCCATCAGTTCTGCACCCTCATCTCTGTCTCAGCAACAGAGAACAAAGGGGCTGCAGTTTCATCCCTGTTTTCTCACTGGATGAGAGGTGCAGGTTCAATCTGCATTACAACCCTTTATGCATTTCTTGCCATAGGTCACCCCAGAAAACTTGCCCTGATTCCCCATCTGCTCTGCAGGAATCTGGATGTTTGTCTCAGACCTATCTAAGGTATAAATTCCTCTCAAAGCAAGGAAAGAACGAGTGGTTTTTATCATTGGAAAGACTGAAAGAAGCCTTTCCTTCTACACTAAGCAGCTTGCAAGGCCACAGGTTGATTTTAGACATTTAATATGTCTTTATTTCACCTCTGATCATTCACTTGTTCAAGTGGTGTTTCAGGCCAGTTTTCTAACTCTCAGACAGTAATTATTGTAGATTTAAGACACCCAAACCAAAAAACTGTCAGGCCTGACTATTGCACAAGAGGATCAGACTAAAAGGCTGACACATTACTACTTTTTCAGATTAGCAAAGCCATGGATGCAGGCTTCCCTCCATCATTCCTAAAATGAAGCTAATCCCTAGACCTCAGGTTTTACAATTCTATAGCTGGACAGCACCTATACTAAAAGGATTTTCTATTGCTGCTGTCTGCTTAGCAGATTAGTTCTAGGGGACTCTGCAGAACAGGCCATGCTTGACCTCTGCAGAATCTGCAGCTGTCTGGAGTGTTTTCTATTTAGAAAATTCTCAAGCCTTAACAATTACTAATAAACATGAAAATTATGCCTGTATTTTACTAATTACAATATCTGCATTTTTACCCTCCTGAAAAGATGGTTGTGACTAAGGAACATCGTAATAAATCTTTAATTAAATCCACTGTGACATAGCATAGGCTGTGCCATAAAGCTAATACTCTATTTAACAGTGTAGTGGTAAGAAAAAAGTTACATAGTCCATGAAGAAGTATGCACCTGTGTCTCTTATAATTCCACCTTTGATTTTTTTTCCCCTTTTTTGTTTGTTTGTTTGTTTAGAAATCAGCTAAAGTATTGCTAGAAATAATGAGCTGATTTAAAAAAAATTTTCCTCACTTTGAAGCCATCTGGGCCCACTTTCACTAGGTGGGCTACAGGTTATGCCAGAAGAAGAGTGGTGCCCAGGAAGTAGCCTGCCTTCTCTCCTCATGAAGTTAAGGCATTTCATAGTGTCATACACCTGTGAGTCACAGTCTGGAAAATCCTCCAATGCAAAGAGCAATTGGTGTAGAACAACAGTAAAGATAGCAAATTCTCACGTACTAAAGCTCTTTGTGGCTTCTTCTCTACCTCTTGCTTGAGCAAACCCTTGGTACTGGGTCCCAGACCTTCCCCTTTGCTCAGTATTCTGTATCTTATGACCTCCTCTTGTTCTTCCATCTCCCTCTGCAGCCTATTATTCCCTAGTTCTGTCTCAGACCATTCCTTTTATGTCCTAAAACTCACACTGTGCTGTTAAATACTTTGCTTGTGAGACTGTAATCTCCGTGCTGATTGAGGGGTGAGATAGGAGGAGGTAGGACATTCTTTGTCCTTTCAACAGGGGAAGGAAATAGGTAAGTTTTAGAACTGCTTTGTTCTCTTTATTATGCAGGATTTGATACTCAAATCCTCAAGTTCTCTCAAGCCAAAGTCGGTTTATTCTATCCCTTCTTTTGCTGTTTTTTGCACAAGGTTTCATACAGAGCACAAATGCAGATGTCCCTCCCTAAAGAACCCTTTCTGCTCTGTTCACACCAGCAGGGATCAGAACTCACATGTGATTCTCCATCCTCCTAGCAGTTCATAGAGACAGCTGACCAGAGGCTGCTGATGCACAGACAGATGGAAGATCCAGTGTCTTACAGGGAGAAGGAATGTGGGAATAAGTAAACAGAAGGGCCAGAAGTCCTCACCTTAGGGAGCCGTGGAACTGACACTGGATGAGTGTCAAGTCACTAGGTCTCCAGAATCAGAGGATGTGAGTTCAAGCCACACATAAATCCAGACTGCAGAGGCTTGAGCTCAGGTAAGAGTCTGGATTGCAGGAAATGCATAAGGAAAGCACAGGAAATCTGCAGTGATTTCATGTATCTGTTCTCAGTCAAACTAAGACAAATTAGTTCCAACAGAAAAAAAAAAAAAAAAATTAAAATCCTTGAATGGATTCCCAGGATTTTGAATGAAGAGGGTTTTTTATTTAAATTCAAGTGTCAAATATTACTGTACTTGAAAATTATTTCAGGCAGGGTATGAATCTAATGGTAACAGTGCTACAAAAATGTTCTACATATAGAAGCTTATCACATAACACGATTATCTTATTATACTTTGTATTCTACAACAAGCATGTCTGCACAAGAAGTTGTTCAGGAAGAATGCTGCTTTTATTCTTGAATAATTCTGTGTGCAGTCAAGCCTTTAGTAAAATCAGCACAACTCTGTATGTAGATAAATCGTTGGTCTATTCCTGCTTGCATTTACAGGAAATCTGTATCTCTGTTACCAAATGCAGCTGACAGATCTGAAAATATCACATTTGTTCACAGAATAAGCATAGGTCTTATAAGTTGTGTGTCCCCCCCTTATTAACCTACTATTTCTTGATCTTTTGAAGGTTTTAGGGACTGCATATCCTTCATATTTTGTGTTCAATGTCATTAGCAAACTAATGAGCATTACTGAGAGAAGGAAAGCCTTTTTCTTCTCTCAGTTGCTGAATAGGTAAAAAGGAGAGGTTTTGAGTGTGACAATATTTCACCAACTTTTATTTAGAAGTCCAGGAGAAGAAAGCTAAGTTGCTTTTCTTTGGGGGGAAAAAAAATAAATTGTTACAGTTCAGCAGAAAAAATAAAAAAGCCACACTAGACCTTTTAACCACAACTTTCCTTTCTTCACGTGGTCTAAGTATTTGTGTTTGTCACCTGTGTTTGCCTAGTTCTGTCACGAGTGCTGGCTCAAAGCCTTAATAAAACATTAATGTCCAAGCCCCAGAACTTCCACTGTTGCATTTCTATCATTTATCTCTGTTACTGATTGTAGCTGTAGCTACTTTTTTAGAAGAGTAAAACAGCAAGCTGTACATTCCAAGGAAGAGACAAGATTAATGAAAGTGTACAGCTTGGACCTGCTGCTCATGATTTAAAGTATCAGTACGAACTCTTAATATGTAGTAAAAATTGTTTGTTTTCTACTTTGTGTAGTTTTTGTACCTTCACTTTCCTATTCTTTTCTAATAATAGGGTTCAAGGATTCAGGTACAGGCTAGGTGTCCTTATTAGCATCCTTCTTTGAATAAATAAGTCTGTTATATTCAATTGCACCTAAAAGTTACCACTAAATGGCTACTTTCTAGTCCATAAGAAATTGTGTGGTGGTGGGTGTTAGGTATGTTTAGCAAGGACTTGCCTCAGCTGTGTTCTTAGCAGAGAAGCAACTCCTGAAGACCCCGTGAAGACCTTTTTTTCCTGCTCCATTGCATCTCCGGTCCCGGTGTTTTCCCCAGCAGTCTGGAATGAAGAGGTCAGTACTATGATCACATTTACAGTTCACATGGTGTGAGCAGGAGCCCACATCCTTGTTTGACATCACAGCAGACTGTAAATACCACTTGTTACACAAACATTTGGTAATAATATTTTTCAGAAGCACGTGAGCCCCGAACCAATTTGTTTTCTTGCTGGGGAGACCATTTCAGATTTCTGAAACAGGATCAGTGAACAAGATAATTCCTCTATCTGAGAGGAATGTTTTTGTTCTTTAAATGTCTATCATTAGCCTTACCAATTACGTTCAGTGTTGCAATGAAACAGAGATGTATTTTGTGGTGTAACCCATAGTTGTGTCACTCTGCTTGCACAAGCTCAGTGTTGAGCATCAGCTTGGTAGTACTCAAGGTAAAAACTGCCTGGGAAAAAGAGTAATTACTACCACCTGGCTGAGTCTCATTTATATGCATGGGTGCAATCCAGAGCACCTTTCCTTCACCCAGGTAAACACAGGGTTCCTCAACCCTGTTGAGCTGTTCAAACCTGGAGTTTTACCTCAGGACTGCCATGCCTGTAGGACCTTATTCACTACATAAAATGGCTGGTCCCAGAGGGGTTGGCTGCAGAGCAAAGCTGAAATGGGTTTGGTGTGGCCACTTGGGCTTTCTCCACTGGGTTTGGTGTGGCCACTTGGGCTTTCTCCAGCAGAGCCTGCAGCCCCACTTTCCATCAGGGGTTCTGGAAGGTTCCTTGGCGCCTTCCCTCAGGAGGAGCCACTGCCTCAGCTCCTCAGCACTGAGGGCCCAAAGGTAGAGTCAGACATGGCTGCTGGAGAGGAGGAGGAGGAGGAAGATTGGTGTGACCCTCACCTCCCAGGTCACTCCTGAGAGGAAAACTATCCTGAGATGTAAAACACCTGTGTGCAGCCATTGCAGACATCTCCCAGGCTGCATCCCCACCTCAGGGACAGGGGCCAGGCTGCCAACCTCTCCCCCCACAGCTGCAAAAAATAACATTAATAGGCAAATTGAGATAAAACCCTGGGCTCCACTTGCTCACCTGGGAAAGATCAACCATTGTCACACCAGGCTCCTCTTGAAGAGACACAGGATGGCTGGTGGCAGGTTGTAGGGTCCTTATTTTAAATTTGGGTGCCCGAGAGGACAGAAGCCATTTTGTCGTCTCCCTGAGGAGCGGGTGCAGACCCCGTTCCCGCCGTTCCCTGCAGTTCATCCGAGGCTGCGAGGAGTCAAGTGCCCGGCAGCACCCAGCACCCTGAGGACTGCCATCAGGTCAGTGCCTGAGCACTTTTACCCTTTTTTTATACTCTGGGGAAAGTTTTCTGTCATATAAGCTCATTTTGGAACTTTTTGAGGTATAAATCAAAAAAATTCCTGTCAGGAATTGTCATCTACTGAAGTGTTCTCTGGTTGGAACGGTGTTCGCTTTGCTGTTGAAATTGAGCTTTATTTGTAAATAGTTATTTTCCTTTAAAACAGAAGAATTTATGTGTGATGTCAAAGTAACCTTTAGGTTGTTTGCTACTTGCATATCTTGCAATACAGTGTTTTGGTTTAAGGAGGAATTACTTTTAGCGGGGTTGTTCTCGTCATAAACGTAAAACTTGATTTGAGATTTTCCGGCTATTGCTAATAACTCGTTTTCCACAGTAAGTTCAAAGGAATCGTTTGTCAGGATGTCTTTCCTCTTCAGATGGAAATTACGTAGCATTTTTGTATTTCTAAGGTGGTTGGATTTAACTGGTGGTTTTGTGATTTACTTCTGTTGTTGAGAAGCCGCAGTTGGGAGTTTTTTAAGTGTTAATAGGAAAAATGCACACGTTTTAGACAATTGTGTACCTAACCATTAGTATCCCACAGTTCTTTCTATCACAAAAGTGTTATTTCATTGTTTAATCATGGTAGATTTAATCATGTCTACCAACTCATCCACTGTAAGGCTTGAGAACAGGGAGGAATCACTGGGCTACTGAGTCCTGCCCTCCCTGTTGCCAGCTTTCACATCAGGTAATTCTTTTTTCAGGCATGCTGTCCTCCATCTTAAAAACAGTTGTGTGGTTTATTCCCAGAGGAAGGCTGTTGCAGAACATGCTTGCTTTACAGTGTTGCTGGTGAGCCATTTGAACTGACTGGAGAGTCAAAAATAATGAGCTACTACAGTGCCCTTTAAAAATAAACAAACATGAAAATAAACAAACAAAAGTATCTTCTAATCCAAACTTAGTTTATTCATGGCCAGCTCAAGTTCTTTTGGTTTTGTGCCAAATTCTTTTTTTAAATGGTCCTTTTTTCTTTCCCTCTCAGCTTTTTAACACAGTTCGTCAGCAATCCTATCCTCTCTTAGCTTTTGTTATAGTAGACTAAACAAATCAAGCTTGTTTTAATCTCATTTCATAAAGCAGGCTTTCCATTGCTTTGATCTTCCTAGTAGTCCTTCTCCTCTACTTGCTCCAGTTCCAGTTAATCTCTGGAATGCAGGTGACTAGGCTGTGTGCAGTATTTCAGGTAAGCTCTGCCAAGTGCTTTACACAATGCTGTTACTTTTCCTTGTCTCTGTTGGAATCTACACCAGCAGCCTTATCCTGGTGATCCATAGTCATTCTATTTTAGCAAAGCCTTCTTATTAATGTTGCAAAATTACACCAGTGGTGTCTTTTAGTCCAGGATGCTAGGGTTTGGGTTTTTATAAATCAGAGTAAATTTTTTTAGTGTTGTGATATACTTGAAATACCAGACTTCTAAATATTTTCTGAAATTCCTCTCTGTGCCTTGTTACTTTCAACTTGTCATTGTAAAGTTGTGTCTATTACTGGAACAAAAATATAAACATATCAATCTGGGACAGCGTATTTCCCATCCTGAAGCAGTCTTTATTAATTTTGTGGGGATTTGGTTTTGGTTAAGTTTGTCAGGAAGTCCCTGCTACTGTTGTGGTCTCACATTCTAGAGTTCTGAGTTGGAGAGGAGATTAACCAGACTTCATTTTTGTCTCTACCTCAGTTGATTTTCATTCTCTAGCATCATTCCTACCAGCTATGTTGCTTTCTCCCTATGCTTGGTACTACCAGTAGTTAATACAATGTATCAGTTTGAGGTTGGGGACACGCCTGCATTTTCCTTAGTCTCCACCGGATTGCTTTTTGTTTTATTTATGAAACTGAAAAAACCCAAACTTTCATTTATTTTGATATCCTTCACAAAGCTTAGCACAGCTCCTCTTTTAGCAGTTCTTACTCTTATGCCTCTAAAAGAAAGATTGATTAGCAAACAAAAAGTTGTTTTCTCCCACGTTACTTCTGTTTCTTTTCTCACATGTCTCACGTTCATTGAGGAGACAGTGCATTCAGTAAGGCCTGAAGTACCTTTTTCTGGTTTTCTTTTTTCGTGTTTGGAATCTAGGTTCTTGACCATATTAACATTCTTGATGTGAAGTATTTGTAAGATTTGAGCAGGGAGCAAATCTATTAGCTCCTCAGTCCAGCTGACAAGACTACACCAGCATTTGCCTTTCTGACACTGAACCCTTTAGAGACCTTCATTTGTTTTCCTGTTTAACTTGAATCAGTTTTGTCTGACTTGATGTGGAGATGAATTCTACAACTATTTTATTTCCAATATTCTTGTTATTTACTGTTAATAGAATATAAAGGATCTTATCACCTCTTATGGTTCTGATGAGGATTTGATTAAGTGTATTGTACCTTACATCCAAAACCAACTGGATAATACTGCTGGAAGTGACACTTGTAATCCATTCTGTCACCAGTTTTGTGGTTAGAAACAATGCTTTTAGCCACCACTCCAGGAAAAAATTATCTGTCACAGTGCACACAAAGGACCCTGACTTGGGAAATGCCAGCATCTAGGATGATATTTCCCATACTTTCCCATCCTGTAGTGAACCCTGCTAATAGTTATCAGCTAGGCTGATTTGTTTCATAGAAGACCTGAGCACCTGTAGTTGAATGCCTCTGAAAATCCATTTCTTAGCCTACAAAATGGATTTGTCTGCAGCCCATCTTTAACTTGCTTTTGAGTATGTGTGCATATGCAGCTCACTGTTGGCTGGGCTGTGCCTCTCACTCTGCATCTGGCCAGCAGCGGATATGAGTAGGCTACAGCTGCTTGCTGGGGTATTTCACTCGAGGTGTAAAGGTTTGGGATTTATCCCTGGAGGTTCCAGGTAATGAGCAAGAGGATGATTACTGCACTTCCAGAATTGTATGTGCTCACATTCCTAAGGACAGCTTGTGATGGGGGTGTGGGGAGCATAGTTGCCTTTTATCTGTTCTAAAGCTCACAGCACGTTTTTTTCCAGAATTAAACTATTACAAAATACATCAAAAGACACTTCACAGAAGTATGCCTGTCCTTGTTTTAATGTCTGCAACACAAAGACTGGAATAATGTTGCACAAAAGAGTTTAGCATTTAATAGGTGATGAAATAACATGGTTATGCAATAATTGTTTTCAAGATGGAGACACAAAACTGACTACCTTGTTCTGCCAGTACTCAAGTTAGTGTGTGAACTACTCTGTGTACCTATGCATGCAAAACCTGAGCTAGATAACTGAGCAATAAACAATTTTTTGCATTTGCTTCGTCCAAGGTGAATAGCTATCAGAGCAAATGTCAATGTTTTCAGAGGTCCTCTGCATAAAAAATTGTTCTTTTATATGTAGAACCTTTCATTTAAATTAAATGTTGGTTTTTTAGTTGCTGTAAGAATTATTATTCTGTTTTCTGAGGAAAACAACTGGACAAGTCTTTTCTGTATCAATAATATATACAAGGTAAAAAGCATCTTGTCCATCACCGAAGTGAGTAAAATATGACAGAGTAGACAGATGTGCTAACTAACCTTAGTTTTCCTTAGTTTTATAGTATCTAAGGAAACTGCACCATTCTCAGTCACTTGAGGAAATGGCTACGTTAAAATAGTATAAAAAAGTGTTGACTGTCCAGGAGGAGGTGAGACCTGCTGTAACACTTCAACTTCCTTAATCCTAGAACAAGATTGTGGCACTTTGAGTAGCCAGTCTTCTCAGAGAATTCCTCAGTACCAGCTTTTGTAGATACATCAACAATCATTTGTTTCTCAACCAAATGATACAGTTAAACTAGCAGAATTAGTTGCTCCATCTGGTCTAAATTCCTTTTACAATCTTTTTATAAACCTATTGATGTATGTAGGGTATCTGCTTTTGATCAAGCATAACATTTTACCCTAAGTCAGTAAAGTCAGTCTGAAGACCATAATTATAAAAGTGATTAGCTCTCTTCATAAAATCTGTTTGACACATCTAGTGGAATGTATTTAGCAGCTGATCCTTTGGAAAAAAAACAAAAAACCTCCTTTCTACTTATCTGTTTTATCTGGAACACATTCTCTGGGCCTGCTGGTGTAATATAGATTTAAGGAAATAGTGATCTTGTGAAGGGAGAGGAACTGGAGGGGTGGGAGGTGTAGGGCAAAAAAAAATCTTGTGAATGTTCTCAGATTTATGAGTTTAAGTATTTAATAATGGAAACTGGCTATACAGCTGTTATTCTCTTTTTTTAAAAGTTGACAAAATGAACTTAAGCTCGTTGTAAAAGTACATGTAGGGACAAGTTTTGGCTGGCTGTGTTTTGGTCTCCATCAGTGTCTGTGGCAGCCTCACCTATAGGCAGGAGAGCAGCCTCCAGGCTGCATGTGTGTGTGGTGTAAGGGAATGGTCACCAGTGGCTCCATATAGGGTAGGACAAAGTAAGAAAAATACAGACCCCAGAAATGGGCTCATTTGCCCAGGCAGGAACTATGCTACCAGAACCAGTTTTTACTTGTTTTAATAATCAATGCATGCAGTGGGAAGTTCTCCCTTTTTACTAAGACAAACCTTGCTGCCATCTAAACCACCGTGGTGATTTCTGCTTTCTTTTTTAAATAGTGGCTCGAAGGTCTCTTTTCAGCCAGCTTTTTATCTAATCACGTTAGTGGCTACAGATCTGTAGTTTTCCTACTTCATATGAATAAATTCATCGTCTCTAATTATCGACTAGGGTGGAAAGGGGTGTCCCAAGTATTACCTTTTTTGTCTAGAATGTTTTGAAGATTTTTTTTGGGGGGGAGGGGTGTGTGGTAAAGAGTGGGAAGGTGGGAACATGATAACATCTGAGCACTAACTGAGAGACCTGAGCTGCAGGCTTTGACAGTAGCCTTGTTCCTGCCTTCTCTCTCACTCTGGCCTGGTGCACTTATATGCAAAATGAACGCCTTCCAAGGAGGGGGTGCTCTTTGTTGTTGTTGTTATTATTACTATTAATTTTATTGTATTTTAATAGCTCGGTGATTAGGGACCCTACTAAATGAGAGCTGTAGGTGTGAAACCTTTCGGGTCAGGGAGCACTATATTGCAGCTGCAGTTGTATCTGTTCTTGTGATGGCTGAAAGGGTGTTATGAGCCAGGGTCGGTGGTTTCCCTTGCACAGGACGGGTGTCCTCACACCTACGCTTGGCTGTCCCAGCCCCAGATGAACCCACCCCTCTGAAGGCATGGTGCTGGCCTTTCCCAAACAGGGTGCTTTGCCCTGAAATAAAGCTGAGTGGCTGAAAACGGGGGCCGGTCCCAGTGAGCCCTGCCCTGTCCCCGGGCTGCCCCCGCGCCCCGCGGTGGGGACAGGCGGGCAGGGCGCAGCTCTCGGGCTTTCTCTCCTTGCTCTCCGCCTCCCAGCATAAGTAATGACGGCATCACTAGCAGCTGATGCGTTTACCTTCGCAAAACGTCCTAGTGGGGTGTCAGTGGATGTGAGGAGGCTGGGCAGGTAGGATAGGCTCCAAACGCTGAATCTGTCATACGAAAAATAGGTTTATGATTAGCGGTGTGCTGCCACGTTTTACCTAAAATAGTCCGTTCCGCACGTCTTGTGCGAGATACAGAGAAAGAGACTGGAAATCAGACGATGTTTAGTGAGAAATCATAAATCAGTTTAAGGCTGGTAGGGTCCAGTTGCCTGAAGGCAAATGAATGAAGAAAAAGGGGAACCTGGAGCCCGGGTAGTCGCTTCGAAGTTGCATTCAATTTTCTCATTCTACATCGAAAATGCTTTCCTAAAAATAACCGCTGTCTGTCCAGTAACGTGAATGACTCGCCAGGTATTGCTCAGTGTGTTTGATCTCGGTCGCCGGGTTGCATTTCACGCCTTCCCCGGTTTTAAAAACAATGGAGAAACGTGGTTGGTTGGATTTAGACTAATTTTTCACCAGCGATAAAGGGGCTGTTTTCTGTAACAGCGTACATTAGAAGCTTCTAACTCGCAGTTCACATTTGCCATCAAGATCACAGCAGGGGAAAAAAACAGACCAGAATCTGCAGTAGCTTCAGTATTCCCCTTCATGGGTTTCATATGATGACGGGAAAAAAACCAAATCCTTCTTTGGAGCAAACTTGCTTGTGTTTAATATACAGTGACTTCAGAAAGTGACATAAAAATCAATTAATGTTGCAAAAGCATTGGCCAAAAAAGAAAGCGGCGAAAGGGTTTATGGAAATATAATGGATTTACAAGCATTTATCCTGCGACTTGATAAACAGCAGTGGGAAGCTGAGATGGTGAAAATATTTAGTCCCGCAGCCTCAGTGAATATGGACAATTTATCGTTACAATTTTATCCTTTCGGTGGTTATTCAAATTTCTTTTTGCGATCTGAATCACAGGAGGATTAATCTAAAGTTTGGTCTCTGCTTCCTCGGGGCTGGCTTTCTTCTTCTGACATTTTCTCTCTTCGCAAAGCGTGATCTGTCATTTGTCAGGGCTTCTCCACGCAGAGAAGCTCATTCTTAGCTTTTCAGCATGTGTTTTAAGGGTTAGTTTCCTTGGCCTTAGTAAATACTTGTACCCAGCGGGGGTAGAATCAGGTGTGCTCCTCCCCACGAGCCAGAGTTTTGCTCCGGTTTGATTTTCAGACGCGTTTTCACGGAAACTTTGGCAGGAGGCTGCGGGAGCTTGCCCTGGCTCTTGAGCGACGCCAGCACCGAAAACTTCTCTGCTTGCTCTCAGAAGTTTGTAGCCCTGTTATTACAGTAGAGACGAGACATCTAACATGGAGCAAAGATTACAATTTCCAGAAGTCAGAATTTATTACAGTTAAACTGCGATAAGATCCCATCTGTTATGAACACATGTAGCACCAATTGTTTTTCATACAACTGCAATTTATTTACCCTTCAGAGTGAATGAGATTACAAGCTTGATTAAAAAAAAAACAAAAAAAACAACAAAACAAAAATACGTACACACACACACACAAAAAAAAAACAACCAAAAAACCCGCAGCACCACCAGGGTTTTTTTTTGTTGATGATCTGATTTGGTTTGGTTTGGTTTTAGTCCGGCCTATCTGGCTAGCTCCATTTCCACTGCAATAAATGGAGATCAGAGATTCCCTCTGCCCCCCCAACAAGTGATGTTGACCGGGGGCAGGCCGGGGGGCCCAGCGCCAGCCCGGCCCCTCCGCGGAGCGCGGCCGCTCCCNAGGGGCCGGGCTGGCGCTGCCCTGCGCCTCCCCCGGGCGGGCCGAGGGGACGAAGAGGAGGGGGGGGAGGATAGCGTCAGCGCCGCCTGGTGGGCCGGATCCCGAACAGACCCTTGGCAGGGCCGCAGAGACAAAGGGGCGAAGGCTCCGCTTCCCTTCTGGGCAGCTCAGCATCAATTCCCCCCCTTGTGTGTCCGCGTCAGACGTGCCTGCGCTTCGGGAGAGTAGTAATGTGTGTTAGGGACTGGGACGCTCAGCCTGACACGCGGGAGGGAGTGGGGGAAGTTAGTTATTTTTTGTGCTTGTTGTGTTTGTTGGTTTGTTTTCTTTGGTTTTTTTCATTGGTCGTAGTAGTTAGGCAGCGAGGAATGTGCCGTCTAGCTGCCTTTTTACCCCGTCCCACAGAAGTGGTTTGGATCAAGGAGGGCGCGCTTCACAAAATGGAGCAGGAAAGGTGAACCAGTTTAAAAAAAAATAATAAATAATAATCCCACGCGTTCTCATCATGATAGCCTCAGAACAGTAATCTAATTTTGCTTTCCTTCAAACTGTTTCAAGGCATATATGTGTGTGTGTATATATATGTATATATATATATATATCCTCCAGGTTTCAGTGGGCGTCTTTCTGCTGCTCTGTTATCATTATTTCTTGCCTTGATGTGACGTTGAAGACAGATGACAGCATTGTCAGGTTGTCTTTAATTCATTTGAAGATTTAAATATATATATATACACACACACACACACACATACGACTCTTCTTACCATTTTCAAAGCCTGAACGGATTTACTTTTTTTCACACAGCGGACGGGGTGGCTGGGAGGGGTGGGGTGGAGCGGTTGATGAATTTCAGACATGAAGAAAGAACAAAAAGTCTGTGCATCGCTGTGCGCGCACACACACGCACCAAGCAAGCGGCCGGAGGTGGGGTTTTTGCAGCAGCAGCAGCACCTGGTTGTTCTTGATGGAGAAATACCCAGCACTAGGACAGCCTTTTCTTATTTATGCACAAGCTCAAATGTATAGTCTGCTCAAATTTCAGACCCGTCTCTGCTGCCAAGGCATTCCACCTCCAAAGAGGTGACGAGCATAAGGACTCAGGGTCCGTCTTTTTTCTTTTGACACCTTTATGCTTCATCGCAACAACATTAAAAAAAAAAAAAAAAAAAAAAAAAAAAAAAAAGGCAATCTGTCCCGAATTTCCTAGGACTGATCTGAGAGAGGTATTTAGCAAGGATTAGACACTCCGATCAGGACTGATCTCTTGCCTGCCGCAGGTCTGTTCGTGAAGCAGTGCAGGCTGCGCTCTGCAGTGCAGAGAGAACCGTGGAGGTCTCGTCTTGAGGTTAGAAATGTCCAAAATTATACCCAAAAACTGAACAGAAAGGGGACTTGATGCTGAGAACTCCAGCGGTTTTCTAACGCTAGATTCGACCCTTTAAAAAAAAAAAAAAAAAAAAAAGGCGGCCCATAAAAAAACAAACAAAACACCACACACAAAAGAAGCCCCACAAACAAACACACACACACAAAAAGAAAACCATAAACGGCGCTGTCCTGAAAGCCTGTAGTGAGAGCCAGCAGTCTTCAAGCAAGGCATTTCTCCCCGTCGTTTTTAAATATGAAAGAATGACGTTTGATGGATGTTTTTAGAGAATAGGAATGCGCATTTACTTTTGTTTCGGGGAGCTTGGGTCTTTCAGGACTCCACTTGCCTTGGTGATTTCGCTTGTAAGGCGTGGGCAGCTGATGCCAAAGCTGGGGCAGCCCCAGCCACCGCAGTGCCCTACATCGCTGGCTGCCTTGAGGGGAGCTTCAAAGGTGATAATGATGGGCAGCGGGTCACTCCCCGGTTTTAGAAAACGGGGCCTCTTATCTCTGAGGAAAATCTCCCCCTCATAGAGGCATCCCTGTATTTTAGCTCTGGCACACGTTTTGCACTCAAAATCGGGCAAAGCGAACGTATATGCGTGTGTTTTGTGTGGGCTTGTACGCCTAAGCTAAGGCACATATGCCCATATACGCTCAGATATATTGCAGAAACTCCTTGGCTGTCTGTGGAGTCTGGTGTTTTATTGTTTCATAAAACGGGCTTAATTACATTTCCCCATAGATAAGATAAACAGAACCCTTCTTTTCTAAGCGTTGCTTATCAGAAGTATTTTGTCGAAGTGGCATCCAGAGTAAGCCTTTGAGAAGAGATGAAAATGCATTAAATTTTTTTTTACTCTTCAGTTGCACTTAGCATCTGACAGGAGTTGATTTAAATATTACATGAGTTTATCTTTAATGTTCAAAAAAGATTTGTGAGAAAGCCGAAACTGTTTAATTTAAAGTAATGTATGCCTGACTCTGGTCAGATTGATCAGAGTTTCGGGTTTTGATGGGTTTTGCCCTTCTGTTGCTTGTCCTCTCGAGCTGGTTTTTCACTGTGAAATTATTTTAGTTCGGTGGCATGGACCAGCGGCTGCTGTCAACTCCACAACCCATCCAGTTAGTAAGAACGAAGAGAGGGAAATAACAAATGCAGTCCTTTTCCCTAAAAACATTAATGTCCATAAGTCAATCTCGGTTAGAGAGGGGGGGGAAGCAAATTTCCTAGATTAATATAAAAATCCTAGGTGACACTTGCCAGGTCACATACTTAACAAGCCTGGGAGAGAGACCTCCTTACCACCGCTCTACATATAAATTAAGTTTTTTTAAATTTTTCATTAATCTCGGGAGCAGTGTCTGAGCAAAACAGTAATAATAACCTGAAGTGTTAATTTCCTCCCATCACAAATCTCCAGGTGTATAACTTTTCAGAACTCAAGTCCACAAAACTGCAGTTAGGGCTCCAGGGCACAGCTATCCCTCTCTTTTTAAAAACAAAACAAAAAAACCCCAGACCCTGCAACACCTGACTACCTGTGCCTTTTAGCTAGCGAGGTCCGAGCTGCAGCTACTAGAAATCTGGACTAGTATAAAAATACGTGAACAGAAGAGGAGCCTATGTGGTGGTGGTTTGTTGTATTTTTAATCGCGGCAAATCTGTAATAGCGGATTGCATGCCCAGATAGAGCCTGAAATACTTTTTTTTTTCCTTAGATTAGGGGTGGTTAAAATAGTGGGGCGGGGAGGGCAGGCTGGCCAGGCTGCAGGAGCTTGTTCTGCCTTTCTCGGACTCGTTGGATGAATGAATCTTGCACCATCATCACCCCCCCACTCGCAAAGCAGTCCTTTCGATCATTTGTATTCGCTTCCTACTTTATTATTCAAGTTTTACTTGGTGCAGTTAACACCTCTGCCCTCCCCTCCCGTTCTCCAACTCATCAGTTTCTAACGAGAGCTGATTTTCCCTTCCCTGCAGCAGAGATACGCGATGGTCCCTTTCCCATCTAAGGGGAACAAAACACATTCGATAAAAGCACAAAGCGTTTCCCGTGCCGCTTTCGGATCATCCGTCCCAAAAGAGCCGCAGCGAGGCCCAGAACCCGCCGATCCCAACCCCCCTGTCTCCATCCCGGCCCGGCCTCGGCAGCCCGGTGCCGGGACGGCCGGCGAGCGCCGGGAGCTTCATTAGCTCGCTGTTTTTCTCTCCTTTACACATTAACGCTAACTTCCACTAATTATCTGGAGCAAACGTATTAGACTAATTAGCATCTGGCACCACGGGAAACTTTGAACAGTAATTATATTGTGGGGGATACAGAAGGAGCTGGGAGGGGGAAACAACCCTGTGATTTGTCAAGCTCAGTCGCCGCTCGCAACTTTTCCCCCTGCCTACTCCTCGGGCTGCGGCCGGGGCCAGGGCAACCCGCAGCGGGGGGACAGGGACTGTGCGGGGGGCTGCAGGTTCCCCGAGAGCCCCTGGCAGACCTCAGGAGCAAAGCCCCGACTGGCATCGCCTTTGCGGGCTCGGGCTATCGCTTTTGCGTCTTTATCTGGGCGGCAACGGTTCGTTCGGCAGTTCGGGTAGCTGGTTCGGCTTTCCCGGCGCAGCGCCCGCTCCTACCTGTGTGCAGGACGACGAGACGGAGCCGGGCGGTGGCCCTGGGCGCTGGGGAGCCCGGGCTGGGCAGGCAGAGACACTGAGCAGGCAGCCGCAAGCCCCTCTCGGCATCACGTCGAGTTTGGCACCGCACTTCAGTGAAAAGCAAACTCGGACCCCAAAATTGAAGGTTTTTTGGTTTTTTTTTTTTTTAACGTGATGATGGTTTGTGCTGCGGTATGAGCTGAAGAAAGAAATTGAAAATAAGTGGATGAGATCAAAGAGCTCTTCCCTAACTGCTTCTGAACTTCTGTTTTAGAAAAAGAGAGACAGTTATGCATTACACTGAAACAAAAAAAAAAGCTTTCAGATCATCTTTGTATTCTTTCTGCCTTCCCCTTTTCTTTCTAAAGAAAGAACAACGTTCACAATTGAAACTCAGTTTTTTTAAAAAAAGCTTTTCATATTAAAAATGTCCTTTTTTTAAAGAGAGGTAATCTTCCTTAGGAAACTGAAAAAAGACTAAGCGATTCTCAGCTTTCCTATTTCGTGCCTATAAATTCTAGTGAAAGGAAAAAAAAATACTCCTGATTTTTTTTTTTTTGAAAAAAATTGGTTTTCTTTTTTTTATTTTTAATTAAAATTGAATAAACGCTTAAGGAGAAATTAGCAGTTGCCTTCATCCAAGACCTACTCGGGTTTTATAACAGAATCAAAGTGTATTAAAAAAAAAAAGTAAAACCTTTTAATACATCAAATATACGGAATTTTAATCTTTAAAGCGATACATTGTCTATTTTAGTACATGACGTAAACCTTAACCCTTTTTACAGGGTGGACTTAAAAATTAAAAATAGTTAAGTGTTCCTTTTAAAGAACAAAATAAGGCAAATGAGGTTTTTGGAATAGAATTGTTTTTGTTTTTCTTCCAGAATACATACAAAAAAATACCAATTCTCTTTCAAGGGTATACACCTTAAAAATAATTGCAATTTGAAATTATAACTGACAAATTGCGAGTTGTTTTTTTTTCTTTTTTTTAGTAACAAACATGCATGTAAATTTTTTTGTTTCAATGAGACATTAAATAAGAACGTACAATACAATCATAGCAATTTTAAAGTAACATTAAAGAGAAGACCTCTATCTTTTTATTTATATTCTACAATGGGTGTCCACTTTTACCTATTGAGCTCAGTTAAGTAATGCACTTTATGATTCGTTGTCCCGCTTGAAGCTAACATAAATAAATACAGTGCTCATGGATCCAGTCCTCAAATGAACACTATTTTGTAAAAAGTCAGCTTTTTTTTTTTGCTTTTTTTTTTTTTCCTTTCCAACTTTTTATAAAGTTTCGCAGGGCTTCCCTTCCCCTCACCGCTAGAACTCGGTGTTGTGTGTCAAAGCCCCCCCTTCCCCCCCGCCGCCTGTGCTCACTGGTACCCCAGGGCTGAAGCTGTGGTGAGTCTCTGCCCGTAGAGTGCGTAAGGGGAGTAGTAGGGTCCGGTGGCAGCGGGGACGGGCACGGGGGCCCCGGGGGTGGGCAGGGGGCTCTTGGAGTAAGGGTGGTAGCGGCTGCCGAGTCCCAGCGCATGGTGCGGGCTGCGCAGGGCCAGCGTGCCCGGGCTGCCCGGGGCACGCTGGCCCT
>JAAWXA010000010.1:25895841-25940201 GCA_038090715.1 Florisuga fusca | reverse complement strand
GTCTCTTACCCCCCGCTCCCCTCCTTCAACCTCCTCATCCCATAACATTTTTTCACAGGCAAAATGTGTTAATCAATCTTTTACTTTTGTTTCCGGATCTGACATGGTGGCCCACACAATCTACAACATTAACAAAAAGGTCACTTAGAGATAAAACACGTTTGACAAGTGAAGAACAAGGCAAGCGCTTTAGAGGTCGCGTCCAATTCCTGACCTGGACTCCGACCAGAACAGGCGCCGATCCTGGAAGGGGTGGGAGAGAGGAAGGACTTTCACTTTCTCGCGTTTGTAGCTGCTGGATCAAGCCCCTTGAACACACCGATTTCCCCCAGTCCCTAAGCAGATCTGTCAGGTAGCCCTTAACCACCTTCCGAGTTAGGCATAAGGCAGGTTTCTTAGATATGTGCTCACACCCCCCCCCCTCCTCCCATCCCCTAAACCCTTTAAATCCTGCAGTTAGTCTGCTGTATTTTATGTAAAACTATTTACTCTTCTAATACAGTGTGTAGAGAAGAGGAAATACTCGGAACTCTCCGAGCTTCTGTCAAGATACAATTAATTTTAAGCAAACTTGTTAATTTCTATATTTTCTCATGAAAGAATAGGGCTTATGAAGAACAGGGCTTATTGCCACAACTTTTCGGTGGGAAGTCACAAGCGTACTTTCATTTTGCAATCACCGCCGTCATCTTACAAGATCTTGAAAATTAAAAGGGTGGGGGAAACAGAGAGAAAAATCTTGCATTAAAAAAACAAACAAACAAACAAACAACAAAAAACCAACCCACCCGATATTGCAATGGGACTGACAAGACCCACAGCTTGCCCTCAAGAAGCTCCCCCCCTTCCTTTAAATAGAGTGGAAGTGACTTAAATCTGCCCCAGGTTTTCCCCCAGTTCTTTCTTTTGTTGTCAAGTCCAATTGATAAATGGATCAAAAAAAAAAAAAAAAAAAAAAAAAAAAAAAAAAAAAAAGCTGAAACCTTCATTTGTGTTCATTTGCATTAAAGTGCTTGGAACAGCTGTTTTCCTTACAGGACCAGGGAGACTCCTATCTGTTTTCTCGTTGTATTTATCCTGCCTCCCAGGGTGAAAGACTAAAGATTAATTGTCTTAAGGTAGAGTCAGCTGTGGGAAGGCTCCCCCCTCCCCATTTTCCCTTCCTTCTTTCTTTTCTCGCGGAGGTAAGGGTGATTTCGGGAAGGGGTTGGTTTATTTGTGAGCCAGGGAACCAAAGGCGAAGCCGGTGTAGAACAGGCAGAGTACCAGGAGAAGCGAGGGGGTACAGCCCCGAACCCCCATCTTTCTGGCTGAAGTAGTGGCACCAGAGGCTAATTTAATTAGTAACTTCAGAGGACAGCTTTTTCTCTCCCTCTTTTTTTTCTTTTTTCCCCCTCTCAGCCTTTGAAATGAGATTTAAATCACACTCAGTACTGTAAACTTTTTATGCAGAAGCTTGTAAAAAAAA
The DNA here is from genome assembly GCA_038090715.1 of Florisuga fusca. NCBI lineage: Eukaryota > Metazoa > Chordata > Aves > Apodiformes > Trochilidae > Florisuga > Florisuga fusca. The sequence continues at coordinate 25,938,733 of JAAWXA010000010.1, read as the reverse complement.
AAAAAAAAATCAGCCCCGAGACATCCCTTCCCCCTTGCCCTTTCCAAAGCGTTTCTGAGCTATGAGAGCTCATTCCCTGTGCTGAACACCCGCGGAAAACCATTCCCAGCCAGGGGCTCGGAGTTGGGATGCACACGCGTAGGAGCGGGTGGGCGGCGGGGCTGCAGCTCGAAAGCGGTGCGGAGTTTGTGTTTTGGCTGCTGCGGGCTCCTTTCCTCTCTTGAGCTGAAGAAGATGGATTCCGTCCTGCTCGCATCCGTCGCGATCCCGGTTTAATGAGTCCGTGCAGGCGGTTTGCTCTTCGGCGTTTCCTTGTGTAGTCTTGTTGAAGTTTTAGTGGCTGTTGCTTTTATTCTCCTTTAAAAACAACAACAACAACAACAGCAACAACAAAAGCTGAGGGTTTGAACCCGTCTTCCTCCTCTTACAAAGGAAAATTGTAACTTAAAATAAAAAAAAAAAAAAAAAAAAAAAAAAAAAAGAAAAGGAGCAAAGGAGAAAAGTAACAATAACCTATTTATTGTATATAATGTTTTATTATAAATCGTGTCTTGTATATTGCATTCTGTACATCTGCTGTGGATATTTGAGGAGGAGAGGAGAGCGAGAGAGGAAAAAAAGTTTGAAAATGCCTTGAACTATTCACTGTCGAGATGGCTAATCAGTATTGAGGCTCGAGGGCACTCGGGCAGCTTTTCAATGCGGTTTTCCTTTCATCTCAAGCTGGATGGAGGCGCTCAATTAAAAGCCTATCAGTTTGTAAGTAAATCAACGCCTATCAAAGTTGTCACATCAAACAAAACGATTATTATTGCAGCCCGCCTCCCCTATTAATCTCCCTCTAAAATAATCCGCTTGACAGGTCAGGCTGGCGAGCTGCAAACCCTGGTCAGGATCTGGCAAAAAAACCCGGACTGACTGTTTTTCCCTCGGGAGAGGGAACTGCAGAAACCTCGGCACCAGCGTGCCTTCCCGGCGAGCTTGCTCCCTTGCCATTTAAGTGTCAGCTTCTGTAGATCAGGTTGGAAAAGGGCGTTCGTTCTTTTAAACCGAACAGCAGCAACCCTACAGGCCCTTTAGGTTTTGTTTGGGTTTTGGTGTTTTTGTGGTTTTTGCTTTTTAATTTTTTTTTTTAAATTTTTATTATTTTCTTTCCACCCCTTTTCTTTTCCGTCGCTCAGAACAAGGTTAAGCTTTTAATTATCAGCAACGTTGTTGCTGAGTTGTGTCTGCGCTGGATTTCCATGCGTAGCACAATCCAGCTACATGTCTGTCCGTCCTGGGCTTCAAATTTATTTGCTTTGGTAGTGCTTGCCTTTCGCTATCTACCCCAAGGCTTTTATTAAGATACGCACTGCAATAGGTTTTTGTAAACGGTTTTTTTTTTTTTTTCCTTCCCAAGGATGATTATACTTCGGCTAAGAAATGTGTTGTGTTATCAGAAATATCACACCTAAATATTGTACACCTGGAGGAGAGGCACAATTTGTCCCCTCCTCCCCATAAAGCCACCCACCCCCCCTTTTTTAAAATTTATTTTTATTTCAATACGAGCCTGCATGTGCTCAGGTAATAGCTGATGCCTCTGCCCAGGTATCCCGCATTTCTCACACCCCAGGTCTGGGGCAATTCTTCCAGAATTTTATTAAAGCGAAGAGTTTGAGTGATTGCCAAGGAGAAAGTAAGATTTCCAAACCTCCCTTATTTGCACAGTTCTAGAAAATATTTACCCTCATGCTCGTAATCACTTTCTTAATATATATAAGCAATACCTATTTTACTCTGCATGAGATGTAGGTAACCGTTTTGTAAGTGGTGATAATTTTAGAGCCATCTTCAAAATAATAGTCACGTGTAGGTGAAAGTGAATTTCACTCGTCAGTAGTATTTTTACTAAACGAGCAGAGAAAAATCACTTTTTTTTTTTTTTTGTTTCCCTGCTTGCTTGCTCAATGCTTTCAGAAAGGTACCTTCTGCTAAAATATTTTCGAATGAGTTTGCCTGGTTTTATTCCTTTTGTTAAGCCGAGCTAAGGGAGATAGTAACGCACCTAATAATAATAGTAATAATAGTAATAATAATAATATAATATTATAAACCCCTCTTTCTGTTTAAGCGCCCTAGACTCCCCTACTGACGTTGTTTGGTGTAGGGAGTGTGAAAATGTTTTCTCCCGTGTTGAAACCCTTTCACCAACAGCTGTTTTCCAAATCTCTCCTCTTTTATGTTTAAGGTGTTCCTTATGCAATCAGCTTTTCTTGTAAACAAGCCTTATGGTAACTTTCTAGAAGGCGAGGCAGAGAGCAAATGAAACGAGTGGGATGAGAGGGGAGAGGCTGAGTATGTTTCCTGTTAAAGTACATGGAGATTTTTAGCACCATTTCACGTTATTAAATGTGCCACCATTAAACTGATCGAGCCCACAGCAAGCGAACACGTTTCCTAATTCTCATGTATGTACTCGGACTGGTATTTGCTGCCTAGATTTTAAGAGTGAAGCAAACAAACAAACAAAAAAAAAAGAGAGTCTCTTCGCTTCTGTAACACCTTGGTCTGATCACTGAATCTCAGCAATCATCGAGGCATCTCTGTGTTTATCTACTGCGAAAGCCTGCAGGCTACGGGAGCGAATTATACCAACAAAGCACGTCTTTGGTTACAGTAATCCTCCTGAAATTAACCGTGGCACACAAATGGAGGCGATCTTCAGCCTCCTCGCTTGGATCCCAAATGTAGAATGTGTTTATTGACAACTTTGTTATGGAAACTGTGCGGATCAACCAGATGCGTCTCCAACAGCAGGAGGATAACGTCTTTGGAGAGACATGGAAAAGTTTTAAGCCTGGAAAAGGCACAAGAACCCCGTTAATGAACCCTATCTAAACACCCAAATGACAAATGGAAAATAATCCGTGAGACAATTACAAGATAGCTGCGTTTTGGGCGGGGGGTAAGGGCAGGGAGAAGCATGCAATATATCTTCTCTATCTTCTTGGAACAGTCTAGATCCACGATCCGAAAAGGTTAAAATAATCTTAATTTTAATAACTATTAGCTTGTTTTCAGTCATTCCTAATGATGCATTTGGGTCTCCTCTCATCCCCGTTGCTTTCATCTTTATCTTTTTACACCCTAAAATTAATTCCACCTAAAGTACATTTTTCATTTTGTACTGTACTAGCGACGTGCAAATAATTTACATCAGCGTTCATCAGGACTGTCCTGAAGTGATGGATCATTTTGTTGAGTTGCAGTAAAAGTGCAGAATGATCTATAATGATGTAATATATACATTAAAAGGGTGTCTGGATGATCAGAGTTTTGCTAAAAATGTAAAAGGGCTTTTTGATTGATAACAGGGTTGCTGTTTTTCTGCAAAGGCTGTCACAGGCTGACACAATGCTTGAGTTATTAGGGCAGAGAAGGGCAACCATAAATTTCCAACGTCAGGCAAAAACTCTCTTTATTGTCTATATGATGGATGGGCCTCCGTACTAGACACCAAATACTTCGTATCACCCTTAAATGGGAACACATTTTTCGTGGCCATAATTCATGTTTTTTAAATAGAAAGTTTGAAATGCCTGCCTATATTTCACAATCCTGACATATTTATGAATCACTCCCTGCATGCAAATATAATTATTTAAAGCACTGAGGTGACATATGGGTTAGAAATGTACCAAATGCTGTTAGCGGAGTGATTTTTTTTAATTCCCCAAATTGAACACCACAGAAAACTCTGCCTGTCTGTTCAGATCAATAAAGTCGAAGGTGAAGTTCGACTGATTTTGTCAGTGCCACATACAGATATTCGGTTTTGATTAGGTGGAGGTGACAAAAAGAAGGGAGTCTTTTCTCAATTACCATTAGGTTAATGAAAGAAGCACTCATCTTCCTCCTGGCACCCCAACCCAGGCAACACGCTCCCCCCCCACACCCCCGTCTTTTCGGGCGATGAACAAGCCGGAGGTAAATTGACAGGCGCTATATTTTTAATTTTTATTATTATTCAGAATTTATTCTCCGAGCGGGAGAGGGGGGGTGTGTGATGAGAGATGGGTGATGAGCNCGCGGCATCGCGCCGGGAAGGTGCAGCCCCGGGGGGCGTCTGCCTGGCCCCGCGGCGGCGGAGCCCCCCGCCTCTCTCCCTCCGCTCCGCCCGCTGCCTGCGCCCGCCCCCCGCCGCCGGGCCCGGAGAGAAGGGGGGTGTGCCCGGCCCCTAGTAAGTACCGCGGGAAGTTCCGCGGCTGCTTGGGCTCTTGGTGGCGTGTGGAGACCCCCGAGCATCATAACTCCGCCTGAGGGTTTAGCCCGTAGCGAGCACCTTTAGATTTATTTAATTGAAACTTACGTTATTTTCAAGCGAGTTGAACATCAAAACCGCTGAGTGTCTGGATTTTATTTTTTTTTCCCCCTTCTCCTCTGGATTTGTGTGTAAATGTGCAAAATGTTTGCAGTAGTCCAAACTTACTATAGCAGGCTGACTCTTTGCCCATAAAATGTTAAATCAACCATGACCAGACTCATTTTCCCATGTCAGCCAAGAGGACTCTGTAAATCAACACATTAGGGCTTCGCTGGGTAGGAGCTGCGTGTGCTTCATGCAAAACGGCCCTGACAGCCGCTCTCCTGCTGCAGCGGTTGTCAGCCTGTGGCTGACTGCAGAATCGTCGTGTGGCAGGGGGAAACCTTGCAGGTAGGGTGCAAAAATACCTTGGCAGGGTGATGTGCAAGAGGGGGACAACCATCACAGCAGAAGGACGGTGGTATGGGTTGTTTTCAAGAGGATGACAACTACCACAGCAGCAGGGCAGTGGTACAGGTTGGTTTTACCTTTGGGTGGGATTGTGTTTGCAGGACTTGGAGGTGTTTGGCAAAGCCTGTCCCACCAGCCTGAATGAGCCTGGGCCTCCTGGGAAGGCCTCATCACGGGTATGTGGGCAGAGATGTTCTGCAGGTGCTTCCTCCCATCTGGAGAAGGAACCCACTTGGAAGCCATTAACAGAAAGCTTATCTCAAGGTTACAGAGGGTTTTGGGATAGCTACACCTGGATGCAAATGAGCACAGGGGATAAATACAGCTAAGAAAGAACAGCCTTGGCCAGAGGTGACTGTGCAGAAACAGCCACAAAATGAGGAAAAAAAAAAATCATCTCCCCTCCAATTCTAAACAGTAGTCTGTATTGAGAAAAACCTCAGCCATCCAGCTCCAAAACACCCTCCGTGTGAGGGTTCAGCTACTGGAAAGCTTATTTCTGGGTGGTAGTAGGTTGAAAAGGGGACACAGTAGAGCATGTAACAAATAATTTAAGTCCTTACTACCACACAGCCAATCGCAATAGTTACTCACACTGAATTTAGATTCAGATACCAAGGTAGAGCTTTGTGTTGTATCTCATGAAAGGGACCTCAGCACAGAGAAATCATTATCCCGTGCTCCATGCTGGATTGCCTCCCACTCAGAGGAGTGACCCAGCTGTGACCCAGACTCTGAATGCTTGTGTGTAAATTTAATTTTCTGCATTACATCACTTCAACCGGAATCTCACCTCTTTGCTCACTGCTGTGCTATGTGGCTTACCTGGAGGTAGAGGAAGAAAATGTGCCAAATATTAGGAATTCTAACTTCATCTTACAAGCATGCATAGGGCCATTTCTACCCTGTGGTCTAGTGAGAGAGAATGAGTGAGCCACCAGTAAGCTGAGAGGAAAAAAAAGTAAAAATCAGGTGATGAGTTTAGAAGGACCTAAAAGATGTCAGAAGGACGTGGGTTACTTACAAAGTGATGATAAAAACTCTGCTTACAAATTTTCCTATGTTAAAAAAAAAATAATCAGAAGGCATTAGTCAAGCAAGTGTCTGTAGCAGCATTTCTTCCTGGTCAATACTCAATACCTGAAGAAAGGCTGAACAATGAAAACTTGTTCTTCAAAATTCAATGTACTTTCTCATGTGGTATTTGCATGTTTGCTGTTTTCTCCAGCAAATGGTTGGAATAGGAGTTGTATGGAAATCAACAACATCAATAGAGGAAAAAGCTTCCCTGTAAGAATTGCCTGTCCCAACAAAGACAGATTTTTAAGGGAACTAAACCCAGTCCTCTTGCAAAGGCCCCCAAAGGTCCCCCAAATGTTAAAGGATTTGAAGCAGTTCAAGAACAAGAAACAACTGAGCACACACTCTGCTTCATCTAATTGTAGTTTTTATTTTTCATTCACTGAGCAGAGAGCTACCTTTTCTGTCTTCCATAAAGATCATATTTCTTTAATCTTTTTCTGTTTCACAGGAAGTTGATGTCCTCAGTGGTGACAATGGAGGTGGAAGCATACAAGTGTGAAGAGGTTTTTTTCCTGTCCAGCTTCATTCAGGTACTCCCAACTGATAAATGACCTTTATTCTCAGATGTAGAGATGAAAGACAACAGGAGTTTGGCCAAGGTCACAAGTCCTTACAGAAAATAAGCAGCCTGCTCCAGTAAACTTACTACATTTTAGCCACAGAGGAGCAGAGGCTTGACAGAATTAGCAGCTCCTGGGTTTCATTTCCAGGTTTGCCACCAACAGTGTGCAACTTGACTGTGTGGCTCTAGATCTGTAGCATGAGGGCCTGGTATTTAGTTACCAATTACAGAGAATTAATAATAAAAAATAATAGTAGAATATTAATAATATAGTAATATTGGAAGTCAGTGGTTTTGTTATTTTCTTTGGATTTATACACTATGGGGTTTTTAACCCGTGACCTTAAAATCACAATCAATCTCCATGCTGGTATGGCAAGGGTAGAAATGTTATAATTCAAACAAGACTGCCAGAGCTATGTAATCATATTAATACACAAGCCTAAAATCAATTAGCAAAACACCAGATTTGAAGTGTAATTTATGGACACTGCATGGGAGTATTCATTGGTTGAATAGCTCCAAGACAGAAATAATAGCTTTGTGGCTACTTCAGTTAGGGCTTCCATCTCCTCATGGTGGACTAAAAAGCAAAATTTTCTCGTTTATTTCTACATGAATGAATTGGACTGTAGTAAGCAGCTGGTTTGGTTCAGTTAATCACCCATTGTGTCTCACTCCCACATTTTTATCATCATCTCAATGGGAAAAAACAAAGCAAAGTAGGACATGGTCATATGTTTTAGGGTTATTTAGAATTGAACTAAGTTAATAAGAAAGAGGAATGGCTTGGACCCAAATTTTACTGTATAACAAAAACAGTGAAGATTACAAACCAATTTTAACAGATTCTTCACTTTTCCTGGACTGCTGATATTTACTTATATCTACTATTGTTAATAATATTGATAAACCAAGGAAGAAAAAAAAAGGAACCTGATGCTATTTCCCATTATTCATTATGAAAACTATGTGGAGTAGATAGGATTTTTAGAAGGGTGTATTTCTAATTACAGCACTCATATAAACCACTGTGGATCTGTAATGGGCTCTTCATAGTGGAGGTAAAATCTCTTCTTGGCCAGAACTGCCTTCTCCTTTCAGTATGCCTCTTAAAAACATTTCTGTAACAAAGGCAATCAGAAGAAGTTGCCATGGGGCTCAGCTGTGGATGTGGCTATAAGTTGACTTGGAGTTTTTGGGCCCACATTTGAAATTTCTGTGACTTGGGTGGTGTAGAAATCCCTTTTATGTGCAGTAGTGAAGGACAGGACTGATTCAGTTGGGTTCTGAGGAAGCAAACCTGGTGTAACCAAGAAGTTGAAAGGAAATACAGTTCCTCCCTGTGTCAGGATTGTGATTTTATTAATATTTTTATTCTGGAGTAATGAAAGCAATAACATTTTTACAATCGACAGTAAATAATCACAGGGTGCCAAAACACTCAGCTCAGTGTAGGTTATATTTATGTTTGTTGTATCTATACACACAGAAAAAATCCAAGTATCCCATCTTGCATGGTCTGGTGTCCTTTACACAGTTGGCTGCATGTCTCTGAATAGATCAAATGTTTATCAGTTGTGCCCCTACGTATTCCCAGAAGGCCCAGATATGCTTTCTGGTGGAATATTATGGAATGTCCCAGGGAAAAAACCCACAAACAATCTGCAGCACCCACAGATCTCTCCAGTTAGCTGTCCTCAGCCTGGGCACTGTTGCACTGGGGACTTCATAGGACCTTGCAAGGTGGGATGAATTTCATCCTTAGAAGATTAAGAACTGAGCCAGACTCCTGAAGTACAGAAAAATTAATTTAGCAGTTATAAAGATGTCAGACTCATGACACCAGAGAATGAAGTGCAGAATGTCCTCCTCTGCCTTGCCAGAATAATTAGAGAGCAGTTCATTCACATCCTCTCTGTTGATTCTGCAGAAATCCGAGTTGTGTGACTGGACTTCTGTGATAGAGATTCCCACTGATTCATCTCACAGATGGCCTAAAGCTACAGTGGGGAAAGATTTTTGATGGAGTAGCCAGTGGCTACTGGTTACATGCTTCGTTTTGCAAATGTAAAGTTATTTGAGTTTTTTACCTCTGCTCAGATACTACGTGGCTGATGGTGAATCTTTGCCCTTTACTGCTGAAGATTCTAAGTTCACCTTTAAGTGACAAGTTCTGATATGAATTTTTTGGGTTTTATCAGTTTAGGCCAAATTGTGAGCAGAGTTTTTCTGGATTAAAAATACTCACTCTTCCACCCTTCCATTCCATCTAAAATAAAATTGCCTGAAGATATCCACCATCATCTAATCTCTGATATTCTGATAGGTACTGCACACTGTCAGCTCTAACAGTTTGAAATCTTAAGTGAATATCTACTATCACTTTTTAATACAAATAGTCCTGAAAGATTATAAAAATATTTAATGTGCAGTGCATGTCACTCAGGTATCATTGTCAGTAACGGATGAGGAACAAGGTTTGATAATTTATAAAAAATAGACAAAACCATTTTTTAAGTAGTTACTGGTTTTGGGGTCTTGGTTTTTAGCAGAAATGCTTTGGTATTTAGTATATATATATGAGATGTATATACTATAGTATAACTGAAATGACTTATGCAAATTGGTGAACTAACTTGAGGGCTTGTATGTTCCCTGAAAGACTGAAAACATCTTGCATTACAGAAAGGTGTAGAGAACCAGTTCAGCTCTTTGCCTTGCTGCCAGTCAAACAGTAAAACAAGACAATTTTTCTTGGCTACAAAGTGTCCCAGTAAAGGAGCCCCAGTCTCCCCCCTGTGTGTGACTTGAGAGGCCCCAAGGAGTTGGGGAGGAACCTTAAGGTTGACTGGGATTCCCCTAACAACCTGAAATCTTTCAATGTCAGAGACCTACAGAGAGTGCAAACCCATCAAGTGGAGGAGGGGACATAACTCATGCACATCCTGGCTCTGGTGGGACTGCTCTGGCTGAGGGTGAACCATCAGGCTGGGGACTGGTTGAAAGCTTTCCTTCCACTTCTCCCATGACTTTGAGGCATGCTGAGCCTATCAAAGGCTGTACCTCCCCTGTCCTGCTCTCAGGTTTGATGCTCCATCTGTGTACACTGTTCAGTTTTGGGCTTCCACCTGGAACAAATAATTTTCTTCCTGCTCAGAGAAAGTTTGAGGCTGATTTAACAGGCAGTTCACTTCATCAGCTGCTGCACTGGGACAATATAGACCCACGCTGGGTTTCATTTCCTCTACCTGTGTGAGGCATGCCAATTATATCCAGAAGGCCTTGGAGATTCATACGTCCCCTTAGTGCCATCAGACATGCACCACAAATTTTATGTCTCATACCAGATTATGGAAATCTGTCTGACAGCAATGAAGCCTTTAATTTTTCAGCCATCTGACTTTGAACCAACGAGTAAACAAAACTGATATTGTGAGGGCACACAGGTAGGAAATGAGACGTGAGGAGGTAGCCCAGGTCTGTGGTGGGGGGGAAGCTTCTTAGTAGCCCACAAGAGGAGGTGACTTGGTGGCACCTCGACATGGATGGTTCTGACCACAGAGACAAGCAGCTTGAGGGATAAACCCTGAAAGCTACCTACTGATAAGAGAAGGATGGGTAGCTCTGCCTAAGGAGCTACATGTTGCTCCTGGATTTCTGACCTGAAGACCCCTGAAAAGCACTTTGGATTCCATAACATCTCATTCCATAACTGCTCTCTGTGCTTGGCTGGGTGAGTGTAGAAGCTGAGCCTCTGCAGTCCTCTAGGGACAAAAGCAGAAGGTGCTATTTCTCTGCCTGTCTCACATCTCCAGGGTTTTAGCCCCGTTCCTGAGCAGTATTAGTAAGACAGCTAGACCTGCAACCTGTGCTCTGTGGAACTAACTGTAGTATTGGGCTCCTAAAATCTTAATGAAGATGGGTATATCTTAACTGAGATAGGTATCGTGGGGCTTAGTTGATTATTATCCATAAACTGTCATGGAATTTGTAGGTAAACAACACTTTGGAAGTGTTGGGTATGTCTGTCTTTGTATTTCAAAATAATCAGTATAAATAACGCCAAGAACTGAAACACAAATTCCAATACAGTGAATACAATCCAAAACAGTAGAAGTGAAAGGGAATTAACACACATTTCCATTCACTGGAAGGAGAAGATGAACATTGATAAAATTTCACTGTAGATAAATCTTTGAAAATATTCTTTTCAATGTCAGTTTATGAACCTGCCTGATGAAATATATATTCCTGTAAGCAGTCATTAAGCTTAAAATAGAATCTCTGAGATCTTTCAATGGACTTGTCAAGTCTTCTTTTGCTCACTTACCTGTTCAGGTCTCGATGAATATTTTGGTCTTTTCTGCTTAAACAGAACAATATTTAATTCGCACTATAAAACAGGCACTCTCAAACTTTTCAGGTTAAAAAAAAAAGAGGATTTTCAGACCTATGGTTATTTTTTAACTAGAGCTTCTTTCTGTTTATGACAGTGTGGACAGTTCTGTAGCCTCATCAACATACACATTTTTTTTCATGATGAAAAATTAACAGTAGGGAAGAAGTGAATTTAATACCTTGCCTTCCTTTCATATGATTTAATATGTGAATAAGCAGAAATACCCTCCACGCTGTGGCATCTTTGAGGTTATTTCAGAGTATTTTATATACCGGAGTATTTTTTATGTCGTTTCATTAAGAGCATAATGTTTATTTTTCAAAGCAGTTTTTTGAAGCCAGACTTGTACTAAACCTAAGAGCCAAGAAAGAGAAGTATCCAAGTTAGCCACCAGCTCCAAGGTAGTCAGGATTTTCCACAAGAGGCTCCACTTGCTGCATTTGATGTGCACGTGAAACCACATGGGGAGACTCTGTGGCTTCAGTGCCACTGCTGGGGTGCCAGAGAGCCCAGAGGGCCAGGTGGAACCTCTCCTGGTTGTGTCTCAGTGAGGCAGATGGCAGCCAGAGTGTGAGTTCTCAGGAGATGAAACTGAAGCTTTAATGCCTAAAAAGCCTGGTAAATGAACAATGAGTATTTTATTAGGAGGTTAATGACACAGGGTTAGACAAGGCAACAGGCACTGCTCGCAGCCATCCCTGACTGCTCCTGCAGAACCTCCTCTGCAGCACGGCTGCAAAAGTTTGCAGATTCTCTTCCTGACTGGTTAGTAGTGCTTTGAAAACTATTTACAAACAGGAGCTGCTTATAAAGCACAGCCTAATGGCTGTTTCTTTTTGTTTTAGTAGGGAAGTCTTAAGACAGCTGACCAGCTGGGGGAAAAGTGCTAGAAACTTGGCAGGCTAATCTGGGTATTTCTGTCCCTTCATCATGAGAATTAACTGTGCATATTTCTCAAGAGTTTTGAGCTGAGAATAAAGTACTTTTTGTTTGTTACTGCTGGTTCTCTTAAGAGCTCAATTTACAAAGCTGTGTTTTATTCCTCTGTCCTGTAGTTCTGATCCATGATGATATTTGTTATGACAGCTTCCTTTTTACTGGGTTCTGTCACATAAATCAAGTTACTCCACCAAAAGTAAACAACGTTTTTCTTTCTTAGAGAGAGAGGAAAACAATTAATTAGCAATTTTTACATGAATAATAATATTTCAAACTTCCTGAACTTTTTTTTTTTTCTTCTTTGGCTTGGCATGAAGTATTTTCTAACATTGCTGTGACTGAGTTTTGAAAACACAGCACCACCCATGAGCTGATCTCTTTTAACCTTCACTTCACAGAATGCACTCAGCCTTGTCTTAACAAGGTACTAAATCTTCACTAAGTGACCCTCGTGTAGCATGTAATGTTTTTTGTGTGTGTGTGTGTGGTTTTTTGTGTGTGTGGTTTTGTTTTGTTTTGTTTCTTGCTGTTTTGTTTTGGTTTGTTTTGGGAAGTTAATGGTATTGAAATATGCTACACTGTCACCTTTGAAACCCAAGACCTTACACCATCATGGTGTGACTCAAGCTATTTTAGATCTGATCTGGAGACAAAGCCTGGGAGAGGCTGAAGTGGTTTTATTCTCTGTGTCCATTCAATCAGTGCCTTCTTTTGCAAATATGCCAGTTCTGGTATGTGTTTCTCTGCTGATTTTGTAACGTGGCCATCTTTCAGCTGGAACTGAAATAGCTTGTTCCTAATTATTCATATCTGTTATCCAACACCACCAGCTGGTAGTAGCTTTCCTCATCTGACTGAGATTCCATCAAGGAATCCAGGCATGGAAAGTTCTATATTATGTTGTTAACAGTCCATCTTTACCTGAGAGCAACAGTTACTGATCTGAAGTTCTGAACTGTCAGTGGAAAAGGTGTGACAATGGAAAAAAAGTCCTCAGTGTAATGGCCAAATGGCAGCATTCCAGAAACTTTGGTATGTAAAGAGTCAAAACTGGATTCCAATATGAGGGCAAGAATTTCCTTACTTTGGTCTGTCTCTAATCATCTCTGCAGTATAAACAGGAAGTCTCTTTGGTTTTAGTCTGCTACTTCTTTTGTGTTTCTCACTAAAAGAAGGCTTATCAAAATATTTTTTTCTGTTATTTGGACAGATGGCTCGGAGACTAAACCATAACATAGAGCTTATGGAGCACCACTCTGTTCTCAATGAATGAGGCATTGCATTGGCCCAGCTGCTTCCCTTCTTTTCACTTCCCCATGTGCATAGGGTCTAGAAGAATGGGTTTTTGGAAAGAAGAAGTGGATGATAGTCTTTGTAAAGTTGTAGTGAATCTGATCCTAATATCACAGGACTGTTTAACCCACGAGGTGGATTGTTTTTTCCCCTCTGTTTCCTGTTTACAGCAAAGCCATTTTCTTATTATAGAGTGGTTCCTGCAGCCTGTGCCTCACCAACTCAACTGGGCTCCTTTGGTCTTCCACATGATTTTCTAGTTCTTGAAGACCTGACCATTGTGTGATTGAATTGTGCTAGATAAAGGACTGGAGAACTTAAGCTATACATGTCTTGAGGGGCCAGGAGGTACTATAGAATCTACAGTCTTCCATAAGGCATTCTGTTTGCTTAATTTTTCCTGGGAAAGGGGACTATGAGTGTTATTTGAAAGATTTGTAGGTTCCTGTATTTGCACACAAGCAGAGTGGAAGAGAGGAGTAAAACGCCCAAGTCACCAGCAGGAAAATTGAAGAAGAATCAAATTTAACTAAACCACCTTGAGATCCCATGCCTTTTCCCTCACTTTGTAGAAGTGTGAAGTGTGTTTCTTGCAGCTCTCAGGTTTACATATATCTCTCAGTATTAATGACAGTATCTTGCTAGCAGAGACCATTCCTCTGTAACTTCCAGCCCTTCCCTCTTGCATCACGTGTGTTCTTTTCCTGGTGATGTCTCTGGATGATGCAGGATTAATGCAAGCTGAGCTATATTTATCCCCTCCTGCCCAGAAGGATGGGTGGATGAAAGCAGTGAGTAATGGGAAAAGTTTAACAAACTGCAGAGGATGGTGGCTTTTGTTTGAGCTCTGTTCTTTCATAGCCATCCAAATTGTTAGCAACTTCCATACATTTCTGTGGGAAACCTTGAAAGATATAATGAACAATAGCAACTGGCTCTAGAACTGAATAGGAGGGAACTGAAACTTTTGCTCCTCAAAATACAGAAGTTATTACATATCAAGCTGCATCATGTTGACTTCTGATTGGACTGCATGCCTGCTTACTGCTTCCTTTTCAGCAGCAGGATCAGAGATCTGTTACCTCTGTGGAAGGCTGGGGGTTTGCCCTTTTCTGGTTTAACCAGCTCAGAGATGCAAGATTAAAAAATTAGGGTCATGGGAAGGAGGGAAGGAACCTGTTTGCTCCTGTCAGGTATTCTCCCACTTCTGCTTGAACTCCTTCTTGCTTGTACACTCTTCTGGGGGGGTAAAGACACCTGACTTCAGGGTCTTATCAGAGCAGGGCCCCTTCCAACATGAATTTTCAATATTGTAGCTAGGTCTCTTTTACTGTGCAGTGATGTTGGCAAAATAAGATGCAGGTTGTGCCTCCTTGAATTAATCAGGTGAATATAGTTCCTTTTGCACAAAAAAACCCCCAAACAATCTAAAACCAAACACCAAAACACCTCTGGCTGGTCTGGTGTTTCAGTTCTACAGTGAACTGCCAAGACAGCTAGAACAGGAGAGCTCAGCTCAGCTTTCAAGCCCCTCTGGCCTCTGCAGCCAGCTTCCTTTATGGTTTGATCTTTGTATTCGAGTATTTCCTGCAATAATTTTGTTCTGTCTTGGTGTAACAGACAGTCACTGCCCCAGACATTGTGACAGAGACCTGGAACAAGAAGAAAATCTTGCTGAACTTCTGAAATTTCAAATCAGTTCTTGGGACTAGAATGGCAACCTTGGATGGCCACAAATGAGGCTGTGCCCTTGCTTTAATCCCTTCTCCTTTCCCAGCTCTGTTGCATTCTGATGAGCAAGGCAGCTTTGATGCACAGAGGTGTACAGCTGCCTCAGCCTTGCAATTTACTTTCCCACGATAATGTCAGCCAAACAACCTGAAATTCACATCTCCCTAATGGCTTGTGGGGAAGTACAGCACTTCAGGTTTGTTGTCAGTCAGGCATCTTCTGCTTTGGGAAAAAAAAAATAATAAAAAAAAAATCTCTGCCTGTGCGTGCGATGTGTAATTATAGAAGTAGTAACAGCTTCCATACAAAGATGACTGAATTCTTTCAAATTAAAAAAATTCTTATGATCTTTTAGGCAGTGTTGTGGGCCTCCATGGTTAGCAACAGGCCTTGGAAACTTGGCAGGAGGATAATCTCTGGCATCCTTTCTGTTGGCTCTATGAAAAAAGCCCCCAACATTTAGATTGTATGAATTACCAACTACTGAAAAACACCTGGGTTTGTCTTTGGTTTGTGCTATACATTTAGATTTGGCAACATGTCAAAACCCTGCAGTAATCTGTGGATGTCCCATGTCAGCACCTTTCTTTTGCATGGAACAGAGAATCACAATCACCCTCCAGCTTGGAATATCCTTTTGCTGCAAGTATTGTCCACTGAGAGCAAAGAAATGATGGTTCTACACTTGCTTCTTTTCCTGGCTGGAAATAATAATTCTTATTGTATGTTAGCACCAAATAGGATAAAGCAAGGCAGAGTATTGTCCACAGTTAAGAGTATTTTCCTGCTGCAGGGTGAGAATAAGTACATTTAAAAATGCTGAGTGCTCTGGTAATACAGTGCTCTGAAGAACTTAATCATTATTTTACCTGGTTGAGACAAATTTACTTACCCCTTTTTATCCTGTAGTCTAAAGGAAGCAGACTCCCACACATAAAAAAAAAAAGACAAACCCCAAACCACCCCTGTACCATAACTTATAAAAAGACAGAATTAAATTGCACAATTAATTGTTGCTATGTTGTAGTCGTAGAGCGCGTCACTTATTAAATGTAATTCCAGCCTAATAGTTACAGTGTGCTATAGGATGGAACAAGGGATTTTTAATTGTATTTGGGTTATACCGTGGTCAACAAAACTGTCATTAACTTTAGTGGGAGCCAGTTGAGATTACTGGATTAAAATTTCATGAAAGTTTTTTTCTTTTCCTTCTGTCATCAAGGCTTTTAGGTTGTTCTGTTTCTGGAAAACTTAAGAGTATATTGCATTATAAAACCTGGACAAAAAAACTCAATCAACCAACAAAAAACAAACAAACAAAAAAACCCACCAAAAATAACCCCCAAACCCCTTACCTTAAGAGAATACTAACAAGTTTATGAACTGAAGCTTTCTAAGGGCTTCAGAGAACTTAAGGTGCCTGTGGCATAAAACAGTGAGCAAGCTGATGCCAGGGCTGCATTCATTCATGATCACCACGTGTCCTCACTGGGCTCAGCCCATGCTGCTCCTGTATTATAGGAAGATAGTTAAATACATCCCATATAAATAATTCTGCTTTGCTTGGGAACAGAGAAGGAATCAAAGGACCATGCAAGAGGTTTTCTTAGAATGGGAGCTCTGCTTCTGTGTTTCAGGAAAGGACAACAACAAAAAAAAGCAAGATCTATAGATGAAAGGAAAAAATACTAGCTTGCCTTTCCCCACAAGAAGGGAATCTCTGCAAGAATGGAAAAATATAAAGCAAAGCCATTAGTTGGCAGCAGGAGATTCAAAAGCATTATATGGGCCCATGGTAGTATGGGATAACTGGTTTTCATTGCCTGCTTTTCTGGAAAAATATTTCCTGCAGAGGTCCAGCCACACAAGTGTGGGCATCTATTTCTGAAGAAAAAAACCCAAAACTATTTACTGGCATTTTAGTTCATCAGCAGAAAAAGTAAAAAGAAATATTTTGGATGTTCTCCAGGTTTTATAGCACTAGACTACACTGTCACACTGATAGAGCTGTAGAAAAGGTGTATGGGTGCACTGAGTGTACATGCACAACTTGCTTTTCAGATCCCTCTAACTTGTCATTGGCTGCTAAATGTCTTTGTAAGTGGGAATATAAGAAATAGATTGGAGATAGGAAAAGAAAAACTTAATTTCCAGCAGTTTAGCTTCGGAATGGCAAATGATGTCATCATGACTGTGTTTCTTTCTGTCTTTGTCAATCAGATTAAACTACATACTTGGTTGTATTTATCTTCTTTCTATCATGTTTATTTTTTTTTCCTGTGTGTTTCACAGCAGACACTGCTAGTGATACTGTTTCCTGGGAGACATCTGAAGTTATTAGTTTGGACGTTAAACATCATCTTTAACTGTGATTAAAACCAGGTGGAAGTGAAGTTATGTATGAATAACATGCTCCTCTGGAAATAGGAACAAAAATAGCTGTACTACAGTCAGTCTCTTTCAGCTAAATTGGTTTGAGTTGTGTTTAACATTGTGTCACTGTGGATGTTTATCAACAAATATTTTGAGTCATTTCCTTGAGAGCATCAACAAAATGGGTGAACTCAGCCAAATTGGTGGGCAAGTGGAAGAATTCTGTGATTTTTCTGGGAGAAATTCTATTTTTTTTTTAAGACAGGGTGCTGTTGTTTGGCTTCACTCTGAAATGTGGAATGATTGTACTCATGCACATGCAGATGTACATGTGTAGTGTGCTGTAAGCTAGAAAACAGCTTTGATTAACTTGGTCTGAAATATTTTTATAACTTTCAATTAAAACATTCAGGATTGCTACTTTTTTCTCTCATAAACTTTTAATGTTCTTTTAAGGTAGGAAAACAATTGAATACATAGATTTTATGTGAATTTACATCATTAATTTGGTGCTTGGTGCTATGCCAAATTTACTGGCATGTATTATCTAATAATTTTAATCAGTTGATCAATGAGATGTCAGAATTGTGGCCGTGTATACATTCATTTGAAGCTTATGACTGCTAAAATGACCCAAAACTCTGTTATTATGTGAAGAATTTAGAGAAAAGGACAGATCTGGCATATAACTATCACAGCCCCATTACACTGCTTCCCAGTTGTTTGGGGGCTGGTTTACAGGTAGGATCTTCTTTGGAACATCTGGTGCTCTTTACTCAAGAAATGGGTCTGATCACCTTGTAATACATATGTGTGAGAATATAAAAAATACACTGAGCATATTAGTTAACTCATTTATTGTGGTGGTACACAAGAAAACGTGATGTATTTATTTTTTTAAGGTTGTTTTTTCCTGTGTGTAACTTGTATATCAGTTTTGGCAGTGTTTTTAAAATTAAGGAAATCATCCTTGGATGGCCCATTTAGAAGTGCTGCTTTCTGCTTCTCCTTGTGCAGTGAAACTGGTAATTTAAATAAGCAAGGGATATTTTTGTATATTTTATGTATACATACAGTATAAAAAGAACCCCCCAAATCCTTCCCCCCCCCCCCCCCAATGTTTTAAGAGTCAGTTAAGTCCCACTGTCATATAAATTATTTCAACCTGTACAAAGGATCCTCACAAAATTTTTCAGCTTCTAAGCAACTACCAATAACAGTCTGTTCTGTAAGCACAAACTTAGTTTTCCAAAGGTTCCCTCAGCTCTATGACAGCTAAAGAAAACATTCATCTGATTCAGGTTGTGTGGCAGCAGGGCTAAGGATGGTAGTGTTTGGGGATACTCAGAAGAATAAATATAAATATATTGTAAGGTGAAAAGCACTCTAAAACCAGAGGCAGCCTCACCATCATCCAGTGGCTGTGATGTGACATGATGAGCAGCAGGCTCTAAAGCTAAAAAAGCCCTCCTGTATTTATATATAGTTATATATGTATTTATACAGAGCACTGGAATATATTTTAGGTCCCCAATAACATGAGGCACAAACACATGGGCACACTGAGTAATACATTTGAAATCTGAGATGAAGATACCACTTTGTTATAGTTTCAGAGTAGATCTTACAAAATACTCCTTCAGTGGTAGAGAGTTTCAGCTGGGAGTTTTTCTCCCTGTTGAAAATTAGTTGCAGGTGAAATTAGAGGAATAAAACAGAGGTTAAAAAAACCCAAAGCTTCAGAAATTTGCCAGCTGTCCTGTAGGAAACTGGCAGCAGAATTAGGGCTTTGAAGAGGCAAGCTTTCCAAGTTTAGGGAAGCATCATAGCAAGACAGTCATCTCTTTCCCCATGCCTCTGTTCTAGCCAGGTTTGTCTCTCCCTTCCTGTCCAGGCCCATTTTGTCACTGCTGTCAGCAGCACTCCCTGTTTGTTCCATCCCATGGGATTTGAATCTATTATTTTATCCATGGCAGATAATAATCTAGGCCATGCCTGTACAAGAAAACACTGAACTGGTTTCAAAAGAATGATTATAAGCCAGATGCACTTAAAACAGTTTGCCACCTCCTTAAGTTGTTTTTGCAATTTACAAAATTCAGTTCAACTGATTGAAGAGATGATAGAGTCAATTTCAGTCACCCAGTTTAGGGAGCTGCACCTGCAACTTTTCCCTCTAGACAAGGTCTTGCCTGGTAAGTAGGAGGATCAATGGCAGGGTAATGCAATTGGCAATGGAAAAAGCTGGAAAAAACAGACTTATTATTCGTGTGTGCTGTTTTGCAACCTATTCAGGCAGGATTTTTTTTTTCCTTTTCTTTGTGGATATCTCTAAAGTGAGAACTAACACTGTACTGAAATTAATACTAATAATATAGATAATGATGTGCTGAATTGTTTTCAATATAGGGATTGCAATTTTACAGGAGTGTAGTATTGAACTGAATTTACTCCATTAAGACAAATGCAGCTAACTAGAGCAGTGGGCCTTGAGCTGCATCTGTTCATTCTTGTGGGAGCCACATGCTTCTGACTAAAGGAGAGATAAAAAAGAGGTAGCTACAGAAAGAGGAGAATGTATTGCTTTGTTTAAATTTACAGTTCACACAGGACTTGTTTTGCTTGGCGTGTGTTATTTGCTAGATAATCTAATAAATAAATAAAGGCACTGATTGTTTGAAGCATGCTGAGCGATGACCTGAACTAGCAAGTATGCCTTGATGGAGAGCTCTTCCTTAGGGAAACAGAACTTTTATTCATCAGGGTAGGGACCAGCTTCTTTGCTGTGGGTGAGGGGTTTGATTCTTCTCTGTTTGACAGGATACAGGGAAAATGAGATCCATGCAAAGCGATTTTTTCACTGAAAGTGTTTTGATTTTCCTGCACGTTGCCCCATTTCTATTTTTAACACAAGACATTGAAATAACAGGGAGGAAAAAGTAGTACAAAAGGTTGTTGTGGATTTTTCTGTGTGTGCTTTTCTTTTTCTTTTTTTTTCCCCCCTTGGTTATATCCTCTGTTTCTTGTCCAGCAATCAGCATACAAGGAGGAATGGCTCTAGAGATGTGGTACCACAGCTGCACCAAGATTGTATTCTGTTGGCACTAAGAGGCAGGGCAGCAAGCACAGTAGTAGTTTCTGCTGGGTTGTTGAATAAACTGTAGGAAGTGGTTTGCAGTGTGGAGTATGTATCCTCCTGAAACTTATTTCCCCTCTCAACGTGTGCTTCTGCTTTCAGTTGAGTGAGTTACGCTGTCTGAGCAAGAAAAGGGAAAGAAAAGCCAGATTTTTTAAGGTGCTTGGGCAGCTGAGGAGGTAGGTAATTGACTAATAGGATTTAGGCTCCAAACCTGGGAAACTCAAGTATCTTCCAAAAGCCTCCCATAAAAATTCTCAGGGAAAAATCTTCATTTTCCTGCTCTGCCTCACCAGCGATAACCAACCATCATGCCATTATTTTAATTAACAAATTCTCATGCCCTGGAAGGACTGGTTTGACAGGCATTTCTAATAATTACAAATGCATTCTTGCTTTCCACACTAATGACTCTATATTCCAAGAAAGATGTGGACCTCTCCCGTAGATGCTATGGGATAACTTTCCAGGTGTTGCTTTCCAATTGCCGGACGCCCCTTCACAGGAGAGTTACAGACTGTGCCACGACCCAGTGTGCCCTTCAGCCGGTGGGAAGCCGGTCCAGATGCCCCTCCAAGATATTTAGCTCCTTGGGGAATGAAATCCAAGCCCCGTTTCACAACCCGAGCTTTTCAATCCAAGTCCTCCTTCACCGCCACACTTTTCCCACACTTCTCCCCAAGGCGAGGTCCCAGCCGAGCGCTCCCCGCCTGCCATCCCGACCCAACCGGCACCGGGAGGCGGGGGTTTCCAAAGCCTCCGGAACCCCGGGGACCTCCCCGGGGCGGCCGCAGGTACCGGCGGGAACTCCGCGTTTCTCCGCTGCCACCGCCCCCGCCAGCGGCCCGGCCGCGCTTCCGCCCGCGTCAGCTGACTGACTGCCTGACGGACCGACCCATCGCCCTGAGGAAGAGGCGGATACCGGCCCGGCTCGGTCCGGTCCGGTTCCATCCCCTTGAAGCCCCGCAGCCATGGCAGGGGTGGTGGTGAGCGGACACCAAGTAAGTATCCGCGTCCCGGCGCTGGCAGGTAGGGCCGGGGTGGTGGCGGCGGCCCCACCTGCCGAGGAGCTGCCNTTTTTTGGGGCTGGCGGGCTCGCAGGGTATCGGGGGGTGTTGGTTTCCAGCTGTATGTTGAGCCCCCCCGCACTCCCTCTCAAGCCCAGGGCGCTGCGCAGGTATCGGCTCTCGCAAAGAGCTGCTCCGGGGGCTGCCGCGGGGAATGGAGCCCTCCCTGCACCCCAAAGCAACGTGGGGAGAGGAGGAGGCGGGGAGGCCCCCGGGGCCGTGCTGGGAGTTGAAGGGGTGGCGGTGTGTGTGTGCCTGGACACCCAGGGGGGCTCGTTCTGCTGGGGAACCCCCTGAGCCCCGTGGGACTGGGACTCCGCCACTTGTGCTGCTGCAGCCAGCTCAGACGCAACAGGAGTTTTCCCCAGGACTTGCCGGGGGAGCAACGTGGCTGCAGACAGCTCAGCCCCCTGCAAGAACCCAAGTGGGGCTTGGTTCGGTGGTTCCTGGAGCAGAGTCGTGCTCCAGACAGCCCTCCTGCTGCTCTCGGCCCCTGCTGGTCTCAGGTGTGAGTAGCTTGCAGGAACAGGCTGCAGGAGAAGGGCTGAGACACACTGAGTGTTGTTCCTGCTGAAAGTAAACATTGTATGTTTCGTTTTGGTTAAAGAGAGACATTGAGAAGTGAAACAAGTTCTGCTGGCCTTTACCCACTGCCTTATTTCCCTGCTGAAAGTTTTTCTGTCTAAAAATTGATGTCAATGCTGCTGAACCTGTGGCTAAAACTAGCAAAATATTTTCTTCTTTTTCCACACATTAGGAATAAACGAAGCTTGTCTTCTTTTTTTTCAAATGGTTTGCCATTAAGCCAGGGTGCTGCCCATCTAATTGCTTCTTTAATCTGGTCGCTGTTTCTGTGTGGAATTCATGTAAATGTGTGTGATACGGAGGCAATTGGCTAATTCTGCAGCTGCTGCAGGAAACGGTGCCTGTGGTCTCTGTGGTGCACTGAGGAACATGCTGGCTTCTTCCCTTGGACATGCCTTGAGCCCCTTCAAGTAAAGCATGCTCTTAATTTGACTGCCTAACCTACACTCTCCTAACAGCATAGCGTAAAATATACTGCTCAGCTGGCTGGAAATATACTCCAGATGCAGTGGAAGGGAATATACAACATCTAGAGGTCCTACGTGACCTATTTGGTGACATTCTTTAATGAAGATGTTACTTTAGGAGTTCCTAAGATTACAGTATCCTTGTAAATGATTGCAGAGATGAACTGGCAATATCCTCTGAAACTAAAGCAGGAGAGGTGCTGCTGGTATTGACAAGTTAACTTACGTTTTTAAGTTTTTGTAAAAATTTTGTCCCCTGAATTCCATACAGTGTGTTCAAGAGTCTGCAAGAATATCTGAGATGTCCACAGCCTCTCTGGGGCTTCATGGGGAACTTTCTGACCAACTCAGTGGGATATTGAGCAGGGCACCAGTGGTAAGAACAACTGTGACTAACCTGTCACAGGTTAGAGTTGGAGAATTAGGCTCTCATCTCTGTGGTGGCATCTCTGGATGTGTCTTATGCTCAGTTAGAGGGGATTTTGAGATGCATTCAAAAGGAAGAATAATTATGTTTACTTGATTGTTTTCTGTGTAAATGATTTTGAACTCCAAGAATGAAAGTGAAGAATTTTTTCTTCTGTTGTCCAGACTGCTGAAGTCTTGTTTTTTATCTGTATTGTTCAAGGATTACAGAGAAGAGTGGGGAAATAACTCTTACATTTTTTTTTTTCCAAAAGGCTTGTCCTGTGTTGCACTGCTAGCATTTGCTGCTGCTCTTACTTTAAAGAAAGTCCTTGGGTATCTGAAGCAAATTAATGTATCTGGGGTATAGAGATCTGAAGTTGAATGCACTTGGTGTGTTTTGTGAAAAAATAAACCTATTTGTTTTAAATCAAGTGTGCTGAAGTAGACTTTGTGGAAGTAAAATTCCTTTTACAAGGCCTCAGAGTTAAAAAGTTGTGACAGCCATATTTCATCTGCAAGGGTCTGTGGACATGTTTGTACCCCTTATGCAAAGTTATTTGTGTCTTACAAGGCAGAAGCTCTGCAATATTTTATGTATTTTACCTCCTACACGCTCCAAAACACAGGTAGAGGAACTTTTCCCTTCCACTTCTGTTTTTGTGGAGCTGGAAGGTTGAGGACCAGCTAAGTTTCTGAAGCACTGACAATAAGAGAGCCTCTTGCTGCTTTTCCAGCACTCCTCCCTGTGTGACAAGCAAAGTGGTCTGTGCTTTTGTTACCTTTGTAGTTCCTCCAGATGGTCTTGCACTCCTAGTAGGCATCATGTTTGAGACATTCCTGTTTCAAAGTGTTACATCAAACGAAATGCTTAATACAAAGTCTTATTCTGCTGGTATTGTGTTTTTACAAGGGATTGCAAGCATTAATTTAAAGGAATTTACCATTCAATGAAGGATGGAGCAATTCTTGTATGTGTACCTGCATTTGTGTTGTAAAGCACATTGTAGTTGCCTTGGATGAAAACAGGAGGAAGAAAACAACCATATTTAATTCAATAAATGCTGCAAAACAGTTCCTGTTCTGTCCAAACTATTAGGTTGCCAACTACCCAAAACAGTTCCTTTCCATTTTGTCCTTCTATTTGCCAAAGTATATCTGGGAGCAGAATTTATTGCGAGAGCAGGCATGGCTTCACAGGGGGGAAGAAGTTATTAAACTGAGCTTCAAGGTACCTGTTTTCTGCTCGTAAAAATTATTTCATGGCTGTCAGCTTTATTTGTTGAAGTTATTGAACAAAATGAATTAAATGGGATGCAATATTGTGTTATCAGATTGCAATAATTTTTAGCCTGTAAGAGACCAGGATAACTCGCAGAAGTGCACCCCATCAATCTGTTCTGCAGAGGAGTCTCTTTTAACAGAAAGTTAAACACTATCAGCACAAAGCATGACTGGCTGTTATGTATAATTTTCATCTAAAACCTTGTAGGCCAAGGGGATGTGGTTTTGAAATTGTCTTTGCATTAGATATTTAGATAATAGCAATCTCTGTCAAATACTGCTGTTGACAGAGTGTTGGAATCTACTGAACTAGCAAGTTGCCACTTAATGGGCAACTATAATTAATGAGTTAGATGGCTTCATATGAAATAAAAAAGGAAAGGAATTAATGAATATTTTGGCATAAGAAGTATGATCTGAACATAGGTGTTGAAGCCAGCAGTCATTTGGACAGGCTCAAGCTGTTTGAAAAAAGCTGCATGATTGGGTTTTGAGATCTTGGGCAGCCCTCTTGCTGTCACTGGGAAGAGGCATCTCCTGGGAGGATGGTTATGAGGGTGGAATGACAGGGCACTGCTTAGGTATTTCTGGACCAAACTTTCCAAGGTGGTTGTGTAGTGTGGGGTCTACTGAGAGGCAAACTAGGGAGTCCTTTGAATGGCTTCTGATCTTTAAAAAAAATATATATTCTAGAGTTTATCAGAATGATGAGACAAGGTTGTGTTAGATCGTAATGTTCATGGTGGAACAGAAGAAATGTGATGTATTTGATCAAATTATTTTTACCTGAGACAGCACATGGTACATAAGGCTGTAGATGGAATAAACAGTAAGTTGGTTGTATCAATAGGAAACTGAGCTTGTGATAGGTTCTATGGCAGTGAAACTGATGTAGCTGTAACAAAGGTTGCCTATATTGTATGTTGTCATTGGATCAGTGAGGTAGCATTGGGACAGGCAGCCAAATAATCCACTTAGGACATGTTTCCTTTTTGCTTCCAACTCTCAGGTATCCTACATTAATCAAGACTGTGAAGAAATCCCAGAATTTCTAGGAAGAACATATGGACATATGGCAAAAAGGCTTGATCTTAGCTTCAACTTGTTAAGGTATGTGGCAACGGCTTGGTTTTTCATGAGCAACATGGACACCAACTTCCAAAATAGAATATTTATTATTATCATTTTTTTTCAAATTAGAAACACACATGGATGTCAGCTACATTTAGGTCTTATGAAGTGGACAATGCTGTTTTTTTTTTTTTTTTTTTTCCCACTCTTGGAACACAAATAGTGTTAAACACAATTAACAAGTAGGTTAAACCTGGAGATTTCTCATGTTAACATACATGATACCCAGTGAAAGGCTTATGTTTGTCCTCTGCTCAAGAGAAAATAAGCATCATTGCCTGAAGAAGTGTAGAATGGGATCAGAAGCAAGCTGTTCTTAAAGTGCAAGTAAGTGTGTCCTTCTCTCACTCCTTTTTGGTTTTAGATCTCTGGTTATTCCCATAAGTGGTTTGTAATACTCTTTTTGCAGCTGGTGTGTTTTTGTTGGATGATTTAATTTTGGGCAGCCATGTAGTAAAGTGCTCAAATTAAGTGCAGTTAGAATGTATAAGTAAATTCTTGTAATATATGGATTGATTTGGAGTTCTTTAGTATTCCCATTGGCTATTACAGTCTCCTTTTTCATTAGAGAGAGCCTGGTGAGATCCAGCAGTGCATCTTTGATGTTGGCAACTCTGTAGGTAAAAATGGAGGAAAAGGAATGGAGTGCAGTTGTCAGTTTAAGAAAAAGCATAGTTTTTCAGTGGTAGGGTTGGACTCCACTAATTTTTCTTTCTGTTTTGCTAAGGGTAAGCTTAGAGTCTGCTTGTGAGCTGCAAGACACACAAAAGTAATGTGCTGGTGCCTTGTTTTCTTAGGGGCAGCAACCACTGTTTTTAGCTGACTTTAACTTTCCCTGAGCTGCTGAGAACTCAAAGACCAAGTCCTACATGCAAGAGCAAAGGAGGCACTAAACTGTGTGTTGTTCTTGTCTTACACTTCTGGGTAATGACTCTGTACCTGTGGATATTGTAATCAGATGAGATAATTGAATGGACATTTTTCTAATTTTGTCATGCAGATAGTTCAGTTTCTACATGTTTATTCAGGGTTAACATATCACCCCCAAGACTGTTCTTTCTTTACACCTTTGGAGGTGCTAACTCTGGAAACAAAAATGTATTTGTTTCATTTAATGCATGATTTGAAGAACAGTTTCTCTGAGTGAATTTTATTCCATAAAGTAAAACATTAACAAATCTGGATGTAAAACACCACTTGAAAACTTCTAAGTCGTTAGTTCATGTTTTAAAGAGCACTCAACTGGTGGTGTATTTCTCAAATCTGGTTTTTTTCATTCCTCATTTCTTACGCTGCTCAAAACAGTCACTGAACCTGCTTTTCAGAATAGGTATAATTTAGTTTTATTGGGGTTTGCCAGGGGGAAAGTGTGTTTAAATGTTACAGAAAGTGCTAATTTTTGGGGGGTAGACACAACTGTCTTTTGATGTAGGGTAGCTGCGTGTTTTAAAGCTGTAAAAATATCCTAAGCCCAAAAAAATCAAATCTAGGGAAACGGGAGAGTTTTGTTTTGTGTGGTGCTTTTTTTCTGTGTGTGTGTCTGTTTTTCTTTTTCTCTGTTATGTACAAGTGTCAACAGAATTATTGACAACACAGAAATTACATTAAGAATTCAAGAAATGGAGCATAGAGGGAAGATTATTTTATCAGTGCTGTTCTCTCTCAGCCAGGTGTCCTGTGCAGCTGTAGCTGTGCAGTCTTTACTGTACACACACACACTTATCCACAGGAGGCCCTTATCAAAAAGATGTATTTATACTGCAAGATACCGTGTTATAAATCTTTATTATGCAAATGTCATCGTGTAATAATTGGTTGAACACTTGCTTTAGTGAATTTGTGGTTTTGATACCACTGCAATGTAGATAACTTTGTTATAGAAGTCAGGATGGAGTCAGGTAACATTTTGATGCTGTTTAAGCTTTTCCACTGTAAATGGATTTGTATGTTATGTCCATTAAAAAAAAACCAACACCACAACACTGTTTTTTCAGAGGCCTACATGGAAAACATGTAGGAAGACTGTCTGATGCTGTTAGTGAAGTGGCAAAGAATTAGTCCAAGATGCTGTGTTTTGTGGCTTAAATGAAAACAACTTTTGCCAGGCTTGTCCTTAGTAACATATTTTGAGAGATGCTCTTGTGTTTTTCTGGGAAGTACAGCTTGTTGTTTGTTGCTAACCAAGGTGTTTCTCCCCACTGCTCCCTTAAAAATTTGTTGATACAAATTTGGATAAGAGCTTAAAAAAACCCAGGGATATATTCTAATTAATTACTTGTTGTTATGGCACTTCTGCCTGCCTTTTTTAATGCAAAAACGAGTAGTTATGTGGATTTAGTGTTCTTCTGTGTGGTGGCTTTGTTACTCAGGTTTCTCTGATTTTTTTTTTTAATTTTTAAATTTGTTTTTAGTGTGATACAAATACACAAACATGCACAGGCCAGAGAACTAAATTTTAGGAGGGGAGGCTTGTCATTAGTTCTTTTTTTCTAAGTTCTTTTTCTCAGTTCTTTCTTTCACAAGAAGAATGATTTTTTATGCTGTTTTCCTTGCAGATTTTGTTTAAATAGTTCCTAATGGCTTTTGTTTCCTTCTGGGAGTAGTGTGAGGTTGTGAAGGAGATGAAGCAGAACTCTTGCCAGATGGACTGCAAAAGGTTGGGGTGCAGTGCCCACAGGTTGAAGCAAGGGAATTTCCAAGGAAAGGTTTCCCAGTGACAAAGGCTGAGTGGAAGAGGTGTCCAGAGAGGCTGTGGTTTCTCCATCATGGATGACAGTCAGAGTGCAACTGGCCAAAGCCCCAGGCAACCTAATCTGACTTTGAAGTGGCCCTGCTCTTAGCAGGGGATTGGAGTAAATGACCTCTAAATACCTCTTGCTTTATAACCAGAAATCACATTATGATTCTGCAGCTGTGTGGGTATGGTCATCGTGAAATGACCTGAGTTGTAGCAGTTTTGATCTGATTTGGTTGTGGTTTTCAGCTGCTGTAGAAATGAACAATTTACACTCTATTTTCATTAAGGCATTCTACTGGAGGAGAGATGTTTGGCTTTGGAAATCTGCTCCCTAGTCTCTCATGGCAACTCTGTTTGATAGCCTTCCCTGATTATACTGTAAAGGCCACTGTTTTGGTTCATAATATGTAAAAAGCATTCCCTGCTTTCCATTTAATTCAAGCATAGAGCATGGAAGGAATCTCACTGATGTGCCAGTGTTATTGTTACTTTGCTGAAAAAGATTTCAAGGGGGAATGAAAAACTGTTGCTGATCATTGGAAGTTGAAGATTTCCTTGGGAAAAGAAAAGTTAAATAAGAATCACTGGTGAAAGGAAGAAAGCAATAAGTGGGAAGGATTTAATAGAGGTAGGGAGTAGAGATTTGGGTGAAATAGATTTTAATTTTTAATTTTTTTTTTTAATGTATCTTGCTGTCTTGTGGAGAGAAAAACTCAAAACCTACTTGAGGATTCTTTTATTTGTCTCGGATAACTTTCTTTGTGCCAGATTTCTTCTCTCACATGAAAGGCTAAAGGCACTGCAGTGCTTGAAAAACAGATGTCAGTGTTTTTGTACAAACAGGTGCTGTGTTTTTATAAATAACCTCTACATTTCAGCTCACAGAGAAGCCCATCTTCTAATTTTGTCCCCAGTAGTTATAAACATGTGAGTTATTTTCATTTTTCTTAGAGTTACTTCTTCTGGGCCTGAGCTATGAAGAGAAAGGGAGAGTGAATCTTTAATCTTGGCCAATGAGGGAGGATTAATCCAGTGCTCATGGAGATACAGATATCTCTTCCCTCTCTCTAGGGTGCAGATTATTTCTGCTAGAAGCATGAATAATTTGCAGAGTGTGTGCTTGTGCAGATTTTCCACTGTCCGATTAAGAGGCTGTCTGTATGAAAACATCCCCTTGAACTTTAATCCTAGTCTGGAATGTTCCTCCATGACTTTTGGGAGGCTGAGGCTTTGCAGTATCCCCTCTGTTTGTTCCTCTTTTCTGGTTTCTCTTGTCTGCCTTCTGTTTTCTTGCCTGGGGGAATATGCAAGTGGAAGCTTGAAACTGAGCTTCACTTTTACGAGGCCTCCTCTTCTTTGTGAGTTCACTGTGTGAAAGAGAGGCCTTTTTAAAATTTATTTTCCTTGCCACCTTCCTGTTCTGTGCAGCAAGAAGACACCCAGAACAGGAAGATGAACAACAAGGGAGAGATGGAAATAAAAGCCAGAATTCAAAACAAAGCCTGACATATTTTTAAAAGCCTTTAGGCTGATTTTAAAACGTTGAAGAAAAGGCACTATTGTTAAAACTTTTTGATGGTTTTATTTATAAGGTAGAAAAATATTTTCCCCGTAATTGGGTGACTCTTAATCGTAGCAGTTGCATATTTATCAGTGTGAGGGGCTGTTATTAATGTAGCTGTCATGCACAAACACATTTCTGCATTAAATCCATTTAGTATGTGCATTATTCGGTCTAGAATGTCACCAGGACATCAAAGCCCCCTTAGGCATAAGAGCACAGTGCCCTGCTGTGGCTGCAGAAAGGGCTTGATCAATAAATGTAACATGTTAATGCAGAGCAAATAGAATAAAAGATTTCTTTGACAAGACATGAAAAATCACCTTGTGGCAGCTGGCATGGTGATGCCATTTCAGCGGAGACACTAGCAAAGTTGATCTGACAAGTAAAGAGGAGAGATGATGGTTATAAGGTGCTTTTGTTTCAAACTTCTTTCTTGACCTGTCAGGTTTTGAAGGAGCCTGAATGGCCCTTTTTTGTCATGTGAAAATTGTAGTCTTAGGCAGTTATGAAGCAGTTATCTCTTCTCAAATTGTGAATGCTGCTGTTTAATTGATTCACTTAGCATTTGAAACTGTCACGCATTAATAATTGCTAAATCCTGTAGATACTGCTCCAGTGTGTCATGCTTAAATGTGTAGTTATCAGAAAATTAATATCCTTAATGAACTGATGCTTTCAAACCAGCATTGCATGAAATCTCTTTTGCCCTTTCATTTGCTGAAGGTGTATCAGCCCCTTTCCAGAGAACCCCCTCCCAACAGTTCTGGGGTTTTACTGATTCATTTATTTATTTATTTTCCTTGATGCCCGACAAATGCCAGCTTTGCTTTGGGTACATCGTGTGCTCAGTGACAATAAATACAGTAATTATGCTGGAGTTAGTAATTAACATAATTATAGTCAATTACGACAAATACAGTGCAGAGCTAAATAAATGAGGGTGAGAAATTAGCAAGCTAATTGATTTACCTTCCTGGCTGCTTTTTCTTGCAAGGAGCAGTTGCAGATTTTCTGCAGGAGAAAGAGTGTTGTTTACAAGAAGAGCTGATTGTGTTTTGAAATAATTCTGTCTTCTGGCCCTCACTCCTCTTCCTTTTACACTCAGGTGGAGAGGGCTGGTGGTTAGGAGGAGAGAGGGGCTGCTGTTCTGTCCCCATTGAACACTTTCAAAGAAAATATGTGTGCTTGCTTTAATTTTAGAGACAGTATTGAAAGGGAAAAAAAAAAAAAAGGGTCATGATTCCTCGCAAAGAAAACACGTTGCTACAGGAATTTTGGTCCTGTATTTCAGTCCTCTGAGGCGTGGCCTGAATTATCTAAGATGCATCTCTCTGGCTGTTTGTTTATTGACACTACAGAGATCTGCACAGAGCAAAGGAAAGAATTCAAATTGTTCAAGTAATCCAAGTGTGTTGAAACAATATGCTCCTGTTCAGCCATCAGTTTCAGTAATTTAGAACCATTGGACCAGTGGAGATGCATAGTATCGTAACATTTGTGCACATTATAATTGCCTGTTTTGTTTCAAGATGATTTATAGTATGGTGTCTGAAATAAGTGTGTTGGAGCTATGCAGTTAATCTGTTTCACTCTCCTTGGTTTTTGTTTTGTTTTGTTTTGTTTTGTTTCCTTTCAAGCATGACCATAGTTTACCATATGAGGAGAGAATTAATATGTTTAAGTATTGAAGAGTTTGTATTGCTTTTTTTTTTTTTAAGTCTAGTAGCTGGGATTTCTTTCTTAGAGGAAGAAAATAAAACAGTGGTTTACAAATGTTTGCAAATTTTATACTTGTAATAATTGACTGTTTCAAGGTAAATTGATTTTTATTTAGAGACTTTAGCAAAGAGAGCATTTTCCACAGGTAAGCAATCAGAAATGTATGAAACCTTGGCAATTTTTCTCCTGCTGTTGCCTTAATGCATCACGTGCAAAGGAGCAGGTTTGTAGTTTGAGGCAGGTGCTTCAAGTTTAACCCTAAGGGCTGTCCTACAGAAGCCCAAGATTCTGTTTATTAAGTAACATGGGAATGTTATGAACATCTGAAAAGAAATGCACACTCACACTGCCAAGGGTGGTTGTTCCTCAGAAGCAATTCAGTTGGAAACCAGTTTGCTAAATGAAATATTTTTTTTACAAGGAATCATTTAAATTCTTGAAAATTTACATACGTAATGGCCTTTCAGATAAGTCTCCTATGTTCATTAATCACTATGACCTACATCATGCATAATTATCTTTCTCTCAAAATAACTATGAAACAGTCTGGCCCTACTAGATGGACTGAAGACAAGTGTGGTGATGGGTTCACTTTCTTCAAGTGTTAATACCCAGGGACTTGTGTAAATTGATGTTTTGTGTGTACACCTGTTGTAAAAACGGAAGGAGATCATTGCCAGTGACAAAAAGGATTTTTGACTTCAAGTATTAATTTCACTTTTGATAGCCAATAGACAATAAATTCTAAATGTACTTCTGGCTCTCTTCTTCCCCTCCTTTTCCCTCCCACCATGCCTCTCCCTGTTGAAAAGTGACATTTCAATGGGAACCAGATGTTATTTGGGTAATGTATAAGGAGAATTTTATTTTTTTTCCTCCTTGAAAATTTTGAATAATATTAAAAAATACCATTAACTACTATTATTATATATACTTACCTTATCTTCCAAACAATAGCCATTCCTGTGCTCTCTTATTTTGTCAGCTTTAAACGTGGCTGTAGAATCTTTGCCTTTACAAAGTATTACCTGTGTGTATTCTTGTGATTTGTGTGTTTTCCTGCTGGGTCTGATTTGCAGTTACTGGTTTATTGTTGATGTTAAGGGGACCAGTGAACGATTAATTTAAAAAATATCCATGCAATGACTTATGGTATGTATTTAAATGCCTCACTGATTTCAGCCTGCTGTGCCAAGGGTGTAAGTTTGTTATTTGATGGATAAGTTTCCAAACTCAGTAACACGTAAGGAGAAACTTAAAGAGTATAAAGTGTTGCATTGCAATCTTGTTCTGGTGACTGTTATCTTCTTTAGTCCCAACAGCCTCTCTTTTTTCTCCATTGATCCTTGCTTGACTTTTTATGGCCACATAGTCACTAACAGCCTGTGAAAACACTGTAGTATATATACCTCTGACCCCCAGTGCTGGCCATTAGCCAGTGATTTACTGTATCTGGGAGATCAGGACATAAGATTGTTTTCTGTTCTGCTTCTCTCAAGGAGGCTTAACATTGTGGAAGGAGTTGTCTTGAGAGCAGATTTGGGCAGAAGTCTGTTTATTACCTGCATATTTTCAGGGGGGTTGTGTGTGTTCAGGTCATCCAATGGAGAATTCTTGGGAGGATCACTGGAGCTGGTAAGCCTGGTAAAAATCTGCATGATTTGACAATAGGGTAAAATAAGGTGGTGAGGTTGAACTGTTGGATCCTTAGGGATAGCTAGTGAATGTTGCTGTGATGGGTGATGAGAATTGGGGTTTTTTTGGTGATGTCCCCCCTCCAAAGCACTGCTGCAGTCATGAGTAAAGGTGAAATCTTTACTGCTGAGCAAAGGTGAGTAACAGACTGCTTGGACTTGAAACAATAGAGATCAGATGTGATATGAAGCATCCACTGACTCAAGGCTGTTGGGAAGACCTCTTGACCAAAGCAGAGCATTTCCCAGTGAACTGATGTTTGCATTGCATAATTTTCTTTGTGTTTGAAGGGGTGAACTGCTTTCTCTTGATCTGATTTCCTGTGCAAGATCAAAGATGGTTTCTGGAGTGAGGTTGGAGGTTAAATCCACACAGTCTCCACTTGTTCCCCAAGTGAGTGCCACTGGCAGGGTCAGTCCAGCTCCTCTCGTGAGAGCTGTAAGCAGTCTTAAAGAAAAATCAGTGTTTGTTATGAATTCTGTTCTGAGTGACAAGAATCTGTGTCAGACTGAAAGAAAAAATCAGTTAATAAATGGAAAACTACTGCAGCCTGTGGAAAGTATTGGCATTTGGAGGAGAAATAGTTGGATGTGCTTGGTCTAGCTTTCAAATAACATCAACAGGCTGCAAATAATGTCTTGGTGACTTTGCCTATGTGGTCCAGGGCTATCTGGATTTAGCTGAGAACTACTTTTGTTGAAGTGTAGTGGGGGTTAAGAAAAGAGCATGATAGTGAGCATGTTAAATCATGTAATCAGGTGGACCATTCTTACTTTCTGACTTCCTTAATCTCTCTCACTCTAAAACAGTATTTCCTCATCCCTCCTGTTGAGAAGCAAGAGCTAAGGACTGCAGAAATAACTTCTCTCTGGGGACAAGGAGCTTGACTGAAGGGAAGAACCTGCAGTAACCCTGGAGCCATATGTCTCTCTCTTTTCCTCTCTGTTTTGCTCAAAGGTATCTTCTTCTCTCCTCCTCTCTACACAAGATTCCCAGCACCTAGGTGCAGATGTAAAGAACTGCACTAGTTTTGCTCACCAGTCACTGGGTCAGAAGGGTCTTTCTGTCTGTCCTTCAGCATCCAACAAACCTGCTGAGCAGCCCTGGGATGAGTAGCTAATTGGCATTTGGCAGGTAAAAGCCTACCCAAACTTCTCTCTGTGTATTGCTTGTTTGTTCTGTGTTGTCTTGTGTGCTTTGTGCCATTTTTTAAGATCTTGCTTTTTTTCTGAGTCATCTTTACATAGATTATCTTGGAGATGATTTTCCAGCCTAAGAAGACAGTCCCCCAAGCCTTTGCTCTGGGAAGTGTGAGGATTGAGGAGCACAGGAGTGCAAAAGGGCCGTGGGTTTTTCTCAGGCTCAGGAACCAGCATGTCAAACCAGACATGTTATACAATAATTACACTGTCTTTAAGGCCATAGTTAATGCATTATTACAGCTCACTTGCAGGCTTTACCCATGAGCTGATGCTGGCAATCATGTGAAGTTTTATGATTTTTATTTCTCATTTTGTTTTGTTTCTCCTGGTCTTTCATCTTCACTGTGTGAGTTTCTCACTGGTAGAGTTGGAAGAACGTTTCCTTTATTTCTGATTTCTTCTCAGTATTTTCACTACCCAGTGCTGGTCTTGGCATCAGCTCTTGCTGAGGCTTAAAGGTGTAAAAAACCATCAGCCTGGCATTGTTAGTCCACTTGGGTCTGGTAAAAGGCTCTCACTCTGCTAATGTTGTTGCACAGAGGACTCGAGCTGCAATGTTTCAATGTTTGGCTTAGTATTTCAACTCCAAGCTTAGGGTTGTTTTTATTTTTGTAAAACTAACAGAGGAATTTAAAAAGTAGTGGGGGATTTTTCTTTCTCTCTCTCTTTTTTTTTTTTTTCCAAATTTTTGGTAGGAAGATGATGTGCTCAGTTCCCTGCACTGGTACATACTCTATTGGACTGATGCAACCATCCTGAGTACAAATGCACATTTTAAAATTTGCATGAAGCATTGCTTTCCGGTGCTTGCTTTGCTGAATGTTAAAAGATGGGAAATATATAAATTAAATGTAATTTAACTATTTATAATTTTCTGGATCCGACTCTGCATTGCTCATTTTGCAGGTTACCCAACTGCTGCTCTTTGTTCCTTGTGAATGTGCCCAATGCAAAGACATCAGAGTGCTCAGGGTTTTTAAATTACATTCAGAAATGTGAGCTGCCTTTCCCTTAGAATGTTAATCTATGACCAGACATGCTGACAGGGAACTCAGTTTATGAATTTAACAAAAAGCTACCTATTACCTACATGTAAGAGTTTAAAAAAAAATCATAATTTCCAATCATTAGTTTGAAGATCAAAGGTAGCACATGTATTTTTCATAAGAGAGGCGTGTATTTGTGGTGACTTAAGTGACTTCTTCAGTAATTAGATATTTATTCATCATGAGTTTTAAAAAATTTTATTATATTTTCAAGAATTCGGGATTAACATATTTTAATTTTAAATCCTTAGGTGCTTGGGAGCAATCAGTTACCTACTTAGAGCAACGTAACAGTTTTTATGACCAGGGTATGGCTAGTGAAGTTTTATTTTGCTGACAGTGGTTTTAGGTTTCCATTCATCTATTGTTGGTCTCACTCTTTTTTACCAAATGCTAAAAATACATTTTGTCTTTGGATAAAAAAAAAAAAAAGTAACAAAATTGTCCCTAAACCATTTTAGATGTGAAGGGCCCAAGGTCTGCTGCAGTGCCATGACTCTGCAGGGCCCCATGGACACAAAAGCACTGGATGAGGATGCTGTGGTTTAGGACCCTAGGACTTCCAAGACCTTTTAGCTGGAGAGAAAAGATGAAAACTTGACCTAGTTACATAAAGGATAAAATGTACTGATTATTTCAAAGCTCTTAAATGCTGAGGGAAAGGTGTTCTAGATGTGCCAAGGATTAACAGTATATTGAATATTCAGAAAGCTCTACTTCCAACACAGTTACATGAAGATAATTTGACAGTCCAGTGTGTGGATGTTAAAATAATACCTGCTCAAGGATCTGAACACATTCTTTTCCTACCTGTGATCTTGCATTTGGTACATTCTTTCTCATGGATGGTGAAGTACTTTGGAAGAGCAGAGCAACAGTCATGTGTGAAGGTGATTTTATAATGGCAATATATTTATTTGGGGAAAAAATGTCAAACAGTATGTTTTCTAAGAAATGTAAACCAGGCAACTAGGGGACAGGCTATGTAGGTGTCCAGTTTGCTTCCTTCCCTCACTCTGTGCCCCCTCTGTCCCCAGCTCCTTAAAAATCAGCAGAATGCATTGCTGAAGGTGCTGATGAGAGATTTGGGTGCAGGTGCAGCATGAGGTTCTTGCTTGCTTGCAGATTCTCTCTCTTTTGTTCCTTGTGTTGTTTGCAGCCAGGAGCCAGGCATTAGCTGGCTCAGCCCTTCCTATACACTGTTGGCTCCAGTTCTATCAGGTGCACAATTAATAAACTGTCCTCCAGCCTCAGTGGGAAGTGTCAGAGGGTGGCTCATTTTTTTCACTGTTAATTCCTTGGCTTCCTTGAAATAAGTCATGTCAACAAACTGTCTGTTACCACCACTCATGATGGGGCTTTGCAAATGTGGACATCTCTCTGATGAGAATCTATCTCAACCCACTTCATGCTGCCCTCTACTTTACCACTGCAATAGGGACTGTGGTCATGCAGGTGGTTTGAAACAAGAGCTTCACCTACATTTAAATGACTGAACAACAGAAAGGAAGTGTCTGAAGTGAAGGAGACTAATGCATTACTGCAGATTTTGTTTTGACCATCATTTGTCTTGCTTTCTACTAATTGGTAAATGGAGAAAGAGAGGACACATGTCTGTGTTGAGCTAAAAATGAACGTGCAAGTGTTTTTTTTTGTGTGTTTTAGTACATCAGATGAAAGTCTTGGTTGCTGTAGCCCTCATACTTTAAACCAAAGCAAAAGGGTGAAGTCACTGTCAAGGTACTGGTTTGCATGTTTTTTGTACTTTTTTTTATTTTTAATTTCTTTCTCTCTGGGAACAGAAGTGCACTTGCACTGGAAGCAATTAAGTATGATTAAGTATGAGTGGAAAAGGTTGTGGTAGAAACCCTTCGAGATAGCTGGTAGTTATGAAGTTGATATTTGTATTTACAGCATAGCCTCTTGCTATAATCTAACCTGCAATGACTAAATAATTCCTAGGTTGTAACAGGTACATCTTTGCAGTAGGCAGAATAGTGTCAGAATTGGTCACTGATCTTCATTGCATACACAGAAACATCAAATGTTTCAGTTTCTGTTTAATACACTCTGGAGTCATAATCTAAGTCTGATTTCCCCAGTGAATCTTTGGCTGCAGATTTCCATACAGCCATACAAAAAAAAAAAAAGAAAAAAAAGAAAAAAAAGAAAAAAAAGAGAGGAAGAAAGCCTCTGCACCATAGGGAGTGCAGTGAAACTCTAGTCAAGCCCCTGTTTTCCTAGTAAAAGAGCACAAGGAGATCTTAAAAAAATATACATGGGTGTTCAGACTTCTGTTAGTAGCTTCTTCTGTAAGTTCCTAAAATCATACAATATCTGAATTTACCTCTGTGCAAGACGATTTGCTTACCTGATTTATACTGCTGCTTTTCCAATAGTTTACCACTTGCAGAAAATAATAGATGTTCCTTTCACTAGATTTTTTTTTGTAGTATGCTGAACACAAGTGAGATCTTTGATGTTTGAATAGAAATAACCTTATTCATATTACAGATTGCATCCACATCTTTGCATGTATGTAGAATGCTAGGTGTTACTCATTTCCATCCTCTGCAGGTCTGTTTTTCTGCTTTAAATCTGTTCCTTGCCCAGAGCTATCTATTTAATCTATCTATCTATCCACCCATCCATCTATTTATCTATTATTTATCTATTTATCTACTCTAAGGCCTTC
This sequence comes from Florisuga fusca, assembly GCA_038090715.1. Lineage (NCBI taxonomy): Eukaryota > Metazoa > Chordata > Aves > Apodiformes > Trochilidae > Florisuga > Florisuga fusca. Next base: position 25,900,858 of record JAAWXA010000010.1, on the reverse strand, counting down.
ATGTCTCTTTAGGTGATCATGGAACAGAGAAGGTAAATTGCTGTTAAAATGCTCTCACTGGTAATTCCAGCTAACCCAAGCACAACTACTGTGTTAAAACCAAACAGTCCCCTGGTTTTTCCTCATTGGCATCTCACTGGCAGAGTGCATGAGAATGGAGAGCTTGTACCCCAGAGAGATTTGCATGCTACCCTCTTTCCAGATTCTTGTATAAATCATCCTGAGGCCCCAGGTGTAAGTGCTTGACAAGTATCTCTCTGGGCTTGACACGGCAACTTGAAGCTTTTATGTTATTTAAATATACTAAAATGTATCCTGTATAAAACTGCAGGTGCTGCTACACTTCTATGGGTAAGACTTGCCAGAGGAAAACTCTGGGGCTGGTGAAAGAGTTAAGCAAAGCAGCCAGAACCCATTTTCAGCTTTTACTTTGCAGATACAACCTTTTAAGCATACCTACATTTACCTGCAATGGCAATCGTTTTGCATTTTAATGACAAATCAAGTACGATAACTTGCATTTGAAACGAAAGTGCCTTAAATGTCTCTGGCTGTCAGAATGAGATGTTAGGAGCTTGATGAAAAGAGAACAAAGAAGACAAAGTATGAAGCCTAGATACAGAGCAAAATGAAATAAAACCTTGTATGGCCTGTCAGGGGTGTCAGTTGATATTCCTATCTAAAGCACATTATAGTATTACTTTGCAGCTCATAGCTTACTCATCTGTCTTTTTTAATTCATCACATTCTAGCCCACATCTTTTAAGTCCCATGTGTCAACAATGGAAGAAATCTGTTAATTGACAAATGAGTGTCACAAATGTGAATTGGTGCCTTTACATCAGAGGCAGGTAGTCTCTGTTGTTTTTTGTCGGCTCTATTATTGGCATAAGCCAGTGTAAGACATCTGTCTTTGCCAGAATGAGAGATGACAGCCAAAGAAGGGCTGTCATTGTTTTAGTGCATGTTCATTCTGCTGAGATACTGTATAAAGATAAAATGTCAGTTAAAAGAATATGAAAAACTATCGGGAGGAAGTCCTTAAATTACTTGGGAAGGGGATCCGGGAATTGGTGCCAGAATTGAAATCCGAATGTTCCAGTTTGCATCTATCACATCAATTTAAAAATAATACTTTCTGAGTAACTGGGTCAGTTTATAAGGCATTTAGGAAGATGTTATGTTGTGTTGGCATAATTAGCTCATAAGATGGAAGGAAAAGCATACCTCTGCAGGATGAGTTTATTTATTACAAGTTCATTTTTCAGACAAGTGTAGAATTGTCTCAATAAAAATCTGCTGTGTAGCATCTCTGGCGTTGATTTGCATCTGTTTTGAAATATTGAAATTGCTCCTTTCCAATTTCTTTTTCTGTTAGAGCTCTATTTTAGATTGATGAATAACATAATGAAATAAAAAGCAGAGCCAGCGGTGAGTTGATGAGATAATTAATAGGAAGGAAATTATTAACATAGTTCTGGGGTGTCCAGAGGGTGCACAGGAGACAAAAGTTACTTCCAAATCACTAAATTGCAATCAATGTCTTTTTAATATCAGATAGTGAAAAAGAGAGGAAAAAAGTGTTTTATTGGAAAAGTGGAGTGGAATAAAGGTACCAGGAAAGGTTACCCCTCTGCTTTTTCACTTTGGATCAAAAAGGCCTCAGAAAGGCAGATCAGCACTAGAATCTTCAGCAGCTCTAACAACCACATGCTGTAGGTGCTGCAGGACACTCCTTGTGTGCCCCCTCCTTCCAGCATCACTTTTGACTAAGGTTCTAAATGACTGCCTGGACTTTGGGGTTTTTGGGGACTATGTTGCCAGAATCTGGTGAAGGCCTCAATCTGTCCTGCATTGATGGTTCACGATGGAGGCTTTGCAGCAACGCTTCTTAAAAAAAAAAATCTCATGTTTAAGATGACTTGGGTTTGCATTTTAAATAGAGCTGTTAATATAGAGTAGATTTTAGTTTTCAGTTTTTATACCATTTACAATTCAGTGTCATTCATAACTATATAGGATTTGCCTGGGTTCCTTGTTAATTTGTAAACCCTCTTCCAACACCTACTTGAGCAATAGAAGAAATGTCAAATTCACGTTTCTCTCTCCCCTTCCTAGTGTGGGGCTCTCAAATTTTGTCTTTGATAACTCTCTTTATCTCCAAGGTGCTCCCTGCCTGTTTTATTGCAGCCTGTGGTTAATGTTGATTGCAGTTTTAATTATTGAGACCAATAACAAGGTTAAATATTCCTGGTAAGTGCTGGTGATTTTATGGGCCTTTTCTGTCTCTGGGTCTAAAAAGCTGAGAGTGAGTGGTATACAACTTGTTTGGATATAAATAGGGTGTCTTTGTAAATAGATCTTCTTCTAAAAAAATACTGAGAGAAGATGATTCGTTTCTTTAAAGCCTTAATTTTTTGTTTGTTTTTTAAAGAAAAAAAAAGCTAGTCTTTTCAAAGTAGAGTGCATTTAAGAAGATTATAAATAATGGAAATTTTTGAGCCATTAGAACTATTTGCTGCTTGTATACAAGTGTTTATGCCCCTAAATTGAACACCTGTGATTCCATTAGTAGTGGCCTTGTCCTTCTCTTCCCAGCCTTCACTGCCTGTAACTAGATAGTTACATTTCTAGTCAAAACCCCACTGCTGGTGGTGTCATGGTAATTACCAGGCATTTTTTTGTTTTCAGGCACAGTTTTTAGTCGTTTGCTCTCAAGTTCAGTTTCCTTTGAGGACTGGAATGAGAGCACTGCCTCTGTTTTACAGATGGCAGAGCAGTGCTGTGAGGAGGCCTTGTTGATAAACTCTAGATGCCAAGTATCATTTCCAGCCCTTCATCACATCTTGCATAAACTGCTTCTGCATGTTGTCAGGGGTGATGGTTGACACCTGTCCACCTGCTAAAGCTGCTGTGCCCCTCGAGGTAGTTTTAGTGGCACTTCCTATCAGCAGACACTGGGTGTAACAGCAAGATGATGGCACAGCTGAGATTAAAAGCAAAGTAAAAAATTAAATGCACTATAGAAATGGCAGTTGTTTTCTTTTGCCTTAAGGGGAATAAAGAGTTCATCACATTTGTTCCCTTGTGGTTGAATGAATAATAATAATTTTAATAATTATAAAAATAACAGGAACAACAAAAAAAATATGTGGACTGAGGCTGTATCTTCTGTTGTTGTTGGACCTCTTCATTTTTAGCTTGGAAAGGAAGAGTGAGGGGTGAGGATAAGCAGGAAGAGCAGATCTCACCTCTCTAAAATAAGTGAATGAACTTGAGTGCAAAAATCCACCTGGAAGGAATAGAGTTGGAGCTGGTTGGGATAGCATCCTGCTCCACACCCAGTGCTTGCTGCAAGCTGCCATGTACCACGTACCATTCATCTGGGGGAGCATGTGTTTGCATGTCAGTATTGTCACACTTGCACCAGCTCTAGAAAGGGAAGATGCTGGAATTTAACTACAGAAACACTGTACACGTGTGTGTGTGTGCCTACCCTCTTGGCCATTCTCCCCTCCCAGCTGCCATCTGTCAGGCAGAGTCTGAAACAGACAAAAATTTATTGGGTAGTATTTAGAAACATGTCAGTGGTAATGACTGCATCTCTGATTTCAATTATCACCTACTAAATTTAGGCTAATGTAATGCATTTGTAGACCTGTTGAATGAGCTTGACATCATGTTTAAAATATTTGAAACTGTTTTTTTATATCATATGTTGACCACTTTCTTTTTGCTATACACATCTGGTGCATGGCAGCAGGCATCCCTTGTGACCTATAAAAACTTCAGTTATGCTAGTTTGAGAGTTTCTTTTTTTCTTCAGATAGTATTACAGCAGAGGAGAAGAAAGTGGTCTGAGACTACAGTACAAAAATTGGATTAATGAAATACTGAGATCTCTAATTCACCATTTTTTCCCCCTTTATGATCAGTGTGTAAACAGCATTTTAAGCTTCATTCCTATTCTTTGGCTTTTCACTTTTTTTTTTTTTTTTTGGCAATCCTTGGAATGTAGGCACCTTGGTCAGTTGGGTGCTCTTAAAACTATTTTAATAACAAATTTCCTACAGTAACTGTTCTTCTGTAGAATGATTGGGTGAGATTTAAGGTGGAATCTCTGAATTTACACCATTTTGATTGTTAAATTATCAGAGATCAATATTTAAATTTCAATAATTTCAATTACTTTGAGTTCTGCTTTACTTACTCTGTCAACCTTTTATGTGCTGATATTTTGGGATTATTGAGTGGGATTTTTTTTTTTTTTCCAACGTTTCCTTTTCCAAGCACTGAAATACTTTGTTGGAGTGTTGCAAAATAGTTTCTAACTTCCAAGCTTGTATTCTTTCTCTACCCATCATTCTCCTTCTTCTAACTGTTGGTGTAGGAACTGTTGAAGACATTTGTTTGGTAGTACTCAAGGGCACTCATCATCACAGCTTCTAGTTTGTCTTTCATTGGTTTTGTGAAAATATTATGGGCTTTTAAAGTTAGGTCCACATCTGCATGCAAGCACAGTAAAAAACAAAGCAGTCTCCAGATATGTGTAGGCTACTTTGAATAAGTTTACTGTCCACATTTTGATAGCTTCACAGAGAAACTTGGGGAATTTTGGAACAATAAATACCTTACTCCTTTTAAGCAAGATCCCAGCTCGCCTCTATTTTGCTTTGGTGTGGTTTCTCATGTCTTGGAATATATTTCTTAGTAGTATCCTCAGTGGTGGTTAGCAGGTTTGTTTGTTTTTTCTTTTTGCCTAATGCTTCCCAACATCCTTTAGCTGACTGATGTCTAAGAATCTCAAACTTATTTTAAACTGAAATTATTATACCAAAAAATTCTGAGGATATTACCTGTTTCTGAAATACAAGACAGAAGAGCAGAAGCTTTTCAAAAGGGTATTGGAAACCTGACGGCTGGGAGAGGAGACAAATCTTGAAGATTCAGTGTCAGTAAAGTGGGATGTAGGTCATCTGGTGAAATGGGTAAGAATGTGTGGTGTTACTGATGATTT
>JAAWXA010000010.1:25799861-25895824 GCA_038090715.1 Florisuga fusca | reverse complement strand
TTCAGCATTGCTGGAAGTGTCTGGGATGGTAAGTTTTGAAACTAAATTCCTCGGCTGTTTATTTTCTGGGCATTTTGTTTGGGTTTGGTGTGGAAATGGTTTGTGATTCTTTAGAAATTCTCTGAGCCAATCATGGATGCAGATGGCAGCCAGCAATTGCAAAGGCTCTACAGAGTGGCTTGATGGTGTAATTAAAGGCACCATGGAAAAGAAGCAATGTTTGCTGTTCTGATTTGAGCTTGATCCCTACAAGCCTAAAATTAGATTTATCTCAAGGGAGGATCCATTCAGCATGAGCCCTGCATGGTTTTTATTTTTCTTTGGGTGTTTGAAAAATGAAACCTGAGGCCTGATAAGTTTTCAAAATACAAATTTCAATGGTAGACAAGGAACTGACTAGTTTTTTAATAGCTTGCAGAACTTGCTTTGCTCTGTTATAGATGTCTTGAGTAGTTTGGGGCAGCTTGATGAGTGGGTTCTGTTCTGTGCCATCAGCTCTAAGAGGCTTTGTTTTGCAAGAGTGCAGGGTGGGTGTTTCCCTTGTCTGTTTTGCTAAGTTCTAATGATTGTCTATTGGTTTGCAAATGTAGGAAACTCCTCTGCTGCTCCATTTTGCTAACCTCTCTGATTGCTCTGGACTCAGTTCTTCTCAGTTCACTCCTGTGCTGCCTGCCTGCCACCTTGGATGAGCTGGGTTTGGAGAGTTTTGCTGGCTTCCACTTCTGTTCCCACAAATTCTTCTGATCTGTGTGACTGCAAAATGTTTCCCCTGCTTCCAGGTATCTTCTTTTATGTCATAGTGTGCTGCCTGCTAACCAAATGTTTCTACAGCCTTCACCTACCTGTTCTTCTGCCTTTCCTTTTAAATCAGTGGGACAGTTTTTTCTTTCAATACATCAAGGTGGAGCTTCTTCACAAATATCTGTTACTGTTTATCACAAGTCTGTTGTAGATGGGGCATCTGCTGTCCCCTTGCTTTGTCAGAAGTGTGCTTGCATACTAGACAAGAAAAAAAAAATTGAGCATGTTGTTCCTTCCTTGTTCAAACTGATAGCTCTGGTGGAAAAACAGTGCATGCCACAGTCATGAACTTTGTAAACTAGGAGGCTCAGGAATTTTTATAATGCATAAGCAGAAAACAAAAGTGTATTTTGTATATCTGCAGAGGTAAATGCCATGATAAATACTATTATTTATAAGCCCCATCAGCAATAAAAGTCTGAAAGTGTATCAAGTTTAAGCCTTATCTTAAGGGCTTTATCCTGTTTCTTTGTTATTTCTCACAAAGGCTTCAGCAGCCATCATAGTCCTGTGAAGTGATTGCTGTGTAGTAATCAAAGGTCAGTGTGGAGCACTGTAATCAGAATAAAAACCAGCTTATACTTTGTAGACAAGTAATAATTAGTTGACTAAGTAGAAGCAAAAAAATATGATATGATGTAATGAAAGATGAAAAGAATGGACAAAGGTAGAGAAGGTTAAATGCTTCTCTTTGCTATTAATATATGGTTTGCTTTCAGTTCATGACTTCTGTCAAGATGTGTATAAGACCTAGTGAATGGTCTGCATGTCCTTCTGGCATAGATTAGAGTAATCCTTGTTTTAAATGTTGGTAAATACACATACACTCCACTGGAGAGGAAACAAAAGAGTTTCATGTTTGGAAAGAGTAGAAAGGAGTTTTCTGTTGATATTGGCTTTGCATTTTGATAATGCTTTGTGATGCTTTCTCCTTGCATGACTCCTACAGGAGGGTGCTGGTGGGTTACACGAAGACAAATGTCTTGGGAACAAAAAGGCCCTTTTTTCCCAAAGATGAAGATGGTTCTGGCTCTTCTATATTTTTTTTTTTTTTTTTCTTCCACTCCTTCAAAGAAGTCCAAGAAACCTGCTCACACTGGCAGAAGAGGAAAATCTGATTTATGATGACATCAGGTATTACCTAAGCAAATACATTTTGAGGAAGATTGTGTGTGGCATGTTGCAATAAACAAACAGTGAAACATTGTTGAAGGACTACTGCTTCAGATTCTTCTCCCTTCCATCACCACAACTCAACTCCCTCTTTTCCTTTTCTACAAGTGATTCCAGAGAGGGAGACATCACACACACCTTTTATACACCTTTTCCTTTAAGAGGTCAGAATTCGACATTTATGAGTGCTTTGTGAAGTTCTTTTGGTTTCCTGTAGTTCCTAGCTCTAAGGAATCACAATATATCCAGAAATCATTGTGGAGGTGTCCTAACTGGGGTTTTCTGTCTGTTGCTTCATCTTTCCATAGTCAATATTAGCCAGCTGCACTCTGCCTGATGTCTGAGGGCCCCATGCATCCTTTTCACTAAAAAAGAGTTGCCTGTGAGCAAGACAGGGGCTCAAGGCTCTCAGGCAACACCTGGATTCTTCTTTGCAAAACATCAGCTCTTTTGCCTTAACCTTGCCAGGAATGAGTCCTTTGCAGGCAGCTGGGAGTTTCTGTACAAAGCAAGTGCTGCCTTGTGCCTGGGAGTCCTGTCCCTCATTTCCCCTCACTCTGAGCAGTGGTATGCTGCATCTTACTTTGTAATTCTTGAAAAGTCAGCTTGATTGATTTTCATTTAATATGTGTTGGGCCTAAACCTTTCCCTGGTCTCCTTTTAACCTTGTCAGATTTCTCTCTGGTGTTCCTCCTCCTCTTTTGAAACAATTAAACTCTTAGAATATAAATTGATTTACACCTCAGCTTTGGTAAGTATTGTTGAGAAACACGAAGAAGCTGATACTTGCAGAAAAATCTATTTTTTCTTTTTCTTGAGGAAGCCCTGCACATTGTGGATGGACCTGTGAAGACTGAGAGCTTGCAAACTTTTACTGTAAGTTACCTAACAGGTTCAAAGCTGGTAAAAACCCTTTCATCCTCCATAGAAAACATGTACCAGCATAGCACTAGTAGACAGTCTGGAATATAATGTAGTCTGTCATGCCATCTGCCAAGAAGACTGCTTTTTCCTCAATTAAATGACAGACATAGCACGTGCTGAATTGTGCTCTTCATTGTTTTGCTCTCCAGGAAGGGAATTCATGTCCTTCTGGGCTTTGCTGAGTCAGGATCTTGGTGGATTTCTGTGCTCATGGTGTTAAAACTCTCCACCCATGTTGGTTCTTTCTGTTACTAGTGATAAAGTCAGAAAGCAATCAGACTCCCACATGCTGTCCTTTCATACCCTTTGTCATTTGTTAGAGCACTTTAGGCCCCTGCAAGTTTTCCCAGGCAAGCTTTTGGTCTTTGTGAACTAACAGAGTGCTCTGCTGTGCCAGCTCATCTGCCTTGCCAAATTGCTGGTGGTTCAGAGGGGACTTCAAGTCAGTTTCATGAAATATTTTACACCTCTTGGAGCAAAAAACTTTAAAAGAAGATTAAAAACTGACTTAGCAACACTCAACAAACAGTGCTCATTTGAAGCATCCCAGTCCTGCAGAGCTTCCATCTTCAGCTTTGCAGTTGTCTTCAGATGTGCATGGAAAACTAGATGTACAAAGATGTTTGTGTGCTAAATTCTGGTGTTCTTATAAGTGCCTCTATGATGCTGCACCTCTGTGAGTATTTGGGACTTCAGATACTGCTGGTGATATTCCAAAGGTATGGAATATCTTCTGTGCTTCTGTTTCCCTCAGTTGTTTTGTAGCTCAAATTAGTGTCACAGCTACGAGCTGCCAAGGTGTATTCCTCCTAGTAATTCACCAGCAGACAATGAGTATTTGGGGTCAGCATGTTCTTAGCTTGCCTGCTCTAAAGTGAAATACAAGGATTGCTTTCTCCTTGGTTAGATCTTGTTGAAGCCTGGTGGATCCCTTTTACTTTGCAGGTGTGTACACTCCAGTTTTTGGGTACAGAGAGAGAGAGATGAAGCACACAGGAGCCACTCATGCTTTGCTGACCTCTGACTGGAGCTGCTACATAGCAATAGAAACAGTTTGTAATAAAATTAGCCTGTTTTCTTTTGAAACATTCCAAGGTATTTCTAGCATTGTTAGCTAGGGGAAAAACAAAGCTTCAGCATGATTTGCATCCCACACTTCCAGTTGTTCTGACAGAGTTGGTCTGCAGGCTGGGCATGAATGGACAGTGCAGTTCAGAAGGAACACATGGAAATGAGCAGCTGAGTAACCACCTACACAAAGTTGCTGACTTTTAGGGAAGTCTTTGGTATTGTAGTCTCCCTTCTTTGAAGCAAAGATAATTTCTTTGTTTTTCAGTGGTTATCCCACCTGCTGCTACGATTGGGTTTTGTTGCTGTTACAGCTTTGCTTCCTCTGCTCCCTGCATCAATATGCACAGGCACATTCTGCTGGGGTTCTGCCTGCTTGTTGAGCTGTTAGTCTCAATGTTATCTGTGTGGCTTTTATTTTTATTTTACAAATATCCATCTGGTAACTGAAGACAAGGGTTTTGTTGATGGATTAGAAAGGTTCCAGGTTCTTGAAGCTTGCACGTCCTGTGGAAAAGACAGGTCCATTTCTTTCACTCTGGGCATCTGTCTCTCATAAGCTCATAAATTGCTCTGGAAGCTAGGTAGAAAAAATACTGAAGGCAACATCATATTTAAGAGTTTAAAATGTGCTGATTGGAGTGTCTGAGAGTCTAACCTCAGGCAAAAGGTCTCCAGTTCAGTCTTTTTGACTGATGTGGAGTGGTCCACTGTTAATAATTTAGTTTTGAGACCTACTAAGTGAAAAATAGGAGACTCATGGCATCAGGACCACTGTTGATCTTCCCCAGGAAATATGAACTTGTATTTTGATGTCTGTTTACATTCCTTATGTACATAACTATCCTCTATTGTAGCCACTGCATCTATTTTTTTGGTTTTTTTCTTAATGAGCAATGATTTTGTATTTACAGAACACATAGCTTGCCCTGCAGTTCATTTCTAGCTGCCCTATTTGTGTAGTAAATAAAAAATGAGTAACACTCTGCCTTTAGCTATTTTATATGCATCATTCCTCATCCTGCTTGTGAGCAATCTGCTAAAGAGTGTGCACAAATCTTCAGTTTGTTGCAAAATGGGGGGGCCTGGAATGATTGAATACTTTAAATAAACCAAAATCATGTTACTTTTTGTTCAAACTTTTTTTTGTGAGTTATAGGAAATGTGGCAATTTTGGGGAGAATCAGAAAAATCTTTGACTATTGTCTAACAATATTTGGTCCAAAGTGGGTGGTGCTATGTGGTGGTGGGGAAAGAAAGTAAAGAAACAGTGGAGAGGGAATTTAACCACAGCAGACTTGCCCTTCAGAAGTGGTTTTGGGTGGAACTTTTGTTTAAAGAGTGTTTTGATGGCTGTGTCAAATCAACACACCTAGATATTTTGCATTTTAGAACTTCAGAGGCAGGTTTGGCAGTGATGTGTGGGGCAGAATATTCTGCCACATTTCAGGTGTAGCCTTGAGTGACTGTTCAGTGACAAGTCTCTTTTGTTAGCAAAAGATGACATCAGATGTACACACACACAGGGAGAGGTTTAAGCAAGTTATTTTTATTCTCTGAAAACAGGTGTGGAACAAAAAAACAACCTATACAAATACAAGGGATTTATTTAGAATAACCCTGAAGGTCAGGTTTTAAGTGCTTGTGTTCTGGATCCATGTTAAAAAAAATACAAAAATGCTGCTGAGGAGCAAAGCAGGTTTGAAACTCTTGGTCATTTCCTACACCTTTGGAAATGGAGTCAGCTTTGGTAGCAGTTATTATTTTGCTTACGGTTCGTGTTATGTTCACTAAAAGAAAGATTTATAAATCTGAGCATTTTAAAATTGTTCTTAAGCTTCCTCAGATCATAATAACCTAGTTTATCTGTACTATTCTGAAATTGGTGCTGGAAGAGAGGAGAAGGGAGGGATAATTGGGCAATCATGTGGCTCCTGAAAGTGCTGGCTTTCTCCTTGTCAAGGTGGGTGTTTTCCCCTCTAGTTGCCTCAGAGGAGTTATTCCCTCTGCCTGGAACTTGCTGATCTACATAAAACATGTAACTGAACTACATATAATGTGGTTTAAACATTTTTCCTATCAAATATCTACACTGGGTCTCTTCTTCTCCCCCCCCCTCCCAACTCTTCCCCCACCTGGAGGCTTGCTTGACTTTGGTCCTTTCAGGGCATCTGACCATGTGGTAATTTTTATTTATTTATCTGCTTAATTTTTTTATTAAACCAGAAAATAGATTCCTAGGGGGCTGCATGCTTTCTGTTCTAGTCTGATCGTCGGAGCACTCTTAAGATTTTTGTTGCAGTCCACTCCCATTATTTATTTTTTTCAAATGTATTTTAATGAGAGGTAGAAAGCATGTAAGCTGCAGGAGGAAAAAAAAATAATCAGTGCTAAGTGAGATGTCTTTAAATCAAGAGATAGCATTTCCATGGTGGTGCACCAGGCTTTTTCTTTAAGCAAAAATTATTGTGTTTTGTGGGTTGATAGAGGGAATTAGGCTTTCTCCATAGAGATGGGGAAGTATGTTTCTTCACAATTTTAGATAATTAGGTTGTTTTAGTTAATTTAGGCCATCACATTAACTATTTCAAAGTGCACCAGGAGAGTACACAGTGTGCTTTGCCTGTCTCCATTTGCTTAGACAGTAACAGGGAAAGGAATACACAGAACAGGACTCTTTTTATTTGGTACTTAACACACTAAAACTGAGTGTGCTTACCAGGACTCCTACTATGGGAGGTGAGAAGGCAACCAGGCAGATTTATTCTGAATTTCCTGAAGGGGTTCAGTCATGTTCCAGCTTTGCTATTGTGATCTATCAAGCATACTGTAAAACTGGAGAAATTGACCCCAGTTTTTGGCAAACTGAGATGCCTTAGGGCACATCCTTTCTGCTTCTCTGACACGTGGAGCAGCCTCAGGTCTGTCTTCTTGGACATTTGGGTTGAAGAGGGCAAAGAGCACATGAGGCTGCCATCAGTCCTGGCTTCCAGTGCAGTCTTCTGGGAGAAGTATTCACAATCTGTACATCAGGAACTCATCATTAGTCGCTTGGATACTTCCTATCAATTAAAAAATAAATCAAAATGTGTCACAAACAAATGGGTTGAAATGAACCACAGAGTATCAAGATACTAATTTTAATCCCAGTGATGATTTTTTGGCTCTCACCTCCATGCATTGCTGGTCTGCACTGTGCTGACAAACTGAAAAAAAAACCAAACCTGTCTCTTTAATGTATGAAATTTGTAATGCAGGTAGAACTTGTAAGCCCCATTCTCTCCAATCAAAGCACAGAACTTAATTCCTCTTCAAGAAAACAACAAACTCAGCATCTCTGTTCCTGATTTAACTTCTTTTTAGTTCCAGTCAGTGGAACAGGAAAGAATATTGGCTGCTGGAAGGGACCTTATCTGGCTAGGTCTTAGAGTGCCCGAAATCTGATTGCAGTGTCATCATTTCAGCTGCTGCCTTTCTCTTTGGGGTTTCTGTCTCCTTCTTCCCCAGTGAGATTGGCCTGAATGGAATATTTCTGAATGCTGTGGGAGGTGGCTCTCCAAAAAGCATTTCAGACAGGAGTGATACAACTATTACTTGATGTTTAGGCTGAGTTTGTACCTTCTTTTCTTCTTGTAAGTATTTTCTGTTTTTTTCCTGGAGCCTAAAAGGACCTTTTTGAAGTCTGGTTGTACTTCATTGATAAACCCTTTATTTCTGTATCAGCTCTTATTTTGATACCATCTGTTCTTCACATCCCCCCTCATTTTTTTAATCACTATTTGACTCTAAAAAAAAAATAAATTCTGAGAGTTAAGCACAGTCAAACTGGACAAACCATTTCATCCACCCCACCCCTACAACCATGATGTAGATCAGCTTAAGTGATGAATAAGAAAATGTGGACTTTGAATACATTACTTAACCTCTCTTTGCCCTGCTCTTGCACTTGTAAAATAGAGGCTGAAATCCTAAACCACACAGAATGCTGAAGCTTAATGCATGTTGGTAAATCACACTTGCCAAAGATACTACAGACCTTGTTAATGTTATCTGAATTATGTCATTGTTTGGTCAAAAAATAGCATGAAATGTGTGAGGTTTTTTGTTTTGGTTTGTTCTTTTTTGTGTGTGTGTGTGTGGTGCTGAATTTATGGTTCAGCATTTTGTTTTCCAGCTGTGATGATCTTACAACCTGCTGAAGTTGGTAGGGCTCTGTGTTTTGATAGCACCAATACAGCATTTTGTTATTAATGGAAGACAAAACCATTTCTGGTTCAAGAATTACAAAGCATGCTATGCACTTGCTGTACAGAGCTAAATCTCTCTTCCCTTGTGCCCCAAGTAAATTGGAAATTAACACTAATAAATCACCTTGCAGCAGTTAGTAAGAAGTGGAAGTATTTTAATAATTAAATAGTCCTTTTCAGCCTCTCCCCTCACTCCCCCTCCCCTTCCTTTTTTTTTATGTGGTGATTTTCTAGACTCAGGATCAGTGTGTCTCATGCAGGCTCACCTATAATATATAGTTGTTTCAAATCAGCTTTACTTACTGAGCTTTTTCTAGTAATGGAGCTCTGTCAGCAAAAAGCATATGCACCAGCAAATGATGAACGATGGACTTGTGTCAAATGGAAGCCTGAGAGGTGCTTCTGTCCTTAGATGGATTAGTCTGAACCAGGAGTTCAAAACTCCTCAAGTGTAATTGTTTCAGAGAAAAGGTATCCCTGGATTGATAGGGGAGGGGGAGTCAGAGGAAGAGCTGCTCCATCAGATGAAAGAGAGGGGTTGCTAATCCACAAGAAGGATGGGGCTTTCTGTCACCAGGGAGCTTGCTTGATGTTCCCCAGAGTTGTTATTTAAGATGAAATTTGTGAAGTTTCAGCTTTGCATCAATGAAACATTGATATCTTGTGCTTATTTTCTTAAAAAGCAGCAAGCTTAATTTCAGTTACGTGGCTACTGGTGACAATAATTTCAAAAGAATCTGTTGTATTTTTCTAAAGACACTGGTTCTTGTTTCAGTAGCTGTTGTGCTGGCTATGAAACCTCTTGGATCTGTTCTACTTGTTCTGTCAGCTACAATCTGATGAGGATAATTAGGCCCAAGAATTACATTACACAAATAACTCTTTCAGTGCAAGACTTTCTTGTGCAAACTGGATGTAAACTCTAATTTTATATAAACACAATTCCAGTACTGTAGCTCGTCGTTAAATGCATCCTGCTCTCATGCTGTGTGTAAATCTCAAAGGGAAGGAAGAATTTACAGGGGAAGATTTTTTTTTTTTTTTTTTTTTTTTTTTTTTTTTTTTTTTTTTTTTTTTTTTTGTGGTGTATTGTTTTGGCTGTGCTTTAAATGGGTGTGCCTTCAGAGTGCTCAACAAAAGCAGAGCTGTGTGCAGGGAGGCTTTCACTGCTCCTCAGTCTTTCCCTTGTGCCAGTTTTTCCTTCTTTTCTGCTTCTTTGCAATTGTTAGCCTTCATGTGAACTGAAAGGTACTTCAAAACACTGGAAGAAAACAGTCTGAAAGCTTCATGCACATTTGCTTCCTGGTAAAGAGAAGCGAAGAAATTGAAGACTTTTTCCACTGACAGGTGTTTGTGTGTCAGAGCAGTGAATGCTTTTGATGGCAAACTCACTTGCTTTTCTTCATTGTACTCTTATTTCTAAATATAATAGAGGGGGAAAAAAAGGCAAATTCTGACAACAAAACCAAATTTATTTTTTTTTTGCAAACTGAATAATAGAACGCTTTGCCTTATTTATTTATTTTTGAAAGCAGAAATTTGAATTATTTCAATGGCTACTCTCTGTCTGCGTGGGGAAAAAAATGACAGCAGCTGAGGAGTGCCTGGGAAAGGTGAAGGCACTTGTGAGTTGTATTCCTCATTATGTTACAAAAACATAGTCATCTGATGATTGGTTGATGCAAAATTCCATTGTGCTACAGTTTGCAAATCCTCCTTTAAAACCCTGCAAATTGTTGAGGGTCCCATCTTCCAGAGCATGAAATATTCCCAATCACTGCTTGTTTTTAAAAATGCTTTTCCCATTTTTAAATCCTGTTGTGCAAGTGTATTAGCACGGCACAAATAATCTTCTTTATTTGCTTAGTTAATAATCTGACTAGAGTGAGTAATTGAAGGTTATTTGGCAGGTGTTAAATGTTCTGATCTTTGGTTGTTTTCATATGTTAAGCCATGCAGTGCAATTGCATCATATGGAATTGTAGATGCATCAATAGCACAGTCAAATCAAGCATGTGGAAGAGATTAAAAAGAAGAGTTGAGAAAAGTGCAACTTAGGTAGTAAGCCTGTTCCTTCAAACGTAAGAAAAACTCCTCCTATTTAATATGAAACCCCAAAATTTAGGAAAAAAAAAAAAAAAGTTTACCAACTTTTGGTTGTAATTAGATTATTTCTTTCTATTAACAATGAAGCAATTTGAATGCTGGTAAAAATGGTGTTAAAGTCAAGTCTTAACTTATGTAGACAAATGTTTGACAGAAGTGCTGGGATATTCAGTCATGCAGAAAAAGAAACAGATGCTATGTACATTGTGCTGCAGACTGCAACTGACCCAGCAGCACCAACCAGACTTCTCCAGGAAAAGTCCTGATCAAACCACAATGGGCAAAAAAAGCAAATGAGGAAGTATAGAATATAAGGTTACTCTTGAGTGTGAAGTGAGCAGAAAGCAGGCACAAGCCAAACTCATTGTCCTCTTCTGCCTCCAAGCAATTTCAATATACATGATCCAGTTTTCAGTATTTAGTTTTTGTGGATAGCTTTGAAAAATGTATCATAGGCACATGGAGTATTATTTCAGAACTTCTGCACACCTTTGCTTTTCAGTATTGTTTGGCCAGAAGTATTTTAGAACACTCTGCCTTTGAAGCCTGGCAAAAGTTTCCTGCAGGTCAGGCTTTTGTTACATTTATCTCTTTATTCCTGTCCCTGCCAGGATTCACTAACATCCCAGGTGGAATGGGTTGCAAAGCAGGGTGACTCTTCAGAGAAGGTGCAATCCCCAAGAGCTGTGCAGGGAAGCCTGAGCAGACAGGTGAGGTGTTGGTGGATGTGATTCCTGAAGGAGCAGTGCTACACAAATTTTAAGGGAGTAATGAAAACCCTTCCCAGTGGGATGAGAGATTTTAGCCTGGATGGTCTTTCTTGTACTTCCTTAAAAAAAAAAAAAAAAGCCTGAAGGAAAAAAAAGGCATGACCTGAAGTCATGCTCCTTTTGTCTCATGTGAAACTGTACTTTGCACTTTTTCAAATCTTTTTCAGAAGTGTGGGGTGTTTTCCACCCTCCCCCCCCATAGCTTCCTCTTGATGTTCAAGCTATAAACCAGTGATATGCCTGAGTAGAGCCAGTCACAGATGCTCTGCCAGCATGTGACTGGTGTGCCTGAGCTTTATCATTCCTGCTAACTGACCCTTTTACTAAAAGTTTAATAGGGGATAAATTCACATGTGAATTCATAATCCCCTCAGTTGTGCCAGAAGGATTCCTTAACAGGCAGGCAACAAAGAGGATCTTATGCAGCCAGACTTTTTTATTTCTCTTCATTCTCTTTCCAAATTTAGTGGGTAGACTACTTCAAGGCTGTGTCTTTAACTGTCAGCCCAATATTTATTTGTGCATAAGCTAAGCAAACAAAAGCAATATATTCAGTGTGGTTTCAGAGCAGCTCCGTGCATGGAACTGAATACATTTTTGAGCTTTTGAGTACAATAGGTGGAAATATTCTGTCTTCCAAATATTTATTATTTCTGCTTACTCACTGTAACTTAAAAATTTACGCTTTGGTAGCATGTATCTCTTAAAATGGAAATACTTGTTGTGCAGTTGTAGTTCCTGGGGGCTTTTCTGTTGTTTCAGAATTTTGTGTATTGCTGGTCCTCCTACCCTGTAAACACAAACACAGCAACTGTTTTTAGTAGAAAACACGTTTAATCAGCTTGGTAACTGGTTTTTTGAGTTTGAAAAAAGGTAGAAAGAGATGGTACAAACTGTTCTCCTGTGAAAACAGGTTATACTCTTCTGGTTTCTCTTCTGACATAGCTACTGGTCTGCTAGGCTGCAGGAAACATGGAAAGAAATGGAAGCTCTGAAGGCAGTGGTATTGTCTGAGCTGCATGGAAACAGAGCACGAGTCTTCCTGCTGCTCTTAGAGATGCTGCTTGTTTCCTGGGACCATCAGCTTTTTGTGTTGAATTTCTCCATCATTTTTTCCCCATCCCTCTGGTGATGAAACAGCCAGGAGGAGTTCAATCCTGAGAGGATGCATTCCTTGTGCTGTGGCAAATGGCTAGGTTGTTTTTTTGTTGTTTTGTTTTTTTTTTTAATGTTATATTACAACTTTTCTAATACCACTGTGGTCATCTGTAATTGTTTGGGTGCCTGCTATGCATTATTTCCAGCCACTGTAATGAAATATTACCATTATTGACTATGACTACTGGTTTATAGTGGCTGTAATCCTCAAATGTTGTCTGTTATTGTAGTTTAGGGCCACTTTGTTAGGGTATTAGCCAGCTTCTGGTTTGCATCAAGGTGGCTGGCTGATGGCTTGTTAACTGCCTGGGTCCTGGGGGACTTGCTGGCCAGCACTTGTGGTATCAGAAGTAAAGCTCCCAGAGCAAGCAGTCTGAAGCCAGTCAACTCTGGAGTGGTGTAAAATGAAATCACTCTGTTCCCTTCATGTCTTGCAGTGTTTTGCTGTAGCACTTTGTTGCCACAAGCACAGTCTGGGTTTTTGGCTGGGGAGACTCCTGTGGCAAGCCTGACTTTCCTCTGTTTAAGATGCTAATCTGATAGTGCTTGTTGGTGGGGCTTCATCTGCTGCTGGAGTCTGTGTCTGGGTGTATTCTGTGGAAATGTGGAATTTTTTGAGGCCCCTTTTCTGTGTTCCTGACCTTCCAATAGGACAGTTAGCATCTGAACTTCCCTTTGCTGGAGGTGCTTCTGTGGTTACATCAGTCCCAGGCCTTACTCCTCAGGCAGTGTGGTAGTTGGAGGCAACAAAGAGACTCCTCATGAGGTTCCTAATTTAGAATATCCTTTGGAATCAGTTAGGGCTTCCATTTGGGTCACTCAGAGGTTGGGGAGAGGTGATGTCAGATGACTGAGAAATACTCAGTTCTTTGGAGACAAACAGATTTTGGTCTTCCTCATCTTCAGTCTCGTTTATGAGGTTGGGTGTGTGCTGTGTCTTTTGACCAGATGACAGTTTTAAGTGTCTTTACCTGTATTTTAAAATTCAGCTGAGAGATGTCTCCTGTGACTCTGACCTTGCTGAAATTCTTGTGTCAGCTGCTATATGGTAAATGTCCCAGTTAAGCATAAAATACTGGGGTTTTTTAACTGCCAGCTGCTGCCATGGCTTATCAGGATACCACTTTTGCTTAACTTAGGATTTTATTTATTTATCTTCCCTTTAATTTCAAAATAACAACATTTACTGAAAGACACTGCTTCAAGTCCTTCAAAATCCAAGCAAGTGGACTACGAAATAATAATTACAGAGCAGAATCCTCCTTGCAGTGGGATCAAGGTATTGAAGCTTTAATAATGCTCATGCAGAAAAAGATCTACCAGTATTTGGCAAATACTGAACCTCCCAACATCTTCCTCAGGGCTAGAACTACTTCAAGCAGTGTGTGTGATGAGATATCCATCAGTAGAGTAGCCTGGAGTTGCTAGAGGATTAATCTGTTCAAACCTGAGTTGGGGATGTGCCTGTTGGTTTTGATTGACATCAGCAAGCACAGAAACAGTTTATTTTCAGCAAATGCTGTGGCTCAATTATTTGACTGGTTCTTTGGGCTGGCCATGCCATTAGATTATTTGTGATTTAAAATGGACATATTTATGCTAAATAAATTAGGGTGATAATGCAAATGTCAATACACTTTGGAGAGGGGGAAGGAAGACAGAAGGAGGAGAAGGGAACTGAAACCTGAGTTACAAATGTCAGAGTTTTCAGAGGCTGGGGAAAAGGGAAGCTGCATTTAATCAGCTGTGTCTGCCTGAGCACATGGGAGCACAGTCCTGAAGAAATGACCCAGTTCTCACCTGCACCCTGTGGATGAACAGTTTTAATTGTTTCAGCTTGCTAACTAAAAGCTAGGCTTTAAAAACTCAGGCTTTGCATCTCTTATGTTATCTGGTATTTTTTTTATTTTTATTTAAAAAAAAAAAAAAAAAGTTAATATTTGTGTTTGAAAATTACCAAATGGATAAAACAACCCTTGCTGCTGGACTTCCAGGAGTTCATTTGGCCCTTTCCATGCAAACCCTTGGCTCTAAGCAGCAGCAAATTAAGCTGTTGTTGTTTTGGTGGGGGTTTTGGTTTGGTTTGGTTGGTTTTTTTCTTTGTTTCCCCCCCCCCATTAGCAATCATTCTGTTGCACACAGCATGTGATAAATCAACTGGAGGAGCTTTGGAGTTGCAGTAACATGACATTACCTATCAGCTTGTCAAGTCTGTGTTGACTCTGTGCCTTTTAGGCTGTATATTTCTTCAAAGTCTTGCGCCAGTTACTTAGTCAGCTCTAACTAATTTCAGAGTGGAAAGGAAACTTTACTGGAGTGCTGTTTGGGATCTGCTTTTTAATCCTGGTCTGTTTAATGTTTGCCTCCTGACATTCTAGGCCAGACATCATTTTAATGGTATGTGTGGTGATAAAGCCAATAAACTGTCAAGATGATTGATAATCTAAGCATTATAGCAATATGACTTTCCTGTTCTCCTCTGTGCTTTAGATGATGGTTTCCAAATTGAATTCTTACAGTGTGCTGTATGCTTGTTGGAGAGGCTCCGAGCAAACCTTTGGAAGGAGTCAGCCCTCCCTATTGCAGCCTTGCAGGTTTCTGTTATTATTGGAAGGACTTTTAATTTGGGAAATGCTAAGAAGTGGGAATTCGACCGCTGGGATAGGCTGGGCCTTGAGATTTTTGAAATTGTTATTTTTATGGCCACCTGGGATGAATCTCCAAATTTCAGGGGGCTGGTTCCTTATCTGTACTCTCTTTCAGCTACAGCTAGCAGGGAGCAGGGCTCTGGGTTCCCTTAAGCACATTCAGAGGCCGTTTTTCATCATCTTAATTGAAAGTCATTGATCAGGGTTGCTCACTTTTTATTTTGGGAAGCTCGGAGGCAATTGATTTGGATTATTTTTGCATGGTGCCTAGAATTAATGGCTTTCATCTTGTACTTTGTGCTGGCCCCTGGACACTGACAGACCAGGACAAAAGAATGATGGATATTTGTGTTTTGGAACTGCTATGTGTCTGCCTTTTTTGTTTGTTTGTTTTGTTTTTGTTTAAGTTTGCCAGTTTCCTGGTTCTGTTTCTTTATTTTGCTTTAAACCAGAAGTTAGCACTCCTGCACTGGCTGGAGAAATTTTGCACAGGTAATCCTCATTCATGTACATCAGTTGGTAAAGTCTGAATATGTTCAGTGATCCCTTGTGGAGTGAAGGCAAAGTCACTTGATATTTTTACTTGAACTGTGCACAGGTTTTTTTTGTTTTTCCCAGCTGAGTTTGTTGTCTGACTATTGCAGCCAGAGCCCAGATTATGGAGGTTCTAAGTACAAATCTCACTTGAATGATACTTGGGCTTCAGGCAAGTAAATACTGCTCTTTTTTCCACACCCCCCCAGTTGGAAATTAATTGTAAATTATGTTATATGGGTGAATGTAAAGTTCTGATGCATAAGAAAAACAAACCTTTCCATTTGTAGAGTCATTTATTTTTGCAGGGTTGGCCCGGATGACTGCAAGGAACCTGGTTTTGTTGGGAACAACCAAACTTAAGAAGTTGTGTAGGAACTGCTGTGCCCTCACTGGCGAGGCAGTGCTCCCCACCTGTGCCCCATTGCACTCCCATTCCAGAGGAACTTCTGGCAAGCTCTGGGCATTGGGTGGGAGTCTGTGGAAAGGACTGGGAGACCCCAGTACTCCTCTGTGTCCCAGCTGGGAAGTCAGTGAGTTAACCAGATGGGTGAAAGATGGGCTAAAGATGGTACAAAAATCTGTCCCTGGCTGTTGAGAGCTTTCAGCTTTGTTTTTTGTCCCTTCACCTTCTCTCCTCTTCCTGCAGCCACCCCATCTTTCTTCCACGGACAGTTACCCAGTTCAAGTTGTGCTTCTTCATGTTGCCAGGATGATCTAGTGTGTTGCTGGGTTTGTAAAATTGCACAAAAGCACTTCGTTGAATAAAGGGGATAGACCAGAAATGACTTTGGGAGGTATTCTAGAAAATAGATTGGTTGGGCACTTGGGGCTTTATTGCAGTCTCTTGTGAGTTACAGGAAGGAAACTGCAGGATTTAATCCCAATTTAAGAACAGACCTGAGGTACAGTGAATCTTTCAGGTGGTCTTCAGGAGAATTCTCTCTGGGATTTAGGGATCTTTCTAAAGTGTATTGTTTGGCTTCTCTGTTTCTTGAAGCTCTTGCTTTTTACTCAAGGAAAAACTGGTGCAGCAGCAGCAGCAATGTTTGCTGGTTCTGAAGCCCTTCATCTTGGGAGGAGCTGCCAGGCTCAAGCCTTGGCCAAGATAAATAGAAAGTTCTGTTAAAATTCAGGCAGGTGGAGAATGGGTGTTGACAGATACGAGGTCCAGATGAGATTTGATTGTGTACTCCTTGAAGTGATGTCTCTCAGAACTGCTGGGTCAAATCCTAGTTGTGTAACTTACCTGAAAGAACAACAACAACAAAAAAGAAGCTAAACTGGCATTTTTCTTCTCTCAACCTAAAGACTTCCCACTGGAACATGGCACTGGTTCTCATCCACAGGCATTGAGGGCTGAAGCTTGATTTACTTTTGAAAAATTGTTGTTTGTGTTTTGCAGAAAGGGTGAGCTACTAAATACTCTTACACTTTCTATTACAATTTTATTTGGTCAGCTTTTTAAAACACCCTTAACAGGCAAATTAATCACACTGGTCTCTGAAGAAAAAAAAAACAAACCCAGCAGGTTTTTTTTTTCTAGAACACTTTTGATTGTGTTAGAATAGATTTCTCATCTCCCCAGGTGTTCCTAAGGTAGCTTGAATTCTTCTACTTTTGTATTTTTTTTTATACTCCCCAATCTTGTCTTTCCCTACAACGAGTGGAGCTGTAGAGTGGAGTGATAGGAGCAAAACATGAACACACAATATGAGCAAAAAAATTCTGCACTTAGTTACTTGGTGTCCCCACCTCCTCTGTCCTGCAGTGCCAGAGATGGTGTATGCAGCTTCCTGGTGCCTTTAATACTTTTGACTTTTTCCCAGCTGACTTTTTACTTTCTTGGCATCGTCTGTATGGACAGGACAGAAAAATGTCTGTAGTAGCTTTATTTGTTATTGTTCATCTGTTGTTTCAGCCATAGGTATGTGATGGTGATGGGGAGGCATTAGATTTTTGATTATTTAATAGCTTTAAAATATGTAGCTCTTTGGCCAAATACGTCTGCTGTAATAAAATTATTACCAGGCTCATTTTAAGGGATGATTTTGTACTTCAGCTGATTTCATGTTATATTTAATTTGAAAAAAGCAAGGCTTGCCTTGAGCCCTGAGGTTTATGTGTGACTGGACATCATTTTACATGAAAGGGAAAAAATGCAACATTTTTGTTCCCCTTAGCCATACATCATATTCTTCTTTTTCTGGACTGTCTATAGAACAATGTAGGCAGCCACTTGAACTTTTTTTTTTTTTTTTTAGGATGTTAAGTGCTCAGCTGTGTAGGTAATGATGATTGTGCAGAATGGAGCATTGCTTGTGTAGTCATTGCTAATAGCTCCCCCTCGTTGAATCAATTTGTACTGTGTTTTTTTTTTTTTCCTTCAGATGTCAGGGATATGGTTTGGTGTAGATATTATTTCATCCATTTTGCCCCAGGAAAAACATTAGTAATTTATAAATAAAATACAAATAAAAATAGAAGTTGAATGCGGATTTTTCACAACAAAGACACCACTAATTTGTATGGATGGGAGGGCTTGCAGAAAACTGGTTGTGAAATTTTAAAAAAATTATTTTATTTATTTTTTCCCAGCTGTGAAACAGAAATGGACTATATCCACAGTATGTAATAATAAAAAAAAAGCATAATCCAAAATTTTTATCTATTGTGTCAGTGGGATTTGGGAAGAGTTCTCAATTGTTTTTTTCTCCCCCTTTTTCTGGAGTGGGAATGAAACTGGGTGAGTCGTGAAGGCAGCTTGTTGAGGTCTTACTGACCATCCAGTATAGTGAATATGAAAACTATTAATTCTTGCAAGACCTTTCTAATTCTGTATCTGATTTTCCATTTGATTTTAATGCTGTTATTTAGGCTATCTGTTATCTTCTGATTATTTTAGAGTGACAGATTCCTTAGCTATCCCTGGTGGCAGATCCTCAGGTATTTTTTTTTTTAATAATTTTTTTTTTAGGTATTATTTTATTATTAGGTATTTTCCTTTAGGTATTTTCTCTAGGTTTTGTTTACTTGTGGACTCCTTGCTGTCTACAGTTCAGAAACACTGGGAAGCTGTCTGTGTTGATTTTCTACAATATTTTCTGAATGGTGTGGAATAGCTCCTAAAATCAGTTGTTTTCAGAGTATTGCCTATTTCTAAGCTCTTCAAGAGCTGCAAAATAACAGGGAGTTAGGTGTCTAATGCAAAGGATCCACTGACAGACTTGGGGTAGAATGGGATGGCAAGTGTGAAATCATATTCCCAGCTGAAAGTCTCATCAGTTCTTAGCTGAGTAAGTGCTCGAGCAAAAAGAGGAAAAATCTTTATTTCATCGTAATTGAAAATAGAAACTGGAAAGTAAAGCTCAGGATGTCTACCAGCAGCTGCAGAAAGAGTATGTAAAGCCTGGTAAATTATTGATTAATGTGTTCAGAAGGAGATTTGGTGTGATAGGTGTTTGACCTGGTCCAGCTGTGGGCCCTGGGCAGATCCAGGAGCTGTGGTGTCCCATGCAGCCCCACTCTTCTGTCCCAACCCTGTTTCTTCCAGGCCTAAGCAGAAGGTTCAGTTACAGAGGGTGGTGCAAGGTTTCACTTGAGAAGGTGATAAAACAAAAGAACACTCCTTACTAGAAGAAACTCAAGAGGAAAGACTTTGGAAAATGGTCCCCACTCCTCTTTTTGAGTCAAGTAGTTCACTTCTGGGGGTGGCCAGCAACAGGACTGAGAACTTGGCAACTGGAAAAGGACTGACTGCTTTCTGGCCATGGATTTCTGCTGGAGTTTCCCTCCCTGCCCTCCAGCAACAATTGGCTGATTATTGATCTGCTCGTGCCTAAAAGCTTAGAAACACTGGGAGGATTAGAAAACTGTGCCTCTGACCCCAAATGCATTGAGTACATATATATTCTTCTCCCTGTGATTTGGTTCTGATGGAAATTTATGGTGCTGGTCATGTGAATGAAATTACAGGAGGGTGATTCTCAGTGCTTTTTGTATGTCTGGAAAAGCATATGGGATACACAAAGATGATTAAGTGAGCTGTATTAACTTGCTTACTTTGCAAAATTGTTCACCAATTATTAAGTTAGACTATGTAGACTCTATACATAGAAGGAAAAGTGGATAATGGTCCCAAGTAAACAAGAAATCCTTTATTTCTCTTAGGTGATCAGTCGAACAGAACAAGTCTGTGTGGGCTTGCTTTATATTTAAAGAAAAAAACCAAACCTTACCATCAATTCTTAGGCACTTGGGTTTTTTTGTGTCAGTCAAAATAATTTTTCAGCAGAGCATGAAAATGGAAGACAGAGAATCTGAATGGTTCTGCTTTAGAACCACACTGAAAGTTTTTTGTTTTATGTAAATAGAGATTGATGGAACATTTTACACAGAGTGCAGGTTTTTGACAAAAAGTATTGATGGTTGCTTTCAGTAAGTGTTACTGGAGATGACAGAACATTGCATTTTAAGATGAATTACAGTAGAAACTCCCTCTTTGGGAATGTCATACATTTTATTTCATCTGTTGTTTTGAGAAAGAATGACTAAAGTCATAAATACCACAGACTGATCTCTCTTTCCTTAACATCTTATAGATCTTGCATTAGTTTGCTGTGCTGAGCAGGAGTTACTCTAGAGGTGATTAGGTAGAGGCATAGTTTTTGCTAAAAATTTGCCCATACTTTGTGAGTTTTTAAGTGTTAACTCATCTTGATGCTAATCCTAAAGGAGTAGTCTTTTTGATTTTTGTATTGGCTCATGGTTAAACCTTCAGAAGAACAAAATACTTCATTTGATATATTCGGAGGCAAACTAAAAAAAAACAATTTAATAATGTCAGCCTGAGCTAGAGGGAGGGAATTAATTATCAGCTGCTGTATGGAGAGGATGATCCTCTACTGGTGTGAGAACTGAGGAAAATGCAGCAACTTGTGGAAGAAAAAAGGTTTTTCAATGTTCTGTGAATGGCCTAAAAATTCCAAGTGTGATATAGTCAACTCCAGGACAAGATTTAAACAGACACTTCAAGGGGACCTTAACCCATGAAATCATCCTATCCTGCAGCCAAAACCCCACCTTTCAACTCCTGAATAAATAGATTCTCATGACAGAATAATTCATCTCCAGTCATGAAAGTATCAGCTTTAAAGGACAGCTTGTAGAGACCCTGTGCTTGTTAGAGCCAGATCAGCAGCCCAGATGCCTTGGATGTAAACTCATGAAGGGAAGATTAATTTATCTGTCATCTTCTGCTTTGACAGTTGCTGTAAATCTGATTTAGCTCTGAGCAGAAATAGGGGGGACCTTGGAATTTAGAAGGGAGATCCTAACCAAACCTAACCTGCACTCTCTGAGCCTTGAAGAAACAAAATGTACTTACAGCCAGGGAGATTTTAAGTAATCTTCAGGCATAAAAATTTCAAAAGAAGTGGTGGGGAAGGGCTCTGGGTGGGGTGGTGCCCACTGGAGCTCTCCCTGGTGACCAGAAGTAGAAGCAAGGCTCTGAGTTCATTGATGGATGGCAACAGACAACTCCACAAACCAAGGCCTGTGCTTTTTTTTAAACAAAAGATATTGGCACTGGTTTTAGAGCTTTTTTTTTTTTTTTTCTTGCTTTGTTTTTCGTTTTTGAAAATTCATAAAGCTGTCAGGCTGATTTATTGTGGAATGGCTCTGTGCAGATTTTAAACATCTATGGCAGCACATTTGTGAAGTCTAAATGAAAACTCAAATAGTCATGACCTCACTGGAGATGGGCTGTTGTCTTCTGAGAGGAATCTTTTTTCTGTGGAAACAGAACAGGTGGTTAAAGCTAGGAAAACTTTTTCTTGTGAATGCTGCTTTGCTGGTGTCTTCTGCACTGTGGGAACTGGGCAATAGTCTGTTCCTTGCCTTCTTCCTTATTCCAAGCACTCCAAATCAAACAGAGTATAATAGCTGTGGAAATCTCATTTTCACTTTCATAGCAAAGAGTTGAAAATCAAACCTGTAACAGTGTTTTACAACCTGAGCTCCCTAGGGGTTGTTGGGGCTGTTTTTGCTAGGTTAGTCTGAGGACACCTGCAAATACTCTGCTGTCTGTGTTCAGTGCAGAGAAGGCTTTCATTTTTATGGAGGGCAGTTCCTGTTGGTTTATTCTGAATTCAGACTATGTAAAGCTTCTGAAAACCCACTGGCTGGAAGTTACCTTACCTGGAGCTCATGTCTCTGAATGCATATTCTGACTCTGCAGGACTGGATTGCAGTGAAATACAGGATTTCCATCCACCAGGGAGCTGGAAACTCTGCCTTTCCTGGGGATGAGGAGATGGCCTCTCTTCTAACTGCTTCTGTGTTGGGCTACAAATGAACCCCACTGAAAAATCACTGTTCTTTGGAAAGACAGAATAATAATGAGCTCCTTGCCTACTTCTTTCCTTCCCAGCCTGCCTCACCTGCTAGCTCAGGACTCACTCACATCTGATTTTGTAAGGCTGGTGGTGAGTTAGGGACATCCCCCCCATTTTGAGCTTTGAGTGGGTAAGCAAGAGCTGTTCTGCTGTTCCTCCCTGCAGATTGTAGGGGTCAGCCCAGAACTGCCAGAAGTTCCCTGTGTTAGCATGGATTTTTCCTTCTGGACAAGTGTGCAGCCTCTTGATTCATTGGAGGGACAACCAGTCTGCTTTTGCTCACTTTACAACTAGTCCAAGAGGGAACTGGTCTGAATTTGAATGAAATAAAAAGGGTTATATCTCCCCACAATGTTGAATTGAATTCATGAATGAGTGGCTGTATTAGCAGAAAAAAAAGTATAAGAATAATAGAATAATTTGTGTCTGTATGTTTTAATCCCCTTGCATTAAAAAAACCAAACCAAACCAACAACAAAAAAAAGAAGACTGGAGAATTATCCTGCTGCCTTTTCTAGCAAGACAATATTTAAATTGAAATCATTTAAAAAAATCTAAACTCCTGTTTTTTCAGGTGTGGATATTAGTTGTTGAAAAAGTCAAGTGTAGGTAGATTTGATACCAAGTTATTTACTTCTTTTCTATGGATTACTGTTGGCTTAATTTCTAATGGCTTAATGTTACACCCGAGGTACAAACTGACAGAAACACACAAATCTTTCTCCAATTTTCAGCAAAGTTCTCACCTTGATTTTTTTTTTTTTTTTACATCCTTTGGGCAGATGAAAGTAGTTTTCTGTGCTGTGATGCTGCAGACAGACATCGTTTCAGGGAAGTGTGGCTTCACTTTTATAATGGGACAGGAATTTTTCAAAAGCAACTGAATTCTAGAAGACAATACACACTAGACATCTCTCTAAGGCAAATGTATTTACATAAATTATTTTTTCCTGCTGGATAATTTCAGATATTTTGAGCAGAAGATTAAAACAAAAGGCGAAAAAATACTTTGCACAATATTTCTAAACCTTTTTTTTTTTTTTCTTTTTCACTTTTAAAGGCCCAGTAGGGAGCCATGGGAAATGTATTTTTGTCTGAGATTGTAGGAGGAATACATATTGTTTGTTTAAGGCATCAGGTATTGAGAAATGGCAGGGTGAAAAGTTTGACCTGAACTGCCAGATCTGATCTGCAAGGGGGTAATTGAGTTGCCATGTTTTTTTTTATCCTCAGTTTAAATCAAGTTTTGCTCTAGCCCATTTAAGTGTCAGACTGGTAGCAAAACTTGACAACTTCAGGGTGCAAGCTTGCTTTTGATCAGGATTTACATGCAAATCATTTTTGCCTTGAACTGTCAGCTCCTGTTTTGACACTGGGAGGGGAGGTCCCCCCATTTCTTGGAGTCTTTGCTTCTCCAGCTCTGGGGGTGATGGTCAATGCTGGTAGTTGGAGTCTGGAAGAAAATTATTGTGGTAATACGGTGGTTAAACTTTTTATAGTTATCTGCTTATTTTTTCTACTCCTTTTCCTGTCAGTCAGCTGTTGCAGCTGGGCTTCTAATCTCCTTTTTTCTGCCTAGGAGAAAATCTAACAATAATCCTGAGTTTGATGTCAGAGAGAAACCAGAGAATTGGGGTAGAGGGTCACCAGTGTACTGGGGAATGGGTTTAAGCTGCAAAACACCACAAAGGATGCTGACAGTCCACATTTTCCTGGGCTTTAAACAAAGTCTTTGGTAAGTTTAAAGAATCTTCTCCTTGCATGACTAAACCTATTGATGGTTTAGAGAAAAAGCTGCCTTAGAAGGCTTAAGACTGAACCTCCTTTCCAATTTTACTGAAAACCTTAAGATGTTAAAATTTTACATTGTATAATTGGAAAAAAATTACAGAGAGGCCCATGAGCTCTGAATAAAGCATGTGAATGAACAGCATGTCTTCTTTTTGTGGCCATGCCTAGTAGAACTTCTGTATAATATACCTTTTAGATTAATTTAATTTCCATTTACACTTTGCATCTGGAGCTAATCTTTCAAGAAAGTCCCACACAGGAAAGCAA
The DNA here is from genome assembly GCA_038090715.1 of Florisuga fusca. Classification (NCBI taxonomy): domain Eukaryota; kingdom Metazoa; phylum Chordata; class Aves; order Apodiformes; family Trochilidae; genus Florisuga; species Florisuga fusca. The sequence continues at coordinate 25,871,942 of JAAWXA010000010.1, read as the reverse complement.
ACTACTGAACCAAAACCTGTAATTGAATACTTCAGTGTTCCTAAAAATAAAACCAACTTCAGAAATGGACTGGTGAGACTTGATTAAAAAGCCTAAAATTGCTCTTACATTAAATGAAGCACACGGTGCAAGAAGTTGCATCTTGCATGTGTTGTTGCTGTTCTGTTTTCTAGTTAAACCAATTTTTCTTGGTACTGTGAGGAGAGCAGGGACATCAAACTCACTGCTTTGCTGAGGTGGCAGGCAGTGTCATGTTTGATAATCTCCATATGAAAGCATTACCTTTAAAGTCAGGATTTGGAGATGGAATCTGCTTCAGCTGTCTCGGACTTGATTTTAGCAGACAAAAACCTGAATATATGCTAACATGTGCTGTGAAATTTTAATTGAATTGTTAATGACACTTGGGAGTGACACAACATGTGAGGAACTTCCAAGAACCCATCATGGGAAGCCCTTTTTCTTACTGTTACAAAACAGAAGACACTGGGAACTTGACAAGTCCAAGTGTCTGAGGCCAGGGGAATAATTGATAGCAGGCTGCCTGTATCCAAGGTCCTTTAGCAGTAATTGCAAGCAGGATCTGACTCTCTGATCTCACCAGTGGTATCCACCATGCCAAAACGACCAGGCTTTGACAGATTGCTTTCCTACAGTAATAACTTAGGCATGTTCCCTTTCTCACATGAGGCCACACATCCCTCCCACTGGAGAAAATGAGTTGAAAATGAGTTGCTTCTTTTTTTTTTTTTTTTTTTAACAGGGCACTGTTAAAATAACTCTCTTCCATTATATAAGCCCAGTAGTGCCAGGGGACTAAATTTATATGGTTATAAACAAGAGATATTACTTTAGAATCCCACAATGTATTTCTGTAGGATTTCAAATGTTTTGAAAATAACGTGTGGGGTTTTTTCCTCTTCTTGCTCTTAAAAGAGACCCAAAATGACACATTTTACATTTAATTGCTTTCATCTTTCTCTGATTTTTATAAACTGAGTGCTGACTTGTACTCAGATTTATATCTTGGATGAATCCAAGTCCCCCGAGGGGAACTTAAGACTATTATTTATTCTGCATAGGTTGAAATGAGACCTATTTTATTTGAGGTTTTTAAAGTCTCCCACTGTGTTTGGTCCCGGGTATATTTTTGTAACTTTAATGTGTTGTTTAGGCTTTTTTGTGTGTTCTTTTTTCTTTTTTTTTCTTTTTTTTTTCTCTCTCTTTTTTCCTCTTCCCTTCCCCCCCCACCTCCCCTTACTTTATTTCCCAGGATGTAATTTTGTCTGTAAACTTAGACTGGAAGCTGCAACGTCCTGGATGATGTATAGCAGTTCTGGATTTACACTCCTTTTAGTGACAGGGTTTTACTAATTCTGATATAAGGACCCCTGTGTGCTACTCTATGGTGGTCTGTGTTCTCTGGCATAGTTAAAAGCCTGGCAGCTCCACCCTGTAGCTGTCTAAACAAGGTTTCTCACCAGGCACTAACATCAAAAGAACTACAGTAACTCAGGCTACAGGAAATAGTAACCAGAATATTAACTTTATAAAAACTCAACATCTATTACCATGACTGGCACTCTCACTAATGCATGCAAACCTCTAGGAAGGTGAAGGTATCTTTCCAGAAGGTTGGATGGTTTTATAACTTTCAACTGCAAATAAAAACTGGGAAGAATGGAAGGTTCTTATCTCTGCAGATAAATTGTATGCAGGTAGGATAGGTATGGTGGGTGCATGGCACCTTGTTAGTTACTCCGTGCTGCTTTGGGATAAAGGCCTTGAAGGCAGATGCTACCTTCTTTAGCAAAGGTAAGAAAATTGGCATGGGAAGTCATGTGGTTTTTGCTTGTTAACTCCAAAATATTTGGCAGCCTGCAGACAAATTCAGGCATCTGCCTGTCAGTGCCATTGGAGCCAGTGAGGAGGTTCTTGCACAGATTCATGATGACACTGGGGCTCCAGTCCTGTGGACTTGCTACAGGATGTAAAGAGCTAACTTGAATTTTTTTTTATTTTCTATGAGGAATTGTGGGCCATATACTTGTCCTTTTTTTCTTTTTTCTTTTTTTTTTTTTACACTCCTTTTTCTCCCTTGACTTAATCTCACATTTTTTCTCTCTGTAGACAATAATTTGAAAATGATGAGCAGAAAGCTTCAATCTGTGAATGCACTGCTCTAGAGTGAGCTTGCTTGCTTCAATTACATGAGTTCAAGTGAAGAGGACTTGTTCACCCATACACCTGATGGATCATGTAGCTTTCTCCTAAACTTCTACAAAGTTTAGGGATCGTGTGAAGGCTTTTTGAGGATAGTCCTAGAGCTTTGACTTGCTTTGGCTGTGCTATATAAATCTTTATTTGAAAGTAAGGTGGAAAAATACAGACTGAAAATCAAGCTAGGGTATTAAAAATAACTTAACTTTTGGGGTCAAGCCCAATTCATTAAAATGAGAAAAGCAGAAGGGAGAGTAAGACTTGGCACTGGTGTTGCAATAATGATTTATCTGCACCTTGAGCCCATCCTTTGGACAGACCTTTGTTTGAACTGCAGCTGGCTTGGGTTATGTATGACCTGCTGGGAGCTGAGGTTGTAATGAAAAACAGTTATTGTTTCAAATTACTCAAAAGAAGAAGTGCCTATTTTATCAAGGGCTCTTTTTAATTTGGCACATGCTAAGACTTTAAATATTAATTTTTTCTCCATCAGTCACATCTTATCTTATAAGAAGTTAAATACAGTGATGAAATATTGTGTGTTTTCCTTCAAGCATGCTGAGGACAAACTCTTCTCTCGAGAGTGGATGTCAGGAGATCTTCTCATGAATTACTGGAGTTATTTGTTGAGGTTTTTCATCACTGGGTTTCAAAATTCTTCTTGAATCAAGATTGAGTTTCCTCATTTTGCAGACTAGCTCATGATAGGTTTACAAACAGAAAAGTGAGAGGAAAAAATAAAGGTTTAAAAAAAAAACAAACAAAACAACCCAAACCAAAAAAAACCCCAGCCTCTAATAATTCTTTCATTGCTTAAAATAAATTTAAGATGGAATGGTGACTGACTTGAGTTATTCCAGTTTTCCTTCTTTTGGATATGACCCTACTTTTTGTCAATGTAATCTGTATGCTCAGACCTGTACGAGACAAACATAGCTGCTCTCTTGTTCACTCTGCACAGCTAAAGATGAAATAATACCAGTTTGGGGAAAACCTGAAGGTGGTGATAACTTAAACTGTGTCTTTTTATGTTTTTTACCAAATAGCAGAACTCAGATGCTCAAGAAAAATGAAAGTGCAAAAATAAGATGAATTCATATATATAATTGTTTTTGTTGTTGTAAAGTCTGTGATTTTCTGAGACACTTGAACAAAGTGCTTCTGTTCCTTAGGCACAAATAACCTACTCTTTGAAGTTGTTTGTCTGTTAATCCTCTAAGAGTGTGGACTTAGTGCAGAGGGCATCAATTCTAATAACAGATTTCTTGTAATCTCAAACCATTAGTGGAGAGGAGAGGTGCTGATTCATACAGAGCCAGCTGTAAGAACCAGGACAAGTATTAAACCACTTGGATTATTTATGCATTGCATTAACTGTGTGGTGCTAGTGCTGAAGCCTGAATTAAATTCCTTGGCATTATTTCTCTTTCCATTGTTCTTGCAGTTGCTGTTTCCTAATCTCATGAACATCCTAGCTCCTGTTTTAGGATACTAAAAAACCTTAAACATGACTAATAATTTAGTCCTGATGATCTGTTCAGTAGTTATGGAAACCTAATGTTTTCAAATCCAATTGGATTGTCCTTTCATTTTGCTATTTTTAACGTGGGAAGGGTGGAAAACAAGCATCAGAATTATTCTCTGTAGATGATGGAGGAAAGGCAGAGGTTTAACATCGAGGCACTTTCAGAGAACAGGAGGAGGTTATCACTTGTAGGCCAGGGAAAGGGACGTGTAGTAAGTAGTTCTTCCCAATGTTCTTCAAGGACAGTGCTGACAATCCCCTCTTTCCACACTTCCCCAAATATATTTGTCCTTGTACAAATGTAGCACTGGCCTACATACTGCCTGGTTATGCATCTTCTCTCATTACTTTAATCCACAATTAAATAACCTGTTTATAATAACCTCTTTCCACAGCAGGAAGAAATTGAATCTAGTGCTGAAAAAGACATCAGGAAAAGAAGGAGCATTGTTCCTTTTGTTTTATGTAAGCTGGGAAGTTTGGCTGGGTAGGATGTGAAGCTGAAATCTGATTTTTTTTTTTTTTTTAGATGTTGGCATATCATATAAACATTGAAGACCTGGTGCAAGATGAGTCCATGAAATTCTGTTTTAATCTCCTCAGCAGGGCAAGCTTTTTGCACCACAGTGTTCTCTCTTGGGTCTTGGTTAGCCCTGTGCCTTGTTCAGTTTGCTTTTTCTCAAACATTACTGGAAAATGTAGCAGCTCATGAATACTGGGGAAGCATTAAAATATTTGTTGGGATTTTTGTGGTGCTGAAGCATCACATTCTAAGCTAAATATTTGGAGATGTATGGAAGGAAGCATGTTCAGTACAACTTGAGTTCAGTGCTGGTACAGAGAGCTAGGACAGCTGGTAGTGCAAGTTCTTGCCATGTTTTTACAAGAGTGTGATCTAAGCAGAGAGACTACATTTAGTCATGCACTGACTTCTTTATTTTCACTGCATTAAAAACATGAGCTTTAGGGATGTAATGTGTCCCTTGTTAAATGGAATGTTGGCAGTGCTTGCAGGCATTATATGTATACTTTGATTTCTTTCCCCTATAAAATCTGTAATATTTCTTCAAAGTGGCTTAACTTCCTTCCTGTTTTATTGGTGGGTTAAAACTGCACAGGTTTGTTCATTTTAAGCAGGTTAGTTAAGTATCAGTGGACTTCTGTTAGGTTGGACTAATTACACAGTTTGTAGAGGCTGTGCTGTTTTATCATTTATTTCATAAGATGCCATTACAAACACAAGATATATCTGTATGAGGCACATGAGTCCAGGTTGTATTGCACATAATACCAAGAACAAAGGAGAAATTATAATAACTGGAATTTACTGTAGACATATGAGACAGAGGCAGTCAGGCAAACCTGGTTGTAAACTTACAAGCAGTTGTAAAAAGTGCCAGTCATAGCTTTGTCTACTGCACTTCCCATGCTGGAAAGTATTGAGCTGTTTTTTCTGCATCTTTGGGAGAAGAGGGTATTTTCATCTAACTGCAAGGTGGCTTCCCAAATACACTTCATCTTTTTTCACTTTGGTTTCTGTAACATTTAAAACTTGACACTAAGCCTCAGTATTTACCCTCCTGTCAGTGGTTTTTACTAGGGCTCACTTCATTAGGAGATATATTTGAAATCAGTATATTGATCTAAATTAACAGTCTGTTGATCTACTAATCAAAGAACTTCTTAGTGAGGAGCACTGGTGACATTAATTTCCTTGTATCTGTGTAATTTTTTATTTCCCAAGATTTTTTTTTTTTTTAAGAACAGTGACTCCAACGTGCTGTTCAAAAGTGTAGTCACCAGTGTCCTTGTCCTTGTGTTGGGGATGCTTCTGCCATTTATGGCATAAATAATGACAGGCTTTGAGCAAAATTTAGGTGGGATTTCTGGGTTTACTTGTCTTTTGGATCACCATTATCATTGTAGGAACTGGGACTACAACTACTGCCTCCTACACTGTACTTTTCAGTATTAAGTGACTCAGAAAATTAACAATGGGCTCTTAAGACCTGTTCTGTTTCACTTTGAGGTGAATTTTCTTGTTTCAAGGGCTTTCTCACCGTAAGAATCCTGTCTTTGGATTTTCTTACCATGTCTTTTGTCTCAGCAGAAGTGCTGAGAAGATGGAAGTATTCGCTTAGAGAATAAACAGCCTGATTTAAATATGATTTTTTGTTTCCACCCTGAGAACTGAAAGCAGAGCAGCACATTCTTTTGTTCAGGCACAATGTGATTGTTATAGTATTTTTTGCATTAATTCATGGAGGGGCACTTGCCTAAATTGCTTTCTGTCTCTTTGATCCTGGTGACAGTTTGACTGCATTAGTGAGAGTGTATTGGTTAATCCTTTGCTTAACTTGTTCATTTTGGCACAGCCAGGGGCCTTTCCAAAGATAATCTGTCAGCATAGACTAAATCCTAATCAAACAGGCCAAAAGAGGAACTGGGAGATGTGTTGTAGGCTGAAGAGCTCCTTCTGGGACTGGGTATTTTTTTGTCTGTTCTGAAAATTTCAGCATGCGTGGACACTCTCAGGGCTTTTGCATCCTCTTTGAACACACTGGTTAAAAGACACATTTCAAATGCTGTAAATGCTGTACATCTGCTTTGCTACCAGGAGCTGGGTTTGGTAGAGGCCTGGGTGTTTTCAGTCCTTTTAGTGATTTAGTATTGAATTCAATTAATTAATGAGATGAATTAATAATTCATCTCGGTTTCTAGTTTCAGAAGGTCAAAACCTGTTGAAGACAGAAATCTTTCACATGAAAAATATGGTCTCTAAAAAACCTGGTCACATGTGGATGGCTAAGTTTCTAAGCCAAAATACTTCTTTTTCACTGCAAGTAACTGCAATAGGAAACTTGTCCAAAATGGGAGAGGTGTTGTAGGCTGAAGAGCTCCTTCTGGGACTAGGTATAGAAAATTCTATGATTTTCTATGAATTTTAGGTCTAGGTTACTTTTAAAGCTGATCCTGACTCTAATGGATTGCCACCAATAAATCCCAGTTTTTCCACCTTGAAGAAGCTTCATTTAATCAGGAGAGACTTCAAGTAACAGTGAGTATCCTTGACTACCCAGCATAAAATCAATGGGTGTACATTCATCTGCTTTTGCAAAATAAATTGGAAAAAGGAAGATCAGGAGAGGTCTTTTCTTCCTCAAAAATAAAAGTCTTATCCTGATATTATTTATTATTATTATAATTAAAGATACAGTCAAAGCTGTTCTTTCAGAATTGAAGCGTTTCAGTTTCCTTGCAGAATGGTGCTTAAAAGGTGCTTATTAAAGTACAAGTGGATGGAAACCTGAGGTTGTTTTTTTTTTTTCCCCTTGTCAGTTCAGCAATCAAGTGTAATAAGAGCTGATGTAAAATTTTCATACATTTTAAGGCTTTTTTTATTATCTTTATGCTACTTGGAACACCTTCCATTTTTAGTTCACTTGACAAGCATATGGGGATATTCTTTATACAGATAAAACAAGCTTAAATAAAGTTGTTAAAAGTGCCTGCAAGTCAATTGCTTGTGTTCCTTTTCCCTTACTTCTCCTTCCCCCTACACGTACCATGATTAAACTGAATATTATGATATAGTTCATGCTATAGTTCATCCTATCAAACTTATCACTGTCAGCTCAGCCAAAACAATTTCACTTTCTACAGTCTTGTGCTCCTCAACCACGTAGTGGGATTGTGGCAAACATGGGATGCCCAAATGGAGATGCAAATGTGATTTGTCTGTCTTCCCCTGTTTCTGCTCACCCAGTTTTTCACTTGGCTCCAAGTTTTTCGTTGAGACTTCATGGATACCTTAGGACTGGGCCAAAATATTCTGTGGAGGTGTACTGATGAGCTAGCACATTATTTAGTTACCCTAAATAATAGACCACAGGAGTTTTTGGGTGAAAAAACCCACACCCTAAACAGCCTGAAAACCTAACTACATTATTACCTTTTAAGCATCTAAATGCTGAATGTCTAATCAACAAGGTCTGTCCAGGCTGGTAGAAGGAGAGGGGAAAGTGAACAAAATACTGTCTGGCTTATTTTCGTTGAATATTTGCTTGGAACTGCCTTTTTTTTAACCTATTTTTTCCCCCAAAATTATTTTCTTAGCATAGAGAGGGAATTCCAGTTTCAGAGAGTTCATCTTTCTCTTTCCAAGACTTAGGGAGAGTGGATTAAACCACAAAGTCTTTGGACAAAATCTTTTGAATGTTACAGCATTATTCTCTATAGTCCTAGTGCAAAGCTGCTAGTGGGTGATTTCAGAAGGGAATACTCCAGGGTTTTCTGCCCTGATTTTAACATGGTGTGCTGGCTCATGCTTGATCTATTGGATGGATATTATACACCTGAATTTTAGGCACCTGTTTCCAAAACCTGTAGTATGTTAATAATCCTAGTGAGGCAGTGATATGTTTGACAGGTTGTTGTTCTATCCTTTGGCATGCTGTTTTAATTCTTCCTCCCACCTGCATTGTCTCCAGTTTTAAATTTTTATTGCATTACACTATTTGGTGTTTATCTTAGTTTATCTTCTTTTTAATCAATTGGGAGTACTGGACTCATGAATATGAATTTCATCTATTGGCCTGCTCCTCAGATTTGACAAATAATTAGATTTTTTGGGGGTGTGTTTAAATACACCAGCCTGAGAAAAGTTTTGGATGATCACAGGTATCTGTCTCTGAAATTTCTGTCAGCACATAAGTGTTTTGGGATACATAAACTCTGGGCTACACAAACTCAGAGTTAGGTTTGCAATGTGCATCATCAAATTATGCCTCCTGTTTGAAGCAGTCGGAATAAATCCTCACCCTTCAGTCAGAACAGTGAGTGGCAGTTTTCTGTCTGGGCATAGGAATTCTCTTGGGCTTTTTCATATGGTGGCAATTATTTCCCTGGCTGTGTTAGCATGACTGTGAAGTCAAGCAAGTAATAAATGAGAAGGATGGAGCTGAAGATGCAGAGTTTCAGCCTAACTAAACTCTTCTGAACCAAGCAGTCGTGTATATGTGAGGCTAAAGGAAGGTAAATAATTGTTTCCCTAACGTGGTGCAAGTCAAGGTAGTGTGCTGTGACACTTTGGGTAGCTCCTACCTTAACAGGTAAAAGAAGAAATGTGCATGGCAGGATTCAGATTGACTGCAGCAGGAGGTTATTAATGGGCAACAAGGCTCTGAGAGGAACTGCTGACAAGGTGGTAATGAGATTAGCACTTGGAGATTTTTTTTTTTATTATTAACAAGTAGCCAAAGAATCATTTGGGCATGTCAGAAGATAATGATGGAAATTAAGGGACAGCATGGAACCTTTGGGTAGCAGATCATACACCTTGTGCTCTGAAGGGTAACTTCCAGCTTAACTGAGTCATCTCTTTTTGCGTATGAAATAGCTGAATATGATGATATTAGTTAAAGATAACAAGAGTGAATGTGTTATAACATTTATATATCTGTGTTAGCAATTCAAGGATGTTGCAGTGCAATAGCTCACCTTGGACATGGAGCACTTGCTCACTTTGAACAACTGTGTCCACCAGTAGTTGTATCAGCCTGAAAAAAATTTGTTTTTTCATGGAGCTCTGTGCTAGGACTGAGGATCTGCGTTATCTTTTCTCAGTTAGCATCTGTTCCTTGTTGGGATGTCTGTCTTGGTGCATAAAACCAATAACTTCTGGGGTAAGAGAGTGGGAAATGGGTATGAATGGAAGGAGGTGTCTGAGGCTTAAAGGAAGGAGTGGGAAATGAGCAAAATGGAGACAGCTAGAAATTATTTCACTGTGTGAATGCTTGAGAGAACTAGAGAGTGGCAAGAAGTTCAAGACTGTAAGAATAAAAACATGTGAAAGGGAACGGACAAAATCATCCTGAAGAGTTTATTTTGGGTCTGGGAAATAGTCCATTAGTTTCTGGGCAGAACCTGTAAGAGAAATGAATCTGGTAAAGCAAACAGCTCTGTAGGCATGATCCTGGTGGGAAGAGCAGGAGTGAGGAGGCCAAGCCTAAGAAGGAGAACAAACAAGACTGAGAAAAGAAAGCAATGAACCTGACTATGATAAGTAGTTAGGTTGCTTGTCTGAAGTTGGTTTGGCATTTTTCTTATTTCAGTGTTGTTCTGGCAGATGTCAAGCTTTAATTTTCATGATGGCTCTTCAGGAATAAGTGGGAGAAGGAAATGAATTATTATTTTCAATGGTCTTTTAATATTATTAGCTACAAAGGTATTTTATAAATGCATTTAATTGACTGTTTCATTGACATTAATCCCACTTGACAAGGAAATCTGATAAGAATGTTGCCATAATTTTGCATTTGACCAAGTTAAAACATCTGAATATTTATCACCGTGCTCTAAATTGGCTTGGAGGCTTTTTCCTCGGGGCTTACATCGATGCAATTACTCAGGTTGTACGGATGTGAGCGGCAGCACAGCTGTGCAGATTGGCATGATTTAACCCTCCTCCAGATCAAAATAATTTGGAGGTGTAACTGATAGGAACGCTTACTTTTTATGTCTAATTACAGTTGGGATGGCTGTTCTCCACAGAAAACAAATCTGACTTTGCAGCAGGCTTTGGGGTTGCAGGTCACAGAAGTGCTCTTGAAACAACCGCTCAAAGTTTGGCGCGATCAAAGAAGATTTCAGGAGTTTGGAACTTCCCAGCCTGAGGATAGCAGAAATGCTCCAGGTGCTGGGTCCCAGCACTTGGCTACCATCACTTTCTTCTCTTTGGATGCAACGTGGGCTTTAATTATGTTCGTGTGCTTGCTAAGTATCAGTGGCACATGCTGCTGTCATCCTCTTTGGGGTTTTTTGGGGGGAAAGGGGGTTTAGAGTCTCACAGTACTCTGCTCTAACTTCTAGTGGTCTTGAAGTCTCCATTCTTTGGATGTTGCTGGTTTTTTTTTCAGCAGCTGATAGCTCAGTGTTAGAAGGAAATTGGCAGTTCCAGCACATCAGAGATATGACTGCCTCCCTACCTTTATATTAATATATCTCTAATCATTAAGAAAATGAAAGAAAAGGAAAAATGGGAGCCATTCTGAAGTCAAGAATAATGGCTGTGCTTTACCAGCACTGTTTCCATGACATGGCAGAGCTTGCTTGTTTGTGTCTCAGCCTTTCCTGTTATTCAACCAAGTAAAATGGTTGTCAGTCTGTTTTAAGCAAAGAAAATTGCACTGGGCTTTTCTGGAGTATTGGTCGGCTTAGGTATGTCAAGCTGCTTCTTTGGATGGTAATAATAGATTTGTGCTCCAGCAGTATCTCTGACACACTTGACTAGTTTTAAAGTTTACTTTGATCCCCCCCATTGCTTCTCTGAAAAGCAAGTTGCTACCTGTACCTGGAATGCAAAGATGCAATCCAATTTTTCCTTTTAAAAAGCATTTTTTAGAAGAGAAGAGATCTGATTTGGAATAGTTGATTTGTATTTCACTCCGGTCTTTCTTTGCTAATTCCTCTCTTAGAGGTATATGAGAGTAGCTTGAAATATTTTATCAGTAACAATATATTAGCAGGGAAAACGATCAACCTGGGGCACTGGTTCTCATAATTCCTTTTTAGATCACTTCTATTTTTTTTTTTAGCCAGTTTTTACAAACCAAATGTTAATGCATATGCTTGATTGCCAACCACCTCTGGGCATCAAACCTGTTTTTTCTTGAGTGCAATAAGTGATTATCCAACTCATGCTGCTCAGAAAAAGAGGTTTTGTTTTAATAAGCAGTTTGCAGTTTGGCACACAATGCTGAGGAAAGCAACATTATCTCCAGCAGTAAACTCTGCAGTCATTGCAAAGCTTGACAAGAAAATGATTGAGTCTGTTTGTTATACCTTTGTGGGGCTGCCACTGCTGCTGATGGAAATGTTGCTGTTTATTCAGCAATGCAATAACACTTTCTGTAATTTATGGATGCACATTCCCCAGATTACTAAAGGTAATATTGTTGACTAAAGGAAAGTATACGAATGGATAGTTTCAGTTGTTCCTGTCCTTATAAAAGTGATTGACTGTTCACTTTGCACAGGGAAGAATTTGCACAGGCTCTTTCCCTCTTAACAATTACAGATTTCCCTTCCACTGACAGTTACAAATAACACAGAGGGTTCTAAGTGGCAAAAATATACTCACTTCCCAAGGGCCAAGGGCCAAAATCCTAGAAGTGCTGGTACTTGCCCCTCCCAGGTTGTGCTTGTACTATTGAGCAGCCCTGTTCCATCAGCAGCAAGTTCTGTCCCTCTATGCAAGGGAGTGAAGACTTGTATTTCTACACATAGAAAGGGTTGGAAAGTTGAGGGCAGTGTCCATGTCTGTCTCTCCCCACCACATTTTCTGGGAACTAAAACATCTTCATGTGGGGCCCCATGTCTGCTAAGCAAGGCCTGTGGAATTCACATAGAAAAAAAAATATCCGTGTAGTAGTTATGGTTACAAAATCTGGGGAAGCAGGCAACTCCACCAGTGCTACAATTCAAGCCTTTAAGAAGTTTGTTTTGTGTTCTCTGTTTTGTCCCCTCCTCAGTGATGGTTCAGGTACAGGGCTTCAGGTGCCTTAGAGCCCCTCAATCTCTCTCATTTTATGAGAAGTTTTCTAAACCCTACTTGCATCCTAAACCCTACATATCCTACTATAAAAGTGATGTTGTTCCTTGCTAAGAATATTAGGAGTAAAGGAAGATTTGAAGAAATAAAAAGCAAAAAGATTGCAAGCTGCTGAACACGTTTGTGTTTCAGTAAAACACCACAAATAACTTTTTCTGCTTGTAATTGCATGCATAATTTCATTAACATTTTTTTCAGGTTTAAAGACACCTGATTTGGTCCCTCTTAAAGCATCTCCTGTGGTACTTGGGAGATGATCTTCTGGGGAGTTCTGAGAGTAACTTTGAAAAGGCAAAACTTTAAACATCGTGTCGGTTTCCTTATCACTGCGGAGTCTTCATGCAAATTCTTATCCTGTAAATTCCTTTCCAAAAGACCTTTTCAGAATGACTGAATTCCCCTTTATAGCCTTTCCTAAGGCTTAGCAGTAAACGCTCTACTTTGCTTTTCCATAACACTGCTTATGGAAACACTGAACACTTTGCATTTTACTTCATGTCGCTGTGGATTTCCACCAGAGCTGGATGGCAGAATGCAGCCTGAAAAGCCTTCCTGGTTTCTGAAATTGCCATTTTGCTTTTTTAACAACTCAGCAAGGAAAAATAAAACCAAACAACAGCCAAAAAACCCCAAACAAGCAACCAAAAAACAAAAAACCCCAACCCACTCCTCCTGAACTTCTATCAGCAAGAGTGGCATTGACTAACAGCCCCAGTGTAATGGATGCATAACAGCATTGCAATCTGGGATATTGTTTAAATACCGTAAAAAGCCTTGCTCATTTACTCTGTCTGAGCACTGCAGAGAAAAATGGTGTGGTAATCCTGCCATAGCAGGTGGTACTACTTTCATATCAGTATAAAATGAAATTCTGTGGATGCAGGTTTTTTCTTTTTTTTTTTCTTTCTTTTCTTGTTCGCTCTTTTTAATCTTTAAATAAGACGATTGGTAGCCTGTTGGCAAGAAAATGGGCCCTGAATTTTTATTCAAAGTTATACAAGGATGATAGTTGGAATTTTTGGCAGGAGGCAAGCCACTGCTTTTCAGAAAATGCTGTCAGGGGAAGCTTTTTCTGAGTTACCTGCTGGGTCCAAGCTCTTTTATGTTGTTGTTGTGACAGGTAGATTTATAAGGCTTGAAATTTGTACAAATCAGTTGTCATTCAGTGCAAGCTGTCAATGTGTCAAGCTGTCATGCCTGCTGTGAGGGGATGCCTGAGGGGGTGTACAAGGGGGCAACCATGGAGAAAGGAAATGAGTTCAAACAGACCTGAAATGGAGCTCACTTCTCTGGGTTTTCTGCCCCTGTAGAGCTGGCATTGATTTTTCTTGATGTTGAGCAACAGCAAACCTTAAATGACATGTTGTTAGCAATCTAAAGTTGCTGTTTATTGTCTTTTAAATGGCAGCAAATCATGCAGAAGAGAATATAGTGTGGGTTTTTGAGTTCTGCATGTTTAGCAGCATCCTGTTCGTGTCACTTTGTGGCCTTGCTGGTTTCAACTGGGAGAAATGCTGCTGCTGAAGTGCCGGACACAACTTTATGCAGTAGTTTGCAGACATGAAGGGAAAAGAAGTTGTGCAGCCTTCTTTTGACTGAAGATCATCAACGAAGACAAAGTTGAAAATGGGAGAGAAGCAGAGGTGTTTAAGAAGCAGAAATGGAAATTTGATGTATTTGCATGTATTTGAAACGAGAGAGTGTGATAGGTTGGTTTCCTGAACTTGTCCCCTGGTTCTTGAACTAGGTAAGAAGATGCTTGATATTGCTCCACAGGCACAATCAGTTGTTAAATTTGTTCATATTGTCAGATTCCAATCGTTTCTATAGTAGACCAGTGAACAAATCTGAGCTTCTTGATGACCTTATAGTATCTGTGCAGCTCCCACCTGTGCAGTGGTTCCCTGCAGTCAGTGCTGCCCACTTGCTTTGCCTTGGAGCTGCGATGGGAAGGTCTTCCCAGCACAACTCCTGCCATCTCACCCTGCTCTTCAGGGTAGCAATAGCACTGGATGTTAACTCTAGCCTGGTAAATACCATTCAGAGCTCCATTTCTTGAATATTGGGCATTTCACACGTGTGACCTGGCCCCTCTCCTGACTCTCTGTACTGTCCACATCCAGACCGTCTCTATTTGCTTTAATCAGTCCTAAGATTTCTTTTTTAGGCCCTTTGCTTGCTTCTCCATCCATCCATCCATCAAGCGGTGCTGGCAATACTGGCTAGGGATGGAAATTTGGGAAGGTGACATTTGAGCAACAGTCAGTGTCTAGAGGTAAAAAAATTAATCAAAGATTTCCATGTAGCCTATACCAGCTGGCACCCGTGGCCTCTGAGCCGTTGAGCTAAAAAGTCTACAGAGAGGCACACGGCACAGCTGAGTTTGTCTTGTAAAAGCACAGCTGTCCAAAACATGACAGCTACAGCATTAGCAGGGCCATTAAGAGGTGTAGAACATTTCCAGGGAAATGATTTGAAAAATGACAATGCTGGCTCCTGTGTGATATTAATTATACCCTGTGCTCATGGCAAATAAGCTAAAATAGTTGGCAAGAAAGACAAAATGAGGTGTCTCCTTCCTGATAGTCATTTTGATCAGTCATACTACAAGCTGGTACAGCTTTTTAAAGAAACAATAGCACTAATGGACAAGCAACATTTCTAGATGAGTTGGTTTGGGTTTTTTTAGCACTTCAAAATAAAAAGGCAAAGCTGCAGCCAGTAGGAAAGGGTAATGCATGAGCCCTGAAAGCCAAAATAATGACACGGTAGCATCTTAGCTCTGGACCATCTCTCAGAGAATACTTCCTGCACAGCTCCTTCTATAGGGTGTCATAAGGCCCATAGTGTGAGATGGTCATGTGCAAAAATAAGGAAGACTTGGGAATGCCTGGATCAAAGGTCATGAGTTTTCCTATAGTGGAGAGTGAAAGACAGCCTGACAGCCTGTGAATAGTGCTGCTATGAGAGGAGAAACTGTTCTGTGTGAACACAGACTGAGAAGCAGGTACAAGCTAAGTATAACCTTGATGGACCTCTAGGAAACCATAGCATAGTTCTTCCTGATAAAAATGTATTTTTTTGCATGCTCTGCCCACTTACTTGTAGGTGCTTGTGTAACCATTGTAACCTTGGACTTCTCCTAGTATGAAATACAACATTCAGCTGGGTTATTCAGCTTGGATGATGGGAGAGCCAAGCTGCTTAAATTTGCCAGCTCTGCTGTCAAGCAAAAAAGATTATTTAAAGTAATTTCTTTGTCTGTAGCAGCACTTACAATGCAAACCTGTAGACTTAAAAGGGGAAGACACTTGGACATCACAGACGAGTATCGAATGATCATGGTATGAAATTTTAGTGCTTTCAGGCTTTCTGGAACTGATAAAGCCAAGTTGAACTTGTGAATCACTATTGGGGCTTAGAATTGTGTCTTCCTGGGAGACAGGTCCCTGTTCTGCCACAGGGCACTTTTCCCCCTCCCTGTAAGACTTGCTGCTGCCAGTCAATGTCGAAACTTTAGGTGGTCCTCAGGTCTGATCCTGTTAAATTAATCTCATAAAGAGGTTCATAAGAAATTACAGTTTGCAAATAGGCTGTCATAAATGAAAACACAAGTGTAATGATGATAAAGTAAGCATAGTTGGTAATTCGGAATTCTTTGTAGTGGAAGAGATTTCCCCCTGTGTAGCAAATTCTATTGAATAATGTTGAATTGATGTAAATAAGCACTGCCTTTCTCCCCCGGGATAATGGAACTTGAAAACTTCAGAATTGCAGCAGGGCAGGGCTTTAACACCCTGTGGAGACAGAGACCCAAGATCATTCCTGAATTCGTTTTTTTCTATGCCTGTCCATGAAAAGAACCCCAATTTGCTGGCTTGCCCCAGGAAAACCATTCAATAGGCTTTTCTCTAACACTGGTGAGCAATGCTTTTTTTCTTGGTCTGTGGATCAAATACATCACACTGCTCCCTGCACTGATCCTGTAGTTAAATTACCCTATATAAACAACTCTTTGTTATTCCTGCCTGTGAAAAATGTTGTGTTCTTTTGGTAAAGAAGAAAATAGACCTGGAAATAGGAGGTCACAAGCAGGTCAAAGTGTTTAGCTGAAGGGCTGGCAGAGTTTCAAGCAGTGAAGTTTAGAGATCTAAGATTGAGATTCAGTTGAGATGGAGGTTAAGTTTTGGGTTGTTTTTTTGTTTGGTTTTTTTTTTAGGTGTCTGGTCGCAAGATTAAGGGGAAAAAATCTCCTAAGGTCAGTGTAGACTGTTTGAAGAGATGTTTAAATGTTTTGGCTCTGTTATCTGTTAATCCTTCCCTAAATGCACAGAACGTGAGAAATAATACGTAGTGTTAAACCACCAAGTGCAGAGAAAATATCTTCAAATTACAGTGTGTAGCAAATTAGAGACTACTTGCTTTTCCCTTTTTCCAGAGCTGAGGCAGACTGTTTTTCTTTTACCTTGTTTACCTTGAAAACATGCTTTAATGCCTGTGGTGTTTCTGTTAACCTCCTTGAACTCTTCTGATTTCATTCATGTGATTTGTTATTGAATGACCTTTCCAGGATTTTACAAAACATGACCTTTTCTTGTCAAACATTCAAAGGTTTGTAAAGAAAGGCTGTCATGGGGACAATACTTGTTTTGCTAATTATAACTAATGTTTCCAAACATCCTTGAAAATGCAGATTCATATTTTTTTGCAGCTGTTGATTGTTCTTTTTTTTTTTTACTAGCAAGAGGAATTTAAAGGAATTAATATGTGCCATTTTACAATAAGACACGAGTTTTGTATTAGTGCAGTGTATAATAGTGGTCCTTAAATAAATTTGTCCACTTCTTCTGGGGCTGTATCACTGTAAGTGCTATTTTTCAAAGGGAAATACAGTTCTCCTTTTCAATAAAAAGAGTATTTTTGAGTAAATCACCACTTCAGAGTGCTTTAGGAGTAACTGATAATGAACTATTCCATGTGCCAATGCACTTTGATTACAAACCTTGCCAACTGGAAGTAGGTACAATGAATCTACCACAGTTTTCAATCCTCACAGCTGTTGTCAGGTGATTTGGAATTGTTTTTCACACTTTGAGAAATACCACCTAGAGCATTCTGAATTCAGACCCTATATAGAGGGTTTTAATAAAGCTGATAGAGATTAATCCAATACAAAATGCAAGTTTTTAAATAAAAGTGCTACTTCAAGGGTTTTTTTCCTGAAAGGAATGGCTACGTATGAGCTGATGGTAAAAAAACTGTCCAAAAAGGAAATGATAAATGTGAAAGAAACTTGCAAATATCTCACTTGCAGAAGTTTAGTTTGGAATCTGGGGGGGTTTATGGTTCTGTTGGTTGTATTTCTACAAACCTGGCCTTTGTCAAATCAAAGTCCACAAATATATTGACCTGATATCAGAGTTTCTTAGTCTGTTGGTGTTAGAAAGAGGCTTTTGGAAATTTGTTTAAATTAAATATCCTGTGGAATTTTTTTTCATTTTTTGCTATTTTTGGAGGTATCTGCAGCATTTTGTTGTAACACTGAAAGAAGTATTTGTGGATGGTAGCTGATGAGGTTTGGGGCTTTTTTTTTTGAGGTTCAGTTGTCTGCTAATTTGGAGTCTAATTTTATCTTTTCTTAGAAGTTCAATAGAGGTAGAACAGAAGCCACTCTTTCTCTGTGAAAAAGTTGATGCTTTTCTCTTCCCAGCTCTTTCCATCTTTCCCTCACAAAAGAATGGCTTTTATTTATTTTTTAATTTTTTTTTTCCTGTTGACATTAAGCCCAGTATTGCCCTGAATGACCAGTATATAAAGTGAGGCATGGTGACAGTGACATGCAGCTAAGTCTGTTGTGTAGCCTTGACGTTTAGTGCTTATGTTGTGCTGGGCAGTTTGGGGTGTGAAGAGCAGGAAAACACAGAGACCACTTGAAAAGGAGCTTAAAGCACGAACTTTTTCAGACTTGCTAAGTTACCTGGAGCTGGGAGATGTGGTGACAGAAAAACCTGTGCTGCTCAGTTTTATTGAAGCTGCATAAACAAGTCTTTCTCTTGCCAGATGTCTTTCACCTTCCCCAGCCAAGAAAGTTTCACCTTCTTGAACTGGGGGGATGATGTGACTTGTATAGAAATCCATTTCTCTGTCATTTATTCATATGAAGAATGACACTAAAGGTAAGAGGATACCTTGATGGCTCCTGCACACCAACACCCCTGTTACTTTCCAGTTGTCTCAACTATTTTCTTACTGGTTGATGGTCTTGCTGGTTTCCATGGTACGATGGCACAAACCTGGAGGCCCAGAGAAGCAATGTTTTTACTGTATATAGGGAAAACATCTTGTAAGGATCACAGGTAGCTGTGGAATGGGAGGAGAAAGAACTGAGTTCCTCTTCCCTTCCCTTCTCCCAGGAAGATGCCATGTCAGTGCTCTTGGCTGTGCTGGCAAGTCCATGGCTCCAGGTCAAGAGCAGAAGGCTCCCTGAAGGCCTTGCTCTCCCCTGGCCTGTGGACTGCTGTGATGATGGAATGATGGTGGTGATCAAAGTGGCCACTGGTTTTTAAGATGACACGTGGACCACCTTTTTTTGTGGCTTAGCTGCCTTTTTTTTTCCTAGTTGTAATTCTCTTAGACTTGGAAGGTAATTGATGATGACAGAGGAAACTGTATTTCATTCTGGTTTAACCTTTGTAAAATCCAAGGTTTTGGTCTTCCCCGATCTGGAATGTACATTTACTGTGCTTATCTGAAGATTGAAAACCAGAGGAAAGAAGTCTCTGATGAATAATTATCTTCCTTGTTTGTTTCTGTGCTGCCACTGACCAGCTAACATGGGTGGATGTCTGAGAGAAATGCAGGCTAGTACTATTCTCAAAATTCTAGAAGTGTTTTAAATCTGTAGTTACAGAAGTGTTTCTAACCTTTTTTTTCCCCAAGTCTTTAGAAGGCTCAGGGTAGAAGTGTTTTGCACTCTTTTTATGATGAGAATGTTCTTGAAAACCAGACAGTGTGTTGTAAAAAAAAAAAAAAAAAAAAAAAAAGAGCTTGATCTTACATAAATCAGCCCGGGATGGCAGTGTGTGAGCTGTGGTGTGTGAGAGGTTCTTTCAAACACACCAAAGGCATTTATGGTGGCTAGTAAGATTTCAGCTCCATAGTAGGCAGGCTGTGTACAAAGGAGACCTGTGTGCCATTGGGCTTAATGACAATAATCAAAGTTCATACAGTTATATGTATGATACTCTGAAATATATGTATAGATATTGTTAAAAAAATGTTATTTTCCTGTTCTTAACTGAGATGTCTATAACCACTGAAGAGTTACTAACTGGGTGTTGTGGTGTGTGTTCCTGCTAATTTTAAGTGTGACTGTAGGATAGCTTAAATATAGTAATATAGCAACTCTTTTGATGTGTGTCAACTCTGAGGCCACATCTTTTTATCAGAAGTGCCTTTGGACTTACATTTAATAACTTCACATCCCCATTATGAAGGAGAGTGCCAGGATACTTGAAATGGTTATAGATGAAAAAATGATACTTGAAGCGAACAGGAACAAACTGTGAACTGTCAAAGGCTCAAAAATTAACCAAAGACTTTCTCTTCTCACTTCATTTTTGCAGTCTTTGAGCCCCTTTTCTTCTTCCCCACATTGTAAATGCTGCAGTAAATCCCATCTGCTGGTTATGGAGTGTGATACGAGTAACTTCTGTGTAGCAGAACTGAGTTTGTTTCTTCCATCCCAACTCTTCTTGAAAATGTTCATCTCTGCTGCCCTGCAGTTTCTTCTCCAAGGAGAATCTCCATTTTCAGTCCTGTGTGTTGGGCAGTGGATTTGCCTCAAATACCAAAGCCAAAAGCACAGTTTTTGTAAGAGACTTGTCATGACTGTAACGTTGGGGCATGTCTGTAATCAAGGATGTTATCCTAAATTGAGAACAAAGGGGAGAAAGAGTATGACGTGCTCTAAGTAGCTAGAAAGAGTCAGGAAAATTTATAGTTAAGCTGTGGGGAAATAACCACCACGTGAAAAATGTGAAGAACTTGGTGCACTTATTGGCTAATGGATGTCAGGCAGCATGGTGATTTGCCTGCTTTATGGTTATTGAAAAATAATATACAGTGATTATGCAGATTTGACACCCAACCAGTCTGGGGGGAATAGCAGAAATGTGTGTGTGGGGAGAAAGCTATTATTCAGGTTCAGCACAATTCTGGTTCAAAGTGAGGCTGAAGCAAGCTCTACTCTTACCAGGGGGTGAAGCTTGCAGCCTTAGCATTGTGCTTTCTTCCACCTGCTTTTACACCATAGGCTCATAGATAAGGTCATGGGGCTTATGGCATATGTGACTCAGTTGTCACAACGAGGTAAGTTGCTGGGACAGTGTGTGTGCTGGCATGTCTCTTGGCAGAATGGCTTGAAAATGTCCCTAGCTACCTGTGGCTCTGTGTAAAGGTGCTGTTCAGCTGCTGGATCATGGATGGGAAATATTATTTATGGGAATTGAGAATCTTTCTAGACTGGGCAGGTATTCTAAGGAAAAAGAAATGTAATCACAAACTCAAGTGCAGGCAGCAAGGCTTCCATTCCAGAGAGAATGCCCTCTCTCCCTTCCACTCCTGGCTGTAGGTGCTGTGGAGAAATAGAGATGTACTACTCTGAGTAATCTGCTGGTATTTAGGAGTTTCTGACTAGGACTGGAGTCCTCTCTCTAGTGCACAGACACACAGTAAAAATATAGTTCCTGTTCCTGAAGAGGGTTCATTGTAAACACAGGATCAGAGGCATTTTTCACCCTTAACTATAAAGCTATCATTGTCCTGGAGGTCATTATTGTGCAGCTCAGTGTGGAGTTTATTTTTGGAAGGAGTCAAGAGAGCAGACCATGGGCTGTTTTTAGGAAAGGTAGACATAGATTTTATGCATGGGCAGCTGCAGGTGATGGGTTACAATTCTGGCAATAATTTACATCTAGTAATCTGGCATGCATTTTCCCTCTTAATAATTTCAGGAAAAAATTAAAATATTAACAGAGGACAGCCAAATAAAAATGATTCTTGTCTAAAAATACTGGAGTCCATTTCTTACTCCATAAAACTGACTTATGAAAGGACTATGACAGAAGGTTATTTCATTCACAGAGAGATCTGCTCCTTAGGTCAGTGGCTGTGACTGGTGGGATAAGGAACAGGGTCAGCTTTTGGGGAACTGCCCTGAGAAGAGGGACATGCGGAGACTCCAGTCAGGCTCTTTCAAATTGGCAGCATATGGACGAGGGTGACTGATGGGTTTATTGCATCTGTGAAAGCCCTTGAATTCAAAGCCAGGCCATGGAGCTGGGGTTTGATTGAAAAAGACACATCACTCTTCACTCTGAGCCTCTGAAACTTTGCAGGAGTGTATTTACCAGCAGTTCCCTACTAATGTGATGCAACACTGGAGCTGAGCCCTATGTTTGGGGGGGAAAAAAAATACAGGAGAACCTGTGGTGAGACTGAATACTGAGATACGTCAGGTCCTTGCATCTTTATCCCCTCCTCTGTTTAAAGGAAAAGTCTAAAATAGTTTCTCCTAACAGTCTTCTGTGAAGGAGAAGGGAGGGAGGAACAGGACAGCCCTGTCTGCAGTAAGCTGATCCCTGTTGTGTTTTCCATCAAGGATTTCATGTGTGCACAGTCTGGCATCTGCTCAGGTGTTAAACTGAGAAAAAACCTGCATATGTAGTAATTTAGGCATTCTTTTCCCAGGAAATTTTTTCAGTAGCAAGAAAGAAGGGGCTTGTTAATTCAGGAAATGTTATTTGCTGATTACTCATTACAGAATCTGCCATTCTTGGTGTTCTGAGCACTGATCATGACACAATGTCCTATCACTCTCCAGGGTCAGGCTTTATAAAAGAGCTCTGACCCAGCCTGGAGTGGCTCTCCCCTCTGTGCCATGGCATTCATTTCCTGACCCAGAAAGCCATATTTGAGCAACACACACTAGTCAAAGGTTAAAAACCCATGTAGAAAGCCAGTCTTTTAACTGCCCAGCTCCTTAACCACACTGTGCCCCATGCCCTCCAGGACTGAAATCTTGAGTTTGCACTTGGACTTCTGCCAGGAGCTGTTAATTGACACCACAGGTTTATAGTTCTAATAAAAGGGACATGTGTGTCCCAATAACATGGTAGGTATCTGAGTTAAAGGTGGCTGTTGAGGGCTAAGGTTTTCAGTAATTTGCTCTCTGGAAGTGCCCAGGTAAAATATCTGGAAGAACGGGGCTTTTCCCAGCATGCAGTGACAGCTTTTGGCACTGTTTGGTTCAGAGGTAAATATTTTGAGTCATGTAGGAAGAAAATCTAAATTAATTCATTTACCAATGTAAATGCTGTAGGAAAAAATGGGACAGTGATTGAAGCCAAAACCTTCCCACCTGTGTTCTTGCTGACCTAGATGTTCAGAGCAAATGCTGCATGGGGGTACACGACGTGGTTTGTTGGTTGATATTTAAAAGGGGAGAAGATGGAGCCTACGTGTGACAGCATCAAGCAGTCCTGTTGGTCTTGATGAGTTCTGAATCACGGTGATTTTCACAGAGGACAAATAACAAAGACTTGTAGGTTTGCCTTTCAAACAGAGGCTGCACGCAGCAAGAAGCTCCAGGTACCTTCTGCAATTTTTAGTTTTGGTTTTGGTATCTTAAGTACCTCGAGCCCAAGACAAGTAACATTTAGTGTGTGAAACAGAAAAACAATTGCAATATGTTTTTTGAAAACAAAGCCTTTTTAGAAAAGGAAAGAAAAAGAAGAGAGATACACATATGAAATTTCAGGAGCTATGGTTTTAGAGTTAAGGCCCAAGTGTTTCAGTTTGTTATCCCTCCTTTGCTGGAACAGTAAGCACTGCTTTTTTCAGTCGAGCTGTCATTTCTTTCCTTTTTTTCCAAGGTGATCCCAAGTGATGTTGATGATCCACTCCTCTACAGCTAAAGCTTAACCCACTGAAATGCTAATTCTTGGTTTTGATAGGTTTTGAAACTTGTCTTGGACACAGCAAGTTGCCACTCTGTGATGGCTTTTAGACGCCCAGGTTGTCAGGGTGTGTTTTAAAAAAAAGTTTTCAAAAACTTCCCAGCATCTTTTTCCATTAGATAAAACAGTCATTACGTGGAAATTTGGATACAAGCCCCAAGTGTGCAGGAGACATGTTAGGAAGTCACTGACATATGGATGTGATCGCTGTTGCTTTGACCAGATTTGGTTTCTGCAGAGTGCGTGAGAAGGGAAGATAAATTTTGTCCTGGTAATACTGTAGTGACTCATAAATAAATGGTTACCCTTTGGTGCTTACAGTTTTCATTAAAGCGGCCTGAGCTTTGTTATTGACACCATAGGTTGCCTATTCAGGGAAATGCAGTAAAATTTATCAGTGTGCTTTCTACACCTAATAAATCATCCAAACAGGGAACCATATGGCAGATAAGACCTTGAAAATGTGGCTTCAGCATGTGAAGAGTCAAGTTGCTGAAATCTTGAATGATTACAGCTCGTGCATTTTCCTCTGGAATATCTTCTAGTTATTTTACATGCCATTTTCTTGTTCACCCTATTGCCTCTTTGTCTCTCTCTCTCTTTTCCCCCCTTCTTTTTTCAGCAGTGCTGTGATTTCAGAAAAAAAAAAAAGTCGAAAGCAGATAAGACATTTTTATAATGCCTTGCTGGTAGGAGAAAGAGGGGCAGGGAGGAGCAGAGACTGATGGGAAAGGATGATATATGTGGCGGCTGTGTCCCAACTCTCCTCTAACCCATTGTCATTAATCATGGCTATTAGTTTTTTCAGAGCTGCCTTGTCTGCACAGTGCCTCAGAAAAGCCATTGTTTTTTCATACCACAGCCCAGCCAAAG
This sequence comes from Florisuga fusca, assembly GCA_038090715.1. Taxonomy (NCBI): domain Eukaryota; kingdom Metazoa; phylum Chordata; class Aves; order Apodiformes; family Trochilidae; genus Florisuga; species Florisuga fusca. The sequence goes on along the minus strand of JAAWXA010000010.1, from coordinate 25,847,695 downwards.
CAGTGGGGGGCTGTGGGGGGTTATGGACAGGACCTTCTATATTCCTACAGTGCTCCTCCTGTCTGCCTGAATACATATATATATACTTTTTATTTTATTTTATTTTATTTTATTTTTCTTTTTTTTTTTTTTTTTCTTTTTCTTCCCCTTCCTCGAAGGGAAAAAAGATCTCAGCTGCCTGTTTGTACCTGCATGTAAGCACTTATCTGGTGACACAAACACAGGTCAGACAATTGTAATCCATATTCACTGACTGGAGCTTTGGTGTGCACTCTGCCTTGCTTAAGGTGATATTTTTGAGTGCTGTAGTTGACTGGGCTGGGACACCTTCTAATCGGGGGGCATCAGCAGGACATGAAGCCCTATCTATGATACATTTTAAGAGGTATTTTCAAATCTTCTTTCTCCCCCAGTTAAAAAGACATTTTTGTCTGAACTTGGTGTGGTTCTGCAGCTGCCGTGTCCTTGACTGCTTCTTGGGTAGGCAATGAACATCATCCCTTAAAATTGCCTTGCTAATAAAAACAAAGGAGAAAGAAAAAAAAAACAACAAAACCAACCCCAAACTTTCATACAAGCTGGAGAGGTTAAAATGTAGTCAGTCAAGCAAGATGCTGTGAAAAGCATGCAAACAGCACTGCTTATAATAGCATTTAAACATCCATGGCTTGCCAGCCCAGGTTCAGCAAAGGTTTAAGCATTGAAAACTCATTCATGTTACTGGTAATAGCAAAGGAGAATTTTGCCTTCAGAGATAGAAATTTTGGTTCCATTTTGTTACAGAGAAAACCGGTGTATTCAGAAACTATAAATGTTGACATTTGGAAGGTTGTGAGATGAACAGGGGTGTATAACCTGGTTACACTTCTGCAGATGAAAAGGAACAAAATGTTGAATCTTTCAATTCTGAAACAATGGTCTTCCAATTAGTATTTTCTTCTCTCTAACAAAGCAGAAATAGCTGGAAAGTTAAGGGTATCACAGTCAGTGGTGACTGGTGATTGAAGTACAAATTGCTCAGAATATTCAATATTATAAGTCTCTGTCTCTGAGTCAAACAGCATCTTGAGTCTCATGATTATAAAAGTTCGAGTGCTTCAATACCTGTGGAGTTAAGAGACAACTTCAGAAAATGGGTAAGAAAAAAAGTGGGTTTTCCATCACTGTTTTAGAGAAATTCAGTGTTCAAAGCTTTCAGCCAGGCAGTTGTAACCAGCAGGTGAAGATGAAGCTCCTGCTATAGAGAGCAAAGCAGTAGTTCTCTCTGAAAGAAGAGCAGTTCTTGCCATCATAAGCCCATCTTTGGTGCAAAATCTTTTCTCATTTTGCAGAATTGCCTTTATTGTTATCATCATCAAGAGCCTTAGATTTTTAGAGCAAATTTGCTTTTTACAGACCTGCTTCTAGCCTACTGGGCTATAGATTCCTGTGAAACTTGGTGTACATAAGTGGTTTGATTTTTTAAAATGGTTTTAATTGTTTTTTACCTCCTGTTTTGCTAATGTCTCTGTGGAAATACATTTGTTTGAAGCTCGATTTGCATTTGAGCACAGAAGAGGAAGGTGAGAACTTGGACAGTTTTTAAATTGAGTTTGAGCCTTGCAAAGCTGTTAATGCCATACACTAGGAATACAGCCTCTGGGGAGATGGGTTTTGAAAACTTGATTTCTGTGGCTGCCTGAGTTATGCTAACATGGGATGATTAAAATTCCTCTGCAGGGAAAAAACTTTTCCCACTATGCTATCAGGAATGGTTTGGGCCAGTGGCTACCAAGCCCTTGAATTATTAAAAAATTTATGCTAATTAATTTTCTAGAGAAACCACAAGATGGATTACTTGACTGCAGATGCTACTAGATGAAATTTTGCTAAGTTTAATTTTCCACTGAAGGTTCTAGACTGAGCATACAATCACTGTGTCTGACTTGACTGGAGCCACCAAGTGGGTATGGAAAGACATGGTTAGATGTGGTCTCTATTTTCTAGTCTATTTTTCTGTGGTTTTTTTATATTTTTATTTTTCTAGTAAGCAAATGTATGTTTTAGTTGAGGTGATGGTCTGCATCGATACTGGATTTTGACAACAAGGTTTGGAACTGTGTTTTAAGCCTTAAGGAGTACATTCAGCTACTTCTCAGCAGCTGAAAGAGGGCTTGGAGAAGAACTGACCTGAAAAATCAGTATTTGGACTTCCCACATCAGAGCTTCCTTCTCCAAAACACGATGTGGAATGAGCAAGGAGCTGCTAACATTTCAGCATACTGAATGTTTTTGCTTTGGTGCCTTCAGATTCTTTGTGGGATGCTGAGCTGGTACAGCAGGGTGACACCTCAGTTCTTTGGTAGATAAATGTTGCTTAGGATATTCTTGGGGTTAGAATATTCTTGGGGAAATCCTTTACTTACACACCTCTTCAGTGTAAATGCACTGATTCTATTTAGAGTTGCTGAATCCCCTGAATTGCAGTTTCTCTCCCCCAAACTTCACTTTGAATGCTGTTGTGCACTTTTAAATCTTCATCCCCATCTTGTTCTGTTACTTTTTCCCTCTGAACCTGGCTCATTTTCCCCCCTCTGTTTTTTGCTCCTGTTGTCTTCTCCAGACTCTTGCCTCTTGCTTCTCATGCCGTAAGGAGGTGACCCCAGACCCAATAGTGGGTGATGTGGAGTCTTAGTCCTTCCTGCAGTTATTCTTCTTGTTTTCAACCTTGGGAAGGAAAAATCCCCCAAACATGACTATTACCAGATTTGCTCCTAGCCTTGATCAGTGAACACCAGTCAGCTGGCATGGAAGATCTGTTCTTTCAACTATCAGGGCTGATTTAGAGATTTTCAGACAGAAACCTGTGCTTACACATCTTTAATTCCTTACTCTGACCCCCCCACCTTCTGAACACAGGTATGCTGTCTTATTTCAGGAAGAGCAATTTAGAATATCTTTTAGATTGTCTTGAGATAGCAATAGAGATGGGTGTGGGGAAAAGAACCAGGTCATGTTTCCCTTTAGAGATAAATTATTTGATACTTGTCTGTTGAAATCAATGCATATGCATCGTGTTAGAAGATGCACTCATCAAAATAATACAAGAAAAAAATAGCTGTAATTCATTTTTATCAGTTTGCTTTAATATGTCACCAGTTTGATTACATTCCAGTCACTGAGTAGGGAAGTATGTTCCACATTAAAAAAAAGCAACACAATAATAGTGGTTTCTGTGTTTGTTTTTTAGAAAAAGGAACATCCATCACCTTGTGGATTATTATTCTGTTGTCTTAACTAATAAATTTCTTTTTTTTCTTTTCTTTTTCTTCCCTCACCCCCCAATCTCTAGTGAGGAAGAACAGTAAAGTTGTTATTATTGTTATTCCATTAAATCATGAAACAAACCCCAAACCAAGCCAAAAAAGATCTGGTTCGGCGCATCTTAGAAACTTGCAACAGCACTGAAGCAAATAAATAAAGTTTTTCTGGTCGTGTGTCTGCACAGCCCTGTGGGCAGCCTCTTCTACAATTCATATTTTCTGCCAAGTCATAGGTTTTTTAGCTGTGGTTGTGGTCTGTGCCAAATGGTTCACCTTGCCTTGCATAATGAGTATAAACAACTGGTCACTGCACTGACCAATGAAGCTAATCAAGATATATGGCACTGTGCTTGCTTAGGGACTCACAGCCAGACTCTTAAACTATATGTGACATTTAGCCCAAAGTAACGGGGTTCCAAACTCTCCCACTCTCTGCTGACAAATTCTGAAGAAGAGCAAACTATTTGACTGATGCTTTGCTAAATTTAATATGCTTAGCAAGTGAAATTATTGCCTACTCTAATGCTGTGTAATTATTAAGATACACTGCTTTTAAAAATACCAAGTGAATAATATTGATTTAGTGAACTGCTATTTAGAAAAATGCCAGCAAAGGAGGAATATTTTATTTTAGCTGCCTTAGAGCTGTAATGGGTCTGTACTGAGATATGCATGTGGAAATAAATTATGCACAAGGTAAACTATTTTGCTATACAGTACCCGTAATATTAATTAAGCTGTAATTTTACCAACAAAGCTTTAATTTAACAAATAAACAGGAATCATCTGTACTGCTCTTTGAAATATACAACTTTGGGGCTATAATAAAACATCCAGGAGCACCTGCAATTAATTTCAAAGCAAACAGTGTGACTAGCAACTTTAAAGGTTAATTGTAATTTATAATTTATTTATTTGGCTTACACTGGATATAATTACAGTTCCAATGCGTTATTATTTTCATACCAATGTTAGATCTATCTAGTTTACTTTTAATGTGGGCAGATTGGTGTAATAAGAGCCTGTGTTTTTTCTACTCTAACCAACAACATGCAAAGTAATAGATACAGATGGACCATTGTCAGGCAGAGCAGTTCCAAAGACACTTCAGCTTACATTGAAATAGATGTGTGTGTTTTCCCTTTATCGAGACATTTCTGCTGTGTTCAGGAGTTCCACAAATGCCACACTTGCTCAGTAAATCTCAGCTGTTGGTGATATTTGCAGCAGAGCATCACGTCTGAGGAGTTCTGCAGGAAATGTTTGTTAGAAGCAGGTGATGGGGGCGGGCCTGCTTGCTATTTTGTGAAAGAAAAATTTCAAGACCATTCCACTTTTCCAACTCCGTGGATGATTTTTATTTGTGTTTCTCCTGGAGAGAGCTGGAACTGAGAGAAAGAGCAGCTCAGGGGAAAAAAAAAAAATAAAAAGGGAAGCAATTATATGGGGCTGTTTTGTTTGTGGCTAACAGAATGCTGAAGTGGCAGATTTGCAAATTTGTAAGCGAGAAAAGCTTAGTGTTCATCTTTATCAGCCAAAGTGGTTTCTTGTTAGCTGAGCAGCAAGCTAGAAAGCGGCCGATTTTGACAACATAATTTACATCTTTGTATAAAACTATTGCTGGCAGCTGAACTAATTTGTGCTGGATTAGGTTGTTTGTCTCTGCTGCTGACTAACCATGCAATCTATCAGGGACCGTTTTCAAATATCACTTTTCAACTGTGCCCTTGAGAGGAGGAATTGATCGGGAATATACAGAGCAAAATTACTCCAATAACTTTATAGAAAAAACAATTACTGCATCATACAGATGTGAGTAATTCTGAAGAGCTGAAAGTAATGTCACGGGTTCAGCTCCCTGTCTGTCTTTGATGTACACGCCCGATCTATTAACATAAAACACACTTTTGTTTGTTATTTTCCTGTTGCTTTTAAGGTTTCTCTTACTTACATAGATAGTTAAATAGAGCAGCCTTCTGAAACAGCCTTCTGAATCCTTCTGATTTGTAGGATTTCTCTTTTCTTTCAGCAGCACTCTGCATTTCCTTCCCCCAGAACACACAGGAACGTTCTCTGGTTGTGCAAGTGCAGAATAACTTGGCCAAATTTTCTAGCAAAATGTTGGGTTTGGTGCTACACAGCAAAAAGAAGTGCTGCTAACATAACCACACACATACTTGATCATTTATTCTACATGCAAACTTATCACCAATTTTATAATGGGGGAAAAAATTGTGATTTTTATTCTGATTGTGGCAATGTTTCCTTCCTCTAAGATTCTGGGTGATAGGATAATACAAGGGAGGAAAAACTGGTTTTGCAACTGATAACCAATAAGATGCTCTAGAGAAGCTAGCAAACAAAAAAACATTAAGCACCTATTATTTTAAAGCACTGGGTACATTTTTCATCACATTTCTCTGATGAATTTTCACTTGTGCATCCTGCTGGAGGTAATTAATTGCTTTCAGTTCAGAGGAGTAATAATGCAATAAATTATGCTTGTATTTCTTGTCAAGGAAGAATCATATTGCTGCTTCCTTGCTAAAGCAGGACTAATAATAATCTAGCTTGAGTCACAGACTCCAGAAAGTGCCTGTACCATTAAAATTTATGTAAGGAATCAAAAGACTAAATACTCTCCAGAATTACATTGAAAATCTGATGCTTCTGTGTAAAAATGTCCTCTTGTGAAGACAGCACAGGACATGGGAGACTGATACTGTGTCTTCATGTATATTCCTTTATTTTTTGACCTTGAGCATGTTACTTAACCTGCTTATACTCCCATCCCTGTCTGGGGAACAAGGATGGTGGTACTGGCATTTGCACTGACCCGAGGCTTTACTACCTGAGCACTGGAGTTGTTTGATAAAGTCAGGAACAGCAATCCAGGTAAAGTTACTCTTCCATGATTATCAGTGAGTACCTCTACCAACACTGTTTCTCTGGCTTGCAATACCATGGAGAGAATTATATAGGGAAACACTGTCATACCAAAAGAATTACTCAAAAGGAAACAGCTGCAATAGTGCTGTTGTTTTGGGTACTATTTTATTGGAGGAACAACAGAGAAATGCATTTATGCCTAGAGAAAGGGTGGTCCAGATGATAGCTGGTGCAGAGATACCAATGCTTAATGGTAACAGCACTTTGTTATCACTGAGGCACCTTTCAGCCAGACTCTGGCTCCCAGGTTTGCACCCTGAGTGGGCAGGGAAGATGCAGCATTGAGTGATGTTGTGGCATCTCTCAGAAAGCAGCTTCAATGTGGCTGCTGCTGAGCATGCTTGGAGATAACCCACCTTCTGAAGTTGCAGACAGCTGTAAGGTTGGGTAAGCAAAGCACTTACAGATTAAAAAAAAAAAAAAAAAAAATTGAAGTTGCTTCCCTTTAAATGCAACTTAGAGTAATTTTTTTATAACTTCATTTTCAAGTTTTCTCCCTTATTGGAAATCTTCCCTGTGCCTTAGCCAGAATTCTGTCATCTTGACTTTGCAGCTGCAGTTGGAAACACATAGATGGGTAACTAAGTGCACTCCTTTTTTTCTATTTTTTTTTTTTTTTCTTTCTTTAAAGAAAATTGGAAAAAATAAAAGATTGTGCACTGCATGCTTTTTAATCAAGGTTGGACTCTGTGTAATGGATATAGTACTGGAGGGAGTGTAACAATGGAGTGCATGATTTGTCATCCTTCTTGTTGGGAAGGTACAGGAGGAAGATGAAAAAGGGATGTGTGGTACCAGTCAGTTCCCAGGTGTTTATTACCAGCAGGAATAAACATTCTGTCAGAATCTGGAATTCAGTTGAACAGTGGGCACAGTGAAGCAGAAAGCTTCCCTTTCCACATACTTTACCTCTCTGCCTCCCTGCATCTTGGCCATTCCTCCCCATTCCCACTTCCTGGCTTCTTAATGCAGTCATCCTGGTTCCCACCTCCATGTCAGCTTAGTTTCTGTTGGAAAGTTCTTTGAGAATGGGTTTCAGATTTTAAGAGAATGTGGGTGAGTTTTCTGTGGTTTCTTCTGGAGGCTTTGATTTGATGAGACTTGAGTGAGAACAGCAAGCATGCTAACCAGTGGGTATCTAGTGAAGTTTTAAAACTCTAAGTACTGATGACATTCAATGTCCTTGCTTAAAATTACTTGGACAAATTTTAGGAGTTCCAAAGTAATGTCTTAAACTCTTTGACAGATTGACTGACTGGCTGATGGATGATCTCACTTTCTGAGATGTCCTCCTTTCAGGAATTCTCTTCTCTGCTTTACCAGTCAAGCACCACAGAGCTGCTAATTGGGCATTTGAATATCTGAGAGTGTGTTATTCCAGTTTTAGCTAGTGGATACTTTTTTATGTCATGAGTAGCTTGCAAATACCACAACTGATGAACTTGAAAATACAGTGTGGATGAAACCTTTGTGTTACTTTCTTAGGGACTTAAGGCATCTGCTGTTTTATGGCTGCTCTGTCAAATAATTTGCATAACATTACTCCCAGCTTATGTTTGCTTAGTGGCTTGCTGAATTTTTTACTTTGTTCAACTTTCTTTTTTTTTTTTCCTCCCCTTCAGTTCTGCCTCAAGCTTTGGCTTGGAGAGAAGGGAGGGAGGGTGGGCTTCATCTGGAGGTGGAGGATTTTTTTTGTGTTCCTGCTCAGTGAATTCTGTGCTCATGTAAGAAAGTGCCTTAGCTAGCAAGCAGCCTAGATCAGAAGTACTGAGGAGGAATTTCAGTGTTTGGCATATACCTTTTATTATTGACCAAAGCATTTGTTCCAGTTTGGACCTTTTGCCAAAAATTGCTGGATAAGCTGAGTGATGACTCAAGGAGTGATAATACAGAGAAACCTGAGGGAGAGGAAGAGATCTGGCTTCTCATTGTCCCTTTTGACTTAAGCAGAGTTTCAGCTTGACCTTCCAGGTTAGAGAAGCTTTTGTACTAAGACATTCTGTCACTGGGGTTGAATCTACTGTTGTGTGCACAAGTGATAGCTGCCTGAATGGGATTCTTAGGAGCTGAGAGGCTCAGCTCTGAGGTCCTTTGAGGTTTTTTTGTTTGCTGAGGTTTTGGTGTTTTTTGTTTTTTTTTTTTTTTTTTTTAATGGAAGATTATCTCCTTTTCAGTGCCAGTGATGCCTGTTTTTACTTGTATTTGTACAGCTCATGTCCTGTTTGATTGTGAACTGAGTGGGACATTATGAATTTAAAAAAAAAAAGTCATGGTTTTTTCTGTGTACAATTATTACACTGGGTGTATTTTCTCTGCCATCTTTCCATGCATAATTCATCTCCACCAAACCATTACCCACTGGTTTTGTTTTAACAATAGGGACTTATAAGATGAAAGCCTTTGGAACTAACAACTTGAGCTTTCAGTTTGTGTTGAGGATACCATGTGCCTTCTGCCAGTGTTGTGTATGGAAGTGAGCCCAGAGGAAAACATTTCCCCCTTTTCCTGACATGCAGGTGGGTGAAGGAAAGAGATGCAGTGAAATTCCTGCCTTGGGTATTGGTAAATTACTGAAGTGCAAACACCCACTCCTGCTGTGTTTCCCTTCAGTCCTCTACCTCTTGGACTGTTCAAATGGAACACAGAGTTTGGATGAAGGTATTCCCCATGCTTGCCAAGAGATTTTACCCCTTTACCAACACAGATCTTCAGGGAGCTGCCCCTTCTTTCCTTTGCTATGCTGCATCTCGATGGACTCTGCTCTGGGTGAGGTTCAGCAAAGGGGCTGGAGCAGCACAACCTCACCCTCTCTGCAGGCCAGGCATCACATCTCCTCCTGTTCCTTTCAGTTCAGCAATCCTTTCTCCTCCTCCTTTTTCATCCTGATTTCTGTCTCTCTAGCTATGGTGGTATCAGTGCTTTTTTATGTCTTGGGAGAGTGATTTGGAATTACTTTGGTGAGTGGGTCTGCAGTCAGAACAGTCTCTCACTTTCAGAGAAGGGCTTTAGTTGATAATTCTTCTATTCAGTAATATTCCTCTACCCCAGTTACTAAAAAAAAAATAATTTTTTAGATCTTTAGGTCCCAACCTGTCCATGGCAGTGCATAGCATCAGCCTTCCTGGTGACAAACTCTTCCCTTCTCTTAAGCTGTTACATGGCACTGAGGAGCTGAGGAAATAGACATAAAGTATTTGTCACCAAGGTGCTATTGCTTGACTTGTCTCTCTTATTGGAATTATGGCATTTTTAAAGGTAGGCAAGACTTTACCCAGCTGTTGCAGTTCTTTGTGTGGTGCAAAGCTTTCCCCTTTCACTTCCTCTACATTGAGCAGGACTTGGTAATTTTAACTTTTGAGATAATTATAGCTCTGCTCTTCAAGTGGTGACAGGGTGTGGATTTTGAAAAAGTTATTTTTCCCATTCTTTTCTGGAGATAAAGCCAGCAGATACTTATACCTGTCTTTCTGGGGGTTCTAACAAGTGTAAGAGTGCCTTTATGTAAGAAATTACCAAGTAATTTTGAAAACCCAGATCATGGGTTTTCATGACTGGACTGCTTTGTGTCCTCCAAGGGGCACTGCTAGGTTGCCTCATCTTCCTCCTGTAGGTAGTGCAGTCGTCACCTGATAACTGCTCCAGGGTATCAGACAGTTTGGTGCTTGACAGACTTCTGCTGCTGCTGCAGTATTGTCACACAGGCAAAAAAAAGCTTGGTGAGCAGTTGTTTAGGCTCATGAGTGAGCTCTGGACATAGAATTTGGCTATTTAATCAGTGCCTACAGTGGATGTTTTAAGGCAGAGTGCAAAATTTGATTTGCTGCAGGATGGCTTGTTCTGCTTTCAAAGGAGAGGCAGTGCAAAAAGAGACTTTTTGTTTTTTCCAAGTAGATTTGAAAGTTAGTGGTCTGATCAGCTACAACATTCTGTGACATGTCGAGCAGGATGGGTTCCTCTGTGAGGAGTGCTAACTCACCTGTCTTCAGTTCACAGCTCTAAATTTTCTTCTGGCTGGTGGTGAGGTTTCTCAGTGATCATCAAATGTGTCAGGATGGAATGTGGAAAGACCTCAGTTGTACCCTTTCTTTTGACAGAACATGGTTGCCCTGACTGTACTGATGGCTGCCAGATGATTTAACAAGCCTAATATTTTTGGTTACATAGAGACTGAGTTGATGAATGTAATGGTAGAAACCTTGCAAGTTCCTTTTACTAAAACTCCAACCTTTTAGCTTGTATGATTTGTTTTTTAATGCTTGATAAATAGTTCTGAACAACAAGATCTGAGTGCCCTTACTCTGTAGAAACAGTCTGTGGCCATTCTGATCCAGATTTTTAGCCTCCTAAAAATGTTACTTGATCCTGTAGGTCCTACTTTGCCAGAGTGAGTGAAAGATCCCTTTTCTTCCAGCAAACAAATCTATTTGAGGAGTAAATCTAGAGTGACAATTCTTCCTGGACTAAGAAGAATACTGAATGGAGAAATCCTCCTAGGTTGCCAAGGCTTTTGTTTGGTGAACATAGTACATTAAGACACTGTTTTAACTGGAGAAGTCTGTCCTTCCTCTCCCCCAGTCCTACTAAATTTCATATTAGCTTCAAGCCCAGTGTGGTGGTGTGAAAGGCAGACAGGTGTGCAGTTAGCAAAGCTGAGAGGCTTAACCTCTGCAGGGTGAGGATCCTGTAATCATTTTTAAAATTGTCATGGTTTGATGGATATTCAGTGAGCAGGCAAAGCCCAAGCTTTCTCTGTGTCTTCTACACTGCATAGAACCTGTGAAATCCCAAGCTCCAGCTGTTCAAGTCCCCTGTGGCTGAAGTGAAGGAGGATATTTCACACTGGGGAAATGCCACCCATACACGATGCTCTTGGGCTTGATGCACAAGCCCAAAGATTAAAGATGCACAAGATGAAAAGACTCCAGTTTTGGGTTTGTTTGTTTGTTTTTTCCCTTCTGTCTTTAGCAGCCACCTTCAATTTGCCTCATGAGGAGCTCTTCTCAGAGATGCCCTTTTTCCATGGTGCTGGAGGGTTTGACTAGGACCTGATCTTGTTTGGCCAGTGTGGCTGGCCAAGGGCTTGCTGTTCCTTGCCAGCTTGGTGCCACCACTGACCTTGCTGTAGGCTCTTTGATCTGTCAGGCTGTCATCTCCAATGGCATCAGTCAGGAGCCCTTTGCCAGGCTGGTTGGTGCTAATTCTCTGCAAGTGTATCTAAAACTTCACTCTGACAAGGAAGGTTCTTTGACGTTTTTGTTTATGTGGACAAATAGTTAAAGTTTCACATCCAAAAGATTAAATATTGTAATCCCATAATTAGGAGAAACCATTCCACGGTTTCATGTAGCATTTTTCTATTTATATAAGTGACAACTAATGGTTTCTTTTTTTCTCCCTGCTTTAGGAAAGATTCTTCAACTTTGTAATTTTAAAACATTTTCTCCTACACATGTCATTGTTCTTTTTAATAGGATCTGCCAGAACATCTCTGAGCAAAAGCTCTGCATTTTCACATTATTATCTCATTGTCTATCCCCAGTGTTATAGCCTTACTGTGACTTCCTAACTAATCAGCTATTTCAACTTTCATTCCATAAGCTTTATGTCTGAGTGTAATTAAATGAGCATTAAGTCCTCTTTTTACTAGCAAAGCCTGAAAGTTCTGATATTACAGTAATAAGTGTGAAGTGAATTTTGAATGGCATTTATATCCTTTCATGGGCTCTAAATGTTTGATTTGCATAACTAGTTAAAATGATATCAGAGCAGCATATTGATTTAATTCCATCTCAGAAAACTGTTAATTAATAATGATAATAAATGTGTCAGTCCTTTATTATCTGCTTTGAATTGGTGATGATGTCTGTATTAATACTACTCCAGTAATAGACCTCTGCTGGCTATTGTTGGCAAAGCTTTGACGGCTGGAATAACCAGCAATCAGAATTCAGAAAATTTATTACAGATCAGATTTTAAAAGAATAGTCATTTGAACACATGTGTAATTTTATTAACACCTACTGCTTAACATTTTCTTTAAATAAATCACTAAGAAGAGAAACTGGCAAGGCTGTTTGAACAAAGAGCTTTTCATTTTTTAAACTTTTTGGGTTTTTTCCTTGCAAGTTAGATTTTAATGAGGGAACACACTCCCTTCATGTAAAAGGGAGAACTGAATGAACTATCTACATTTTAGTTTTCCTTAACACTGCAACAGGAATGTCCTTAAAACCCCTAAGTATACTTAGTGGGATACTTTGTGGATCCTTGGTCAGGAGAGGTTTTCTTTTTATTGCTGTTATTTTGCTATAAGTTTTTTTTCTAATTTTTTGAGAAGTGTGTTAGTTTGAATCCTCCTTATTTCAGAGCAGAATTACAAGCTCCCCTATTCATTTTTTGCCATCCCTGTTTAACCTTAAAACAGAATCACCTTAAGGTTCTGCTTCCCTTCTCCCCTTTTGGAGACTGCTCTTTAATTTATGCCCCCTCATTCTGGATTTTGGTTCCTTTTTCAAGAAGGGGCATGAACTGTCCTGATACTCAGCACCATGCTACCAGTCAGCTTTTGCCAGCAGACAGTGTTCTGTACATTCTTTTTTAGATGAAGAAATAGTTAGGAAGCTGACTTTGGAAGTGTTGGATTTGGTTGCCAGGGACCCTTAGTATAAATCTGGAATTTATTTTTATATAAAAAAAAATAATTCTCCTCTCTCTTACTGTTGGTTACTTTCCCTGCAGCTGAATCCTGGGGCTCCTGAATTTTTATAGATGTTTTAGCTTGAACTGTCTCATCTGAAAGGATAGAGGCTAAAAGCTGAGGAAGCAGTTCAGCAGCTGGAAAAACTTCCTCTTAACAGGACCCACTTATAGATTTGCCTACCAAGTTTAATACTCTGATTGCAATTTGAATCACAAAAATTTCTTATTTATCAGAAAAGCTTAATTTCTTACAATGCCTTTGAAAAATCAAAGTTTAATGACTTTTTCCTACAGAGATCTGAATGATCTGAATAGCCATAAGGACAGACAACTGGGGAGGGACAAACTGATGGCATGAAGTGGGGAACTTGCTGTGATGTGATCAGACACCATAAGAAAAGGGTTACATAGCACTAAATGTGAGCTTGAAAGTTCTTCTGAGAGACAGCTAAAAGCACTAGAAGAAAAACCAAACCTGGATGTTCCAAGTGACATCAAAATTATGGAGACTTGTGGTTTTGTTTGCACAACTGTGATGATAGCAGAGACAACAAAAGGTTTTTTTGTTTCCTCCCAGTGACAGTGGATGGCTATCAGAAGATCCATCTGAAAAAGGAGAACTTTATATGTGGAATTTTTGGAATTTAACAAGTGAATTTTTTTGTTTTGGTTTTGCTTGTTTTTGTTCCTGCCAATATTTGACTCCTTATAGCTACAAGCTTCAAGAATCCTGATGTATTGAATCACAGTGTGGGGTTTTTTTTCCTTTTCTCCTAAGCTGTAACAACCACACTGTCACCGTGTTGTTCCAGACTGTGTGAGGAGCCACAGCTGGACAATGCTTTGCCTGGTAAATTATTTTAACTTAAAAAAAAAAAGAAAAAAAAAAGAAAAGCTGCATAACTCCCCCCCCCTCAGCCAGCTCGCTGCTCCCCCATCATCTGTCGTGTCATTCCCCCCTCCAGTTTTATGTGCACGTTGAAATATATTTATGGTTTTCTCCACTGGCATAAATCAGATGTAGGTGACAATATATCCAAATAACCTCTTTGATGCATGGGTTTTGTTAATAATGATGTGCTGCTAATAATTAACAGGTGTGTGAAAAAATGAATTAGTAATGAGAAGAGAGTTTGTAAGCCGTCTGTTATCATCCCTTGACAAATGCAAGCAAGGGCATAAGCTGAATACAGAGGCCCTTGATTCCAGTTTAATGGGATTTGATAAGTTAACCCCTTTTGTCACATACTGATGCTGAGCTTTTACTGGGGGAAGTTTTCAGCCTGATGGTAACAAGAGCTTTCTTTTTTTGAGCAGCCTTCTTAAAAAGAAAATTGTGAAATACCCAGGGCATCTGGAACTTCAGATTCCAAACCCTATTTTCAACCAGACTTTGGAAGTTTTGAAAACTCTGGGCAATGGTTACTGAAACAGCTGCTTTTATGGGCTCTTCCTTGAATTCTGGCAGCAAGTGGATCCATACACTTGCTTAGGTACTCCCTCAATTTCAGGCAATGAACCCTTGCAGTCATCTGTAAAAGGGGCTGTTGTGCCAGGGAAGTACAAGGTTTCTCCAAGTCTCAGTTTTGGTCTCTTAAGCATGAAATCCATGACAGAAAGTATGATCTTGCTGATCTGACCTCCTAAAAGTGCTCAGAAAACTCTTGTTTTCAAGAGCTGGGGGCTTAGTTTAACTGTGTACTTGGAGCCAGAGGCTGTTTGTTGATAAAGTTAACAGACAAATGATGTGGGTCAAATAATTTCAATTTTTTTTTCTCAAAAAATAAAATTTAAAAAAAAAAGCCTATTTCCTTATTCCCTGAATAATTCTGTCAAAACTTTCTTTTTTTTTTTTTTGGCTTATGGTCTTTTAAAAAAATGATTATTTTATGATATCTCAGTCTACTTCAGTCCATTCCTAAGGTCCTTCTCTTCCTCTTCTATTTCCCTTTTCCAAAGGCCTGTTTGTGGTTAAAGGGGTGGTGTTTGTGTGTAAACAACTGACTTCAGAGCTTTAAATTATCACATTTGTCATGGAATATCTGAAAAACATGATACTATGCTCATGACAGTTGGTTATACTGAATATAAACAGAGATCTGGAGCTGCAAAGCTGGATGGCTGCAGGCACGTCTGTTCAGTATTTAAAGTACATTTACTTTGGTGTTGAGAGACAGTCATAAAGAGCTACTGAGTTCATAGAATCATAGAATGCCAGTCTGGAAGGGACCTCAGGGATCATCTGGTCCAATCCTTGTTGCTGCTAGTCCTATATTGTTATCTTTGCTGGCAGTGAGGTGTGTGAAGCATTGGGGATGGGATTTACAACGAGAAGGAGCAAAGCTTCAAGGGTTTATGAAACTGGAACTTGCTTGGTTAGAGAGAACTAAATCTGCCAAAAAGTTTGGGACTGTTGGTTTTGAAACATGGAGAGTTCTCTCAGTTTGCTCTTCAGTAATTTTGTGTGAGTCAACAGCAGCTTTCAGGAGGAATCTGGAGAAAAAGATCTGCAGCTCTTCAGAAGGAAGCTGCACTGGAAAATCCTCAGTGAAAATCCTTCAGTAAATTTTCAGTGGTTCACTAGCAGATTCTCCAGTTTCTTTTGTAAACTCTCCACTCTTCCTCTGACCTGGAAGACAGAGATGAATGTTTTCTGGTCAGAGCTCATCCATGGTGTGCCAGTCAGTGGGATATTACTGGTTTATTCTCAAGCTAGTATGCTGCCTGTTCAGGTACTAGAGACAAGATCAACATATCAGCTGAAAGCAGGGACTGCATGAAGTCTTCTGAAGTGTGGAGAACCCTGCTACCTCCTGAAACTCCCAGGTCTACCACTGACCCTTAGACAGCCTTTGGAGTCTTCATGTAAGATGGAAGTTCTGTGAGATGCTGTGTTAGCATGGCACTTTCCTGGGAACACAGAACTTTTCTGGAAAGGGAGTGTTCTGAAATACACTGGAAGATGTGTGGGGATTTCTCCTTTGCTATTTGAAGGTTGGATCTGACTCCCTTGCTGCCAGCAGTGTTTGCAGTTTGGCATTCATGATTTAGAGTTGGTTACCAGAAGGAAGCTCCAAGCTGCCTAGCTTGCAAGCCATGCATGTTTGTCATCTTTGTTCCTTTTTTTGGAATACAGTTTTCTCTTTTCCTTTTGGGGAAGAGGAATCTGCCAAAGTCATTTGCTTTCCAGAACTGAGAGACACAACCTTGCCCGTGCCTGCCTTGCAGGGCAGTGCTGTAGGAACCAGGCCCTTTCTCTTCTTTTCAGCTGAGTGGCATGGTCTCCACAAAAATGGTAACAGCTCAACCTGACCCTCAGCAGGACCTGCAGGACCTTGGGAGATCCAGTCAGTCTCCACAGGGGCTTTTTGCATAGCCTGAGCCTTAGATTTGTGCCTCTGTCTCCTGGGCTCTGGTTGCAGCAGGGTGACAGGAACTGCTGGCAGCTCTGCCAGGTGCTGGTGGTGTAGAAATGTGAAATTGCAGCTGGAAAGTGTGTGTTGCTCATCTCTGAATGCAGCCAAGCCTGCTCCAACCTCCTGGAGACGAGCATCAAAGCTCCTACTTGGAGTTTGCTGTGTTTGGATAGCATAGGGAGGGAGTGGCTGCTCCTCAACCCTTCGTTCCCACTGCTTCTGCACAGTGCTCTGAAATATCCTTCTCTTTATCTTCAGTTCTTCATTTCCTTTTCCTTTTTTTTTATAAGCAACTTCCCAAAGGGGAGCCTTGCATTTGGTGTTGGGTGCCTGGTGTGTCAGCTCAGCTGTGCAACGTGCCAGCATCCACTGCTCCTGAAGAACATCTGTCTGCAGAGTGCCCTGAGAGCTGGGAACTCGCCTCTCATTAAGTGTGTGAGAACCAGAAACACTAAAAATGGAGCTGCACTCCTGGGGGGTTTCTCTACTGTGAGCCCTTGCAGGGTATTGTACTGCTGTGACACTTTCTGGGGTGACTGGTAATGTTGCAATGAAGGAAAGGAAGGATGTAAAGGAGTCAGATGCATCATCTTCCCTTTTAAACTGCTTCAGATGCTCTCCCCCCCTTGCTCTGTCCTCGTAGAGATTTCTTGCTGAAGCAACTCCCTGATTTTGGTGATATTTCAGCAAAAATCAGTTAATGGTGGAGAAAGGAGGAAATGAATAATCTGTTGAAAACACCCCGTTGCCAGATTCAGCACTCTTGGACTTCAGCTTTGTGGTTCTTTGTGTGAAATTATGTAGTGATGTCCAGCAATATTTTATTGCGAGTTGGGTGTTGTAATCCTGGAGCAATATATAACTGTGATCAATGTTGTGACCTCGGGGAAATTGCTTATATAATTACAGAAAGTTTACAGGAGTAAGACAAGGAATGGGGGGGAATATATCACTGTAAAATATAAATATGTTTAAATTACATTTAGGATTTGGAATAGTTCCTTGCCTGTGTTTTACAGAGTAATCTGTGATTTAAATCAGGTTTAGTTGTGGGTTTTTTTCCTAAATTGGGTATTATAAATCAAGAGTAGTTGCAGCATATAGCACACAAGAGGATTTCTTATACATTTTAATGTTGCATAAGTAAGAAATACCAGTAGTTCAGCAGTAAAATTGCAAATGTAAGCAAAAGTGAAGATTTTTCTAAATTTAACTAGGTTGCATTTGTTTAGTAAACTCAGTAAACTCCAGCTATAATTTACGGTTTTATTGCATTTGCTGTTGAGAACTTGCTAGCTTTAAAAAGAGGGGGGGCAATAGAGGAAGCATCTATAATTGCTCTGGAACTGGGGGGAGTGGATAGAAGAGGGGAAAAATACTAAGCAGCCTGCACAGAGTTGCTTGAAGCAGAGAAGATAAATCTTGGCAAGATAATACGCAAGATAATAAATGTTTGTTTGAGACTAAGGAACTTTTAGCTGCATGCCTCCTGTGTTTCTGGGAGAGCACAATCGCTAATAAAAACATCAAGCTCAAGATGTTGCAGTCTCAAGACTTTGGAGGCAGGCAGTTCTTCTTATTAGCCAGTTTCGATATGGAAAAAGTAGAAATTCAGGTAGTTATGCTTTAAAACACAACGAACACATTGTACATATGTATATATATATGTATAATTTTATTTTTTTTTTAAAGTAAGGAGGTTTGAAACTTGATTCGAATTTGCTCCCTGGCTCTGCACGGGCATCCTTTATCTCGGGCTGGATTTCTGTATCTCTCAGCCCATTAATACAAAACCTGGCTTAGTTTAACTGTGGGTTGAAAGAAGTGAACGCTGGGATTGGGCTGGCTGATGTTGATTAATAGGTGTGTGAGGGTGAAAGACTCCAGGGCCAAGCAGTAGGTCCATCTTGGTGGCATCTGATGTTGATTGGCTTTGTCCTGCGCGGCTGCGCTGGAAGAGCGGACATGAAGATTAAGTGATGCTGTCGTGTTGAGGAGCACTGCACTGCATCATTCTGGGAAGAGACAGCTGTGGTGGTTAATCCTTCATCACCAAGGGAGTGCTGCCAGCAGAAAGATATACAGCCAAAGATAACCCTCCATAACTTGTGCTAAAGATCAGAAAACTTTGAATTCACATCCATCTGCTTAGTCTGGGGTGAAGATGAAAGATAGGCAGAGTAGGAAATAAAATAAAATAATAAAAAAAAAAAACAACCCCAACCTCCTTTGGGATTAATCTTAGCACATGGGGGAAAGGCAGGAACTAAATTTTTTTGCACGTGTCTTAAAAGAACCGGATCATTCAGCATCCAGAAATGTAATTTTCTTTCGGGTGCTCTGCTGCTCACCCTCGTGATGCTCATTTAATATGTACATCACATCTTTCCTGGAAGCTGTTCAAAGACACCCGTGTTCAGAGGGTTAGGTCTAAAAGAGACAAGTGTGTGTTAGTGCTGCACTTCTAACTAACTGGCACACACGAAGGGATGGCAACGGAGCTGTCAGGATCATCTGTGGTAGAGAACTTGGTTATTTACTTTTACACTTAGCAGGTCAATTCTGAATTATTGTACATCAGAACATATTCTGTCTTGAATGGCTGTGAGCAGAGGCAGCTCTGTTGTTATGCATAATTCATTCCTATCAAGTGGGAACCATTACAAAGGCTGGCTCAAGTTGTCATCTTTGGATATTAATTAATACGAAATAACAAGATAGCCAAGAGGGAAAAATATACAAATGTGTTGCTTTGGAGGGTGTCCTCTAAGCAATAGCAAAATTAATAAAATACAGCTGAGTGGCAGTAGCCCAGTGATAATGATTTGAGACATGTATCAGTTATTTTAATGTAGGCTGTCATTTCAGCATGCATTTCTAACCTTACAGTAATATTTAAAAAAAAAAGTTGTGCATGGAATGGTGGAGGAAAGAGGGCAACACACTTTTTGTCAGTACCAGGATGCTTTCTGTTGCTGGGAGGAAAATGGAGTGTTCTTTTGAGCAGAGTGGTGCTTGGGTAGAAACGACTGTAGAAACAACTGAAGGGGAATTTATTTATTCTGGTGGTAAAAAGGCTTAATCCTTGTTGCTAAAGCCCTTGAATTAAAGCACTTCAGGAAAATACAGGCACTTGGATTTGCTGTTGGAATTCCTGCTGCACCACACCTCGTTCAGAGGCTGGGACTTGCTGGCAGCACTACAGTACTGATACAGAACATATTTTCAGATGAAAATTTGAAAATCCTGCCCTCAACAGATCAGCTCCCTCTCTTCTAGAGTCCTGGCTGCTGCTTCAGGCAGAGCACTCTGCATCTTAGCAACTCCAGATTCTCTGGAGATTTTGACTACCTAGAAAACTTACTGCTACTGTTTCTTTCCTAAACTATTGGGTGTTGGTAGCTTACAGGGTTAAGTGCAGCACTCAGTTGCACTTGTGGTGGTGGGTAAATAATAATTAGAAATAATCTGAGAGGATGCTGTTTGTATAGGTTGGCTTGGATAAAGAAAATCCAGAATGAGACCTGTAGTAGATCTGTTTGTCTTCTCAAGTGTGTAAGGAGATAGCCTTTTAGTTTCTGGTTTTTACTGAGCTTCTTCACTTTCCTATAATCATAAAAACACCAATTAAAAGAGAAGAATGTCTCATCATTTGCAGAGAAGTAGTTTTAATTGTATCAGCAAACTGCCCCTCAAATCTCTCTGCCCTTCCTGACTCTCACACTTGTGCTCTCACATGTCATAAATCTTGTTGCTGGGTTGTTGTTGGGTTTTTGTTTGGTTGATTTTTTTTGTGTGTTTGTGTGGTGGGTTTTTTATTTATTTATTTATTTATTTAGAATACTTGTAGTAATCTTAATGTGTTTCTTGGTATATTATTCATATTAGAATTAAATCCTAGGTAATGACACTTTTCAGGTAAAGGTGTAGTATCTATTATGGTTTCATTTGAGTTTAATTAAAAAGAATGAACCAATAAATACCAGTTATATCATATGGGATGAGTATTTCTAAGCAGGCTAAGTGTGTCAGTGAGTTAATTTAACATTTTGGCAAAAATCCTAATTACTGTAGTATCTGCATTACTGTAATATCTTAAAAATCAAAATGGCATTCTTGACTCTTAGACATGAAATGGGGAAAAAATGAAAGTTTAGATGGGTTGACATATTGGGAAGGAGAAGTATATGTGAAAAATGACTGCTACTGCTTCTTCTTAATACCTAAGTATTCTGCAGATTTACCAAAAGAATAAGAAATAATTAGCTCATGCTGTTAGGAGGAATATAGGCTGAATACAGAGAGACATTTTCTCACAATAAATATATTTAAACATGGGAACGGGCAAACAAATGGAACTTCTCAGGAGGTTTTTTTGTTTGTTTTGTTTTCATTTTTGTTTTTGTTTGTTTGTTTTGTCTTGTTTTAGTTTTCCTTTTTACTGCAAACTGCATAGCCCTGATTGCATCTACAAGGATGAGATAGACGAGGTGAGCTTTGATCCTTTGAGGTCCAGTTTTAGTCTTGCTTTCCTCTGGCTTTAACTTTGCTGATGGCTTAGCACTGCCTTTTAAAAGTTCTGGCAGTTTGAAGGTTAATGAAAATGAACAAATTCTTTGTATGCTCATAGAGTGGTCCAAATCTGAATGTTCAATAGAACACACGTTGAAGTGAGCACAACTTGATGGTGATGAACACAAAAATGCCACCAGTCAGAAAGGAAGGGGTTAATACATTGACTAATGTTGTAGGTTTATAAGAACTGGCCCTTCTCTTTGTTCTTTTTTATCAAATACATTTATCATGTTCAACCTGGCAACTGAACCAAATAGCTATTTAAGTTGTAAAAAATTAATCACTGCAATTTCTTGAACTGTATGATGTAACAAAACCTAATAATATTATACACCACAAGTTGTAAGCCCAGGGATATTTTGCTCCACTTTTAAATACATTCGGGGTATTTTGGGGTTTTTTTTTGTTTGTTTGTTAGTAAAAACCAAAGAGCTTTCAGATGTATTTAATAAAGCTGTAATTTCCTGTCCAGACTGGTAAGGACTAATGATGAGTGCCCACCCTCTGCTGCTGGGTGACACCAGTGTGTTTAGCAACATGCACCAAGATCTGGTGAAGATTTGGGATCTGAAAAGCTTCTTCAGAAGCAATAGAAAAAAAAAAAAAAAAAAAAGTTTGGGCTTTCCTTTTAAAAGGAAGAAGGCACTGTGGGAAGATGGCTCCAGCCCCTCTGCAACGGAGACCAAAAGGCAAAACCCAGACGGGTTTGTTGTGTCAGCAGATCTGCACACTGCCACTCGTTGCGTGTTTCTAGAATGTCTGTAGCTGGTTCTGATGGAGCTGCCAGGGTGTTATTGATGAGCTTCATCATTTAAAGTGGAAAAGAAAATGCCCTGGCATGGAGAGACAGGAGAAAGTGCCATCTAGCAGGGACTGGGGGAGGTATCTGGTCACCGTTCCTTCCTCTCCTCCGTCTTTGCCTTTCTTTGCTGCCCTTGCCAGAATCTACAGAAGTCATGGGGAGCAGCTCAGCCCAGCCTCCAGCCTTCTAATATCACTTTGGTAGTTGTCAGATCATATGAAATGTCAAAATTCATGTGGCTCTGGTGAGGAGATATATTTAGTACAGCTGCTGCATACCTACATAGTACCTCTGACATTGACATATTAGTTATGCTGTCTTTTGCAATCTGATATCTTTAAATTTGCCACCTTGTTAAGTTTTGATTAATGTGATTCCATTTCACTAAAGTAATTGGCTTGGCCTGTTGTAGAAAATAATCAGCCTTTCTATGGAACAAATGCTAGAACATGCTAATGAGGGAGGGAGTTCGTTAAATTGATGGCGTGGAGTGACAGTTATTAATGATTGTTATGATAAACAGACGAGTGCGAATTGGGATGAGTTGGGCAAAAGTGACAGTTTAAAAATAACGTATATTGGAAAGTACTAACGAAGTAATATACTGTTAGGAAAACAATCATGCAAGTTGTCAAGGGAAGAAGTGTAATTATACAGCTGCACGAGCTGCCTGGGAGGACAGGGACCTGGTTGATAATGGACACGTTTTTTGTTGGCAAGGGGAAAATATGTTATGGCAGAGAGGAGTACAGATTGATAAATTAATTGGCCTTTCTCATTGTTCCAAGAGCAAACTTGGCCAGCAATAGCCAGGCAGATTAGGTAAATAAATGAAGTGACCAGCTTTTCCTCTGCAGCTGACCCATTCCCTGCCCTTTCTTTTTAATCCACCTGTGCATGAACTGCCAAGTCCAATTGCTTAGGGTGGCAGTGTTTTCATAAATACAGCTTCCCTGGGAATATTTATAACTTCAGAAAAAGGGGAGGAGTTTTGTCTTCAGATGAAGGTTACTCAGAATAAGACATCAGCCTTATGCCAAGGGGTATGAAAGCAAGAGGGAGGATGGAAGTGTGCTGATTTTTAGGCTGACCACCTTCTTTAAAGCAAAATTTAGACAGGAGTGCCAATCTGAACGCTTGCAAGAAAGCAAAAAAAAAAAAAAAAAAGGAAAAAAGGAAGATAGTTGTTGCTAAAGGGGTGTTTGGGAGGTAGGGGTATGGCACTGCTTCTGCTTATCACTGTGGAAGTTTGATGCTAAATGCCTTGAGGTTGTGGGCTGCTGGAGAAAGACATTTGTGTCTCTGAGACTGACAGCAGTGCCATGCATAATGCAGCTGTCAGAGTGCCTGTGAAGTTGACTCAGTGAAAGAGCAAGGGGATAAATGAGGAATATTGTCCTAGTAAGTATAAGAAGATAGAAAGTAAGAAGGCCTTTATTAAAAAAAAAAAAAAAATTCAGAAAAATTGAGGAAGGACAGTGAGACTCAAAGTGCTTGTGAAGGTTGGCATGAATAAGAATACCAGGTAAGACATTGTGGATCACTGCAGAAAACTGTGGGAATCAGTCTGTGCAGACATGGAACTGAGTGGTCAGTGCTGTTCCCATTCCCTTCCTTGATTGTTTGTGCTGCCTGGAGTTTAAATATGACCCTTCCTCCAGGGAAACGTGAGCAAACGACCACGTTCTTCATCAAGATGGGGGAAGTGATTTTGAAATAGTTGGCTGAGAGAAAGCACTGCCATCACTGTCAAATGCCAGCTGCTCAGGACACAGCACTGAAAAGAAGATAGAGAAGAGCTGAGATTTTCTGTGACAGGCTGCAGCCACAGCAGCACTGAATGGAGCCTGTAAAGTGCTTACTGAGCCATTTTGCTGGATGTTTTCCTGGATTCAGCTTGGTCTTGGTCTTGCATGGGCTTCAATAACCATGTTACCAATTCCTTCTGGCAGCCCTCAAGAAGATGATTTGCTCACCAGTCTTGCCATGCTTCCTTTGCTGCTCTGGCTTTCCAGTTTGCTGTCACCAATCCCAGTTTGTGGGGTCTTAGATTTGTGAACACCCATTCACCAGATACGATCATCTAATCAAAAGGAGCAAGGAAAATCATCCTCTTTGTTGAAGATTGAAGTTGAAGATGTTCTCCTAAGAGTTTGTTATGGGTGCAATCCCACCAGTCCTTGGTTTGCATTGCTAGTGAAAGAAATAAATAAATTGGGGTTTCCACAGAGCTTAAAATTTTCTTAATAGTGTCACAGATTCAATGTATCTCAGTTATAGCTTAAGAAACTGCTAATGAATAGCTTAATGCAATTTTTTGTGTATAGGTTCTGTCATACTGAACTTCACTGTTCTATTCACAATGTGCAAATGAGTGACTAAAATTCCTTTTTTTTTTTTTTTCCTTTTTTTAATAAGAGAAGAAGGTACCAGTTTCCAAATATCTCTGTAACAGAAAAAACTGGCATTAAATTCCAAGCCATACCACACTTCTCTGCATGATGAAACCTTGATATCCTCTCATATTGCTTCTCCAGTGGCTTTATGTATTAAGCCATGACCTAAGCCTTGTCTTTCAAGCCATACAGTAAGAAGAAGCAGCCTTAAGAAAACTTACATTTTAGCATTCCCAATTTCACTTCTAGCTCTCAACAAACCTCTAGCTTTCAAAAAACATCTCAGCAAACAAAGATGCATAAGAGGTGCCTGCTGCTTTTCCAGACTCTCAGTGGTATAAAAATGCCTACATTTGAAAAGGAGCTTCTGCCTTGGGTTTTTTCCAAGCTAGAAAGATTTAAATTTTGTATCTTTCAGTCACTTTTTGATATCTCTTTGTTAGTCCTTTGGTAATTGTGACTTTATCTGGCTTTGTTTGAGACAGCATGAACAACAGCTGTTTCCCTAAGGAGAGATGCTGATAGAAAAGGATCTACAGCTGATCTAAAAGTTCTGAAGAGAGAGCCATTTCTTTGTCCTTATTCTCAGCTGCATAGGTACCTTATCATTTGTTTGTTTGTCACTGGATAAGAAGGATTCAGACAGGGAATGGGAGGTTGTTTGGAGCTGCAGAAGACCACGAGGTGTCTTCACAGGGTGAACTGAGAATTTGTCTAAACAATATTTAGAAATTATTTCCATCAGCATTAGCAGGAGCCTCATGTCCTCCAAGAAGAGCATGTTACCTCTGTGCACAGATTTCTGCTTCTGCCAAGAGCTTTGTACGAATTCCTTGGAGCTAAGTGTGGTGTACTTCTCCCAGGCTTTTCTCTTTTTTTCTTTATGAGGAAATCAAGCATGGATTTTTTTGGTTGTTACCTATGGAGGCTGAGGGCCAGCACATGTGTTTTATCATCTTCCCAGCTAAGTCTGGAACTGGTGAGTTGGTTCCTGCCCAAGACAGGGAATGGAGGTGACTACTTGGATCCCTCCCCCAGGTCACCAGCTTTGGCCAGGGGTTCCATAGGGGCTGTTGCATGACTCCAAGCCAAACTGAAGAGAGAATTGGCTTGAAAATAGGCAGAGTGAAGCCTGGGGGTGACAGAGGGAGCTTGAGCTGCAAAAAAGAAGAGCTGCTTTTCCACGGACACCAGGCTACTGCTGCTCGAGACCCAGCTCTCAAAGCTCTCAGTTAGGTTTTTCCATTCATCTAAGTGGAAAGTACACTTGCTCTTTTTTTCTTTTTCCTTTATCCTGCTGTCCACAAGGCCAGGGCTTTCACTGTCCTTGTCTCTGTTGGAAAAGGCAGTGAAACTTAAGCCCTTTTGGCAGAGTTTCCAGATACTTCTTTATTTTGGGGGGACAGGATTAGCCTAATGTGGCATTTTAGCCAGCTCCCCTAAAAGCTACCCTACAGTCCAGGAGGAAAGCAAAGTTGGATGTTAAAGGGAAGTGACACCTTTTTGAGCTGTTTGTCTTCTGCCTTTCAGTACAAACTCTCATCTTGAGAGAAAGCAAACACCTGCAACTGGTTTTCACTAAGCCTTGCTTTTTAGCAGCAAATAAGGACTCCACCCTCTGCCTCAGCTGAAACAACTCAAAGGGTAAAAGATTTTTCTGTTCCAGGTGTTTCAGTTTTGAAATCTTACACAGCTTCACCTGGAGCTTTTTTAACGAGTTCACACCTGGACCCAATCTTCTCATTTCTACTTAAGGTGGCTCGGGGGGGACGAGCAGACTTTGCTGGCTCTCTAGCTTAGCACTTCCAGACAAGGCTGGAGAAGTTGGAGAATTTGTGGAAAAAAATGTTGGAAGTTAAAGGCCTGAGGAAGCCCTGCTCTTGGGAAAATCTGGTGATGCTTTCATCCCGAAAAAGAAGAGGTCTTGGAGCAGAGGCTTGGGACATTCCTGCTGCTGAAGGAGGTAATGTTCTCATTTTTGCTTCACATATTACTCACCCCTGATCTGTTTTGGCCAGGTACAGCATTGCTATTTCTTTGACCCTGAAAAAGAGGTGGTTTGTATCAGCTTCATTTGTTAGGAGTGGTGCATTCTGAGAATTAGAAATTTCAGTTTTGGGGGTTTTTCCTTCTGCAGGAGGCTCTCTTAAGGTTTGTGTCGCCATGTTTAGAGAGGCCAGATGGGGTTCATGCAGGGTTTCCATTTTCTAGAGAAGTCACCCCAAGTTTATTAATGGGACATATTGAAGAAGAAATATCTTTTCTGCTGAGGTTGAGGGAGAAAAAAGCTCTGTGTAGATTTTGAATAAAGCTTCTGTAATTGTGAGCAGTAAATGTCTTCGAGGCATCAATGTATCAGCTAAGAAAACTGATCCTGCATTGTTGATATTTAAATAGTTATTCCTACCCTTTGATGTTTAAAGGTATGTAGTTGTGTATTTTGTGGAACCGAATAGTTTAAGCTTTGTAGAACACTTGAGTCTCTTTGAGGAATCCATACCAACCTGTTTCATTATAAAATAAACTTGGACGAAATGACAGCAGAATCATATGGTTGTGTGAGGGATTATGTTAATTATTAATTTATTCTTGAAAAAATGGTCTGATTTTAAGGCTGAGTCTCTATTTTTTGCCATTGGAAGAGAGTTCAATTTTAGGTACTAATCAAGGTGAAGAAAAAAGATTGAGCCTCCTATGGAGCTGCCACGAGTTCAGAATTCATTAGATCACAGCTTTCCTTTCAAGTTTTACATGGGACAGTGAAGGGAGAGAGCCTGCAGTAGTTTTTCTCTGTATAATTCAGTTTAAGAATTACTAATTATCAGTCATAATGAGTTGTTATGGAGAGCAAAACTTGGACTGAAGTTCAGTGCTCTTTGTAGCAAATACAAAGGGAAAAAGAAGTGGGTTAAAATGTTTGGTGTTTTTTTAGGGATCCTGTTTCTGAAGAACAGACCTGTTAACAGAGTTTGTATGGAGCAGTGCTTGATAATTTTTATATACAGTCAAGACATTCCCATCCAGGTACTGATTAATGAGTGTTTATTCCACTGATCAAAGAAAGGGACTATGTTTAAATATGAAAGTTTTCAACAAAGTATTTTCCAATTGTATGTAGTGTTTAAGTGGTGAAATGACCACTGATACAGCCACAAATATTTAGCTGTTAGGGTTTTTAACTGTTCAGCTGAATCTGTGTTTCCCAAAGTAACATAACCACTTCTCTGGTGTGTTTTAGGAATGTGAAGTCCAAACTGTAAGTTCAGTTTGTTTACTGTCCCCCTCTGCTATTTTTATTTTGAATGCTGAATGCTTCTAGCAGAAGTCTATTTCTATCAAAGCCCTGTAAAGCAGATGCAAAACATTTTGCAGACATCTAGAACTTTTCAGGAGGATCCCAGTAAGACTGTTTTAATTTGGAAATTAAGAAAATATAAAGCTGCATGCCTGAGTTATTCAAGGTATTTATGTGGATGGTGAATTTGAACAGTAGTATGTGAAAGGGTTTTGTTGCTTTCTTAGCTGCCATCTCACTATTTAACAATCTCTTCTGACTTGGAGAAGGGGTGCAATAGAGCCCTTTTGTCCTAATAGTGGTATTCTGATGGTGTGAAGCAGAAATCTAATCAGGATAATTGAATTCAGGAGTTTGTTTTTGCTGTGATTGTTCTGCCCAGTGTTAACTCACTTGAGTTACACGAGACAGAAGATGAATGTGAATTATTCTCTGTGTGTGCATGTGTTTGGTGCTGTGTACATACCAGGGAAATTACACACCAATGGGTTTAATGATGAATACATCCCCGTTACACCATGGATGCAATGAAGTTTTGCAAGCACCCAAAAAATTAAAGCTCAATATCAACTCAAAGCAAAGCAGGTGTAGAAAATTAATACATTCTTGTTAAGTGCCACACCAGAGCTCCTGGAAATATGCTGTGTGATATTGTGCTTAAAATTTTATCTTGTTTGCAACATCAATATGTTAATATTCACTTGACAACTTTGAGTATTGAGAACCTTGCCTAGACACATTTTCACTTTGAGAATCTAGGTACTTCAGCGGGTACGTGTAACTGATAAATCTTTTTGTAGTTGTCAAAACAACTTTGTACTTTTTCTTTTACAACTAAAAGCACTTTGACAGTCTGAAGCCTGGTCTATCAATAGGGAAAGCAAACAGACTACTCATTTTACTACCACGTTTCACTGGGAGTTTTGACATTTTTGAAATCTATCACTTCAAAACCCCGAGATGCAGATGATTAAAGGTTGCTACTGGCAAAATTGTTGGTGATTATCAATGTTCCCAATACCACCCAGTGACATCTTTGCAGACTGGTGGGCTCTTCTTGGAAAGCCCTGGGCAGTTTGACCCTATGGGAGCTCTGCACATCTCATTGTAGTCCATGCACTGGTTTCTATGCCTGGAGGGCCTCCCAAAAAAGAAATCAAGAAAGATGCTAATCTGGTTGCTGCTTGGTCACTGTTTGTAGTCTACCCGTCAGGTCTCAGTTTTGTTGATGTCTGGAACAGTGTTGTCCTGATGT
Organism: Florisuga fusca; assembly: GCA_038090715.1. Classification (NCBI taxonomy): domain Eukaryota; kingdom Metazoa; phylum Chordata; class Aves; order Apodiformes; family Trochilidae; genus Florisuga; species Florisuga fusca. The sequence continues at coordinate 25,819,006 of JAAWXA010000010.1, read as the reverse complement.
CTGAAGTCACTCACAATTAACTCAAACTAGAGATGCTGCCAGGGTGAGACTGGTTGAGAAAGATGAAACAGACTCCAGAGACCTGGTATTTGTTTTTCACTCTGGGAAAATGATGGTGTGTTTGTCCATGTGTTGTAGTCTGAAGGAGGAGCTTCAGGGAAACTCCTCACCGGTGCAGTCATACTGGCTTTTGGTTTCTGATGGTTTCAATGTTTAACTGGGAGTTTTTCTCCTTTTAAGCTGTTGAGAAATCACAAGGTGTTGTTGGGAATGTCTTGCCAGACCCCACAAGTAAATAGAAATACACAGTCATCCCTCTCTTGTGGAGTTTCACAGCTAATGTCAGGGTGGTCTTGCAGAAGATACTTAAAAAGTAGTGGTGCAAGCCTGACTCTGTAAAAACATTATTAATATGAGGCTTCATCCATGAAGATAATGTGAACACTTTTTTTGTGTGCTAGGGAAAGAAAGAAATGTAAAAGAAGCATAAGAGTTGTCTGACTTAGATCTGGGGTACCATGGAGGAGATGTGCAGCCTGGAGCTGGGGGGCTCAGTCTGTTGCAGTTTCTTAATTCATGTGCATGTAAGTCTGTTTTCCTCACTGTAGCTTCTTGGATTAATTAATCTAGGACAGCTTAAAGCTTTTCCAAAGTTCTCTTGAAAGTTGGACCTTCTAAACATTCCTAGGCTAAAGTTTACATTTTCTGCTGTCTTATATCGGGACATGGGTGTGAATTGTTCTGGGTGTAATAAAAATCTATTTGTGTTTCTTTGTCTTGTGAAGGTATGTTTTTATCTGCTTTTCATCCAGCTTTGCATTTCAGTGCCACTTCCACTTGTCCACAGTCTTGTTCTCTGTTTTTTCTTAGCTTTCAGTTTTTAAAACTCCAAGCTCTGTGTGCAGTATGCAAAATGGTCAGCATGCTATGTGGTTTTAAAATCAAACCAGAAAAATTACCAGTTAGTGTCAAATAGATGCACTTGTTCTTGATCTGTAATCAAAGTCTGGGGAGAAGAAAATCACTAGCAGCTGAAGCTCTCAATATGTAGCACAGAATTAGTTATCCAGCTTTCCTTTGGTACGTGTGAGTAACATCTTTTCTGATTGTTCTGTGTACTTAGGGGATTTTTGCTACTATTGACAGAAAAGAAACCAGAAACCTCGTATGAGAATGATGGATTATGGGATGGAGCCATGGGGTGACTCCTCCCATATCAACTAATCACCCAAATATTCATGGAAGCATATTTCACATGAGCTTGGTTTTTCAATGGAGTAGTTTGGGCTCCTGAGACTGTAACCTAACAATAGTGCCAAACACAATCAATAGTAGTTTTTATTGCTTGTGCAAAGTGATTTTGAAAATTGTGTGAGGCCAGGATTATCTGGAGATGAGTTGCTTGAATCATTTCACTGCCAAACTTGGCAGCGCAAGGAGATGGTTTTAAATTAGGGCCCTTTCCAAGCTCTGGCTGTCTGGGCTGAGCACTGCTGAGGACACCTCTCTAGTCCCATCGCTGGTCATTCATAACTTGGCACAGGTCTCCTTCTCACAACTACAAAGCTGAATTATGCTGGCAATCTATATGTTGATCCTGTGGCACAGTTTCATGGTAGCTCCTTGTCCAGAAAGAGTTATTTAGAGGGAGGTGGTAAAGATCAAGACTGACATAGACTTGTTGGAAAACTGTTTTCAGTTGAAAAGGGGAAGCAGTTTAGAGACCATGTTGCTTTTTCAGGTGCCCAAATTTACTCCTGTGGAACTAAACAGTGCTTTTTGTATTGCTGTGGTTAATGGATAAGAAGTTCAGATCCTCTTACAGCTCTGGATGGATGCCTGTCGTTTTGCTAGAATCACAATTCTAGCAAGAAGATGACTTGTTAAGAAGAGTTCTGAATCACTTGGGCATTGCATGGTGTTTGTAACAAAGATGTTTGAATAGATGGCTTCCTCACAGAGCAAAGATTTCTAGATTTAAATTGCAGAGGGGTCAAACACTGCTGCTGGACAGTGGAATGGTTGTACAGTGAGGTCCTGACCTTTTTAATTTTACTTAGCAAGTGTTTATTCCCTGTCTGGAAGTCCTTAAAATAATATTTGTTTATGTGGAGGAAAAAGATGAGGTGCAAACCAGATGCTGTTTGCCTGTAGCTGCTTGTGGTGGAGAAAATGAAGCACGTAAGGCATCCCAAGTTTGTCAGAAAATATGTTGAAGTTTAAGATGTCTCTTAATATTATGGAACACAAAAGCAAATTTTCCAATATTGGGTCTGTAATGCTACAACCAGTGAAGATTAGCTGAGGCTTTACCAGATTATAGAGTCAAACTTGAAGAGGATTTGTCAGTAGGGAAGGTAGAGTTTGGGTTGGGTGGTGCGTATATTTTTATTTTATTTTTTAAATGTGGGTGAGGTGAAATTTACCTCTGGAGAGTAAATATTTTGACCCGAGAGAAATTTGAAAAGTGCAAAATACTCCTTTTGTCATTTTTGGTGATTATTTCCCAGATACAAGCCCTCTGATGGTAAATCCTTCCCAAGCAGTGGTGAATCTGTTGTTCCCCCTGTTGCCTTGCTCTCCATTCCTTTGATGTTGCAATGAGAGGTTTTTTTGTTTATTTTTCTTCTCTCAGCAAAATCATTTTGTATGTAGCAGAATTTCAGCCCAAGAGACAGCCAACCAATATTTTCCTGGAGCATAAGGATGTAATTCTGCATTTCAATTTATTGTAAAACATTATACTCATCTGTAATTACATTACTTAAAAATAAAGCCTTCATCCGCTCTAAGATCTTTTGATGTCCCTTCCCTGACTTTTTTTTTTCTTTCCCCTTGTTCCCACTTACGTTAATGTGAAGAGACAGTTGAGTAAATGCACAATGAACTTCAAAACCTAGTAATTGTTTTTCAGAAAGAATGAAACTTGTGAATTAGATATGGATTGTAAAAGAACACCAGAGCTGATTAGTGTTCCTTGGGTTTGCCTGCTGGACCGTTCTGACACCTGTCTTCCCACTTTCCCCATAAATGCCATCCCTGATCCCTCTATACTGCCAGTCACATGGCAGCCAGGGAGAACTTGTGGGTGGGAGTTAAAAGACTCCCAGTGAACCTTGTCAGGCTTAGCAATTCATGAAACCCAACATAAAAGGCAACGTTAAACAAAGATGAGTGGAATCCATTTACATGCAAACTGTAGTTATCCCTAGGAAAAAAGCAGGGAAGGGGGGAACGTTGAAGGGGTTACTCTTTCTTTCTTCCTTTTAGGAGGTGTAGATAATGAGTTGTGTAAGGCTTAGAGGGGGGAAAAGAAGCCAACTTTCAAGGCATTGAAAAATTGCTTTTTAGGAAAAAATCCTTTTCGTCCTAGCCATCTGGTTGCATCTTGTTTACAGCACAGAGTGCCAGTTTGTGCTTATTAATCATGCTTACACAAGTATCTTAATTACTCCCCATGTAGCTGCTCTGGTTTGAACTCAGAAGTTGACCTTTCTCTTTTTATTCCTTTAAACCATTAATCATACATAATCAATGCCAATGGGGCAGAGCCATGGAGAAGGCTACCCAAGTTCCCCAAAGCTCATGCTGGTCCTGAGAAACTCAGCTGAGCAGAGGGACTGGGCTTGCTAGCACTCAGGCATATCTTCATTAGTGACTGCTTTGTCTGCATACTCACATGACTGTAACCCAGTTCTCTTCCCCCCCCTTTTGCTCCTTTCCACCCAGATGACAGTTGTTTCCCTGCTTTATGATATTCCAGAGCCTTTTAAAAAGGCTCTCTATTGTAAAAAGACCTTCAGAGACATTATCTGACTGAAAAGCATCTGTCTTCTCTGGCTGTTTCTGTAATAATAAAAATAAAGATGGGATGTAGGATGGCAACAAAATATTCTAAGCTCTGGGTTCTTCTGGCATAGATGGTTAGAGAGGGTGAATCTTTCAGATGTAACTGGACTAACAAGTGGATTCCTTCTCTGCCTTATTAAAATAAAATTAAAAAAAAAGAAAACCTTGCTGCTTTCAAGTCTTTTAGTTTGCTTTGAGCATTTAAACTGGAAGTCAGAGGAGGTTCTGTGCAGGAAGGTTCTGTTTGTTGGAATACAGGCTGCTGGAAAGTGGCATCTGCTCAATTGAATGTTCTTGGAACTGCACATCTGGGGTGACCATGGAGCTCTAGTGACATGCCAAGGAGTAGTTGTCACCTTCTCTAAGTGCATGCAAGGGCATCCCCCACCTGGAAAGTGATGGATTTTTTTTCTTTTTCCCTTTTGCTGAATGCAATTATTTCCATGTGCATACTCTGGAGAAAAAAAAGGGGGGGGAAGCTCAGTTTTCTGCAGAGCATTAGTTCCATCATTGTGAAATAATCTCTGTTTCGAAGAAGAATTTTTATTATTATTATTTAAATTATTAAAGATTCCTAGGAATCTTTAAGTATTTCCTTCAGGAAAGGAAATAAAATTAAATAGCAGCAGTTAAATAAAAGAGTTGTTTGTACACTCAATTTTAAATTAGGTAGAAAGATGGAGCTTCATCTATGGAAGCTGAATGGATTGCATGTTCTGTTGCCTCAGAGAGATGCTTCAGCCTGAGTTCTGTAAAGCTCAGATTTAAACTTGGGAGGTGATGTTTTAGATATCATTTTCTTGGCAGCAGTATTCATTGAAAATATTTCCTCTATCATCACTGACTGCTTGTTTCCACTTCTGTGTCGCCTCCTCAGCTGTCCTGGCATGTCTGACAGGTGATGTGCTGTGCAAGCAGGCCTGAAAAAAGGTTGGGAGGGAGGTGGGAAGATGGTAACATCTGAAACTGGTGTCAGCACTGAAGGCAGCAATGCCTGCAAGCTGCAGCCTCTGTTCTGGAGGGTTTTTTGGTCTGTCACTGGGGTAGAAATACAGAGATGTTGCTTTTTTTTTTTTGGCTTTTTTTCTCCCCAGCCTTTGATTAGAACTAGACTTTGAGTAGCTGAATCATTTTTTGTTTTTTCCACATCACTCAAAAGCCCTCAGTACAAATTGCAGTGGATCTGTCTGTACCACATCTGTATTAGAGGATGAAGGTAATGTTTAGTAGAATGCAATATAGTAAGTACTGTTTTGTATGGTCATGTTATGTTTGGCAAACATTGATTCTCTAGGCTTCAATTCTAGCATGAGATGTTCTTCCATTTTCGTTCTTTTACTGATAAAAAATGAGCATAAACCAGTTTTGTTATGAAGCATTTCATTTAAATACAGAGGGATCTCAAAATGGTTCCTAATTTTCTGTAATTGAAAGGCTCTCTTCATAAAAAAAACCATTTTCTAATGTTGTTTTGCATTCCTATCTCTCTTTTCACCAGTAAGTACACTGGGGCTGGGATAAAACCCATTGCTGCTGCCTAAATACACTCAATTCCTCCAAGTTTGTGTGAGTATGATGAAAAAGATATTGTAACAGGTAGTTTGAAGAGCTCCTTTTATATTTGTTTCTTCCTCTTTTCAGTAGTCCAGATATTAACTTGATTGTAATACCTGTAGTATTTTTTTGCTAAGCACATATATATATTTTTTAATATGGGAGGAATTCCACCCAGAAATAAATGAAACCAGCCCCCAGAATCCCCAAGTTTTTCTAAGTATGATGAAAAAGATATTGTAACAGGTTGTTTAAAGAGCTCTTTTTGTGTTTCTTTCTTCCTCTTTTCAGTAGCTCTGATATTAACTTGATTGTAGTATGTGTATTATTTTTTTGCTAAGCAGATTTTTTTTTTTTTTTTTAATATGGGAGGAATTCCACCCGGAAATAAGCAAATGAAACCAGCCCCCAAAATCCCAAATCTAAATTAGGTATTATCAATATTTTAGCAGTGTCCTTTAAGACATAATCCCTGGTAATATATTGTAACATGGACTGGAATCCCTGAGGTTCTTACAGCCTCAGTTGCAGTTGTGTTGGGGTGATGTCTCTCAGCATCAAACCCATTCCTTCCTTTATGGGATTATCTCACTGGGAGAAATTTTTCAGGATGCCTTGGAATGAGTTTCTAACAAGTCAAAGGAGAGGAACCAGAAGGGGTCAAATTAGCTCCATATTTCATACACTGTTGGACTGAATTCTAAGCCAACCCGTTATACCTGTTTGTATCCACTGAATCATTTTGGGGCATATCTTTAATGTTGATCTGTCCTTGACATCACTTTGGTGCCTCAGCTAAACCCTTGGAGCTGACAGCATTAGTGCAGTGTCAGTTTTGTCATTTGGAAGCATTTCTCACTCAAATTGCAGTCTGAAGACAGCCCAATAAAACAGGACACAGATGTCTTTAAAACTGGGCTTTAACCTTCAAAGATTACTCAATGATAACAGAATAATTTTTTCCATTTGAAAATCCATTTAGATATTGATAAGGACAATTTGGAAGTAGAGGCTGTAGTAGGGAAGTGGTTAGCAATCTCAGCAGGAGTTTTGATTTCTCTGTTCTTTATGTTATGATAGCAGAGTGCTGCAGAAAGAAAAAGTTGTTAGGACTCGATAGCATCATTAATCAAAAGGTGGCAAATTGGGCTTTTTTGCACTTAAGATGACTTAGTCAATGAGATGGTGTTTGATATTAAAAGGTTGCCTGCTTCTAGAATTAGGTAAATCTCATCTTCTTGATAAAACAGTGCTACTATGTAACTTTTAAAATATCTTGAAGTGGAGAAATTGTGATGGTAGCTCAGAAGTAACAAGTACGTAGTGTTATGCTAGATAACCTGGCCTGAGTGTTAATTTTAAAAATATGAAGTGTTTGGGTTTTTTAATCAAAACTGCAGCCTGTGTTTTTCAGCCTATGGGATGAAGATAATCCTGGCTCTTGGAGTTACTAATTAAACATTACAATTTTGGTCTTTTCTCCCAAACTTTCACCCTCCCCCCACTTTCTTTGAAATAAACTTATTAGAGAAGAAACAACCACAAATGGTCCCTGTCCAGCCCTTTTTCTGGATGTTGGACATAGTTTTTGTTGTGGTATGTGCAGTGAAGTTGGGATTGCAGTGGAGAAACCTGCCCTCCTCCAGTCCCCTCCTGCTTCCAGGTGGGTAGTTTGGTGTAGTTTCACTTCCTTACTCAAATACATGGTGGAGCTGTTTAAATATGTTTCAATAATAATAAAAAAAACATTTAATCTCATGGCTAACAGCAAATGGGCTCTTACATTTCTGTTCCTGGTTGTACCAAACAACATTGTTGTGCTGATTGACTCCGAAGTCCTACAGTAAAACATTCCAAAGCTTTGGAAGAAATTCTACCATATTTTGATATTTCTGGTTTTATGCAAAACAAATATGGTTTAAGTGTTTCTTACTCCAAAATGTTTATTCACATTAAACAGGAGACATGGGGAGGTGGGGGGTAGGAAGGAATAAAATTATTTAGCACGTTAATTGAGCTCTCTTATCTCGGATTCAAAGTCTCAGAGAACAATTTCTGAAAGGATTTTTGAAATCCTTGCCAAACTGAGACACCTCAGTGTCTGATATTGGTAAGTTTGCTCAGGTGTGGCTTGCAGAAGACCCTCACCCATCTTGGGTGGTTTGCTTTTAACCCTTCCCATCCGCAGCAGCAAAATCACTTACCAAAGAAGCTTCCCAGGGAAAGCCTGGCAGTGGCACTGTGCTATGGCATCAGTTCTTGGCTTTATTCCTCCTTAACACCACAGCAAAAAGGGCCACGTGTATTAATTTAGAAGGTAATTAATGTAATAATTCAGTGATGATGCATTGTTGACTCTGCAAAATCTCTGAGCAGTTTGAACAGGCAGGCAGCAGGGATTACTTCAGTTAAACTGTGAAACTCTTTTTGGCTGCTCTACTTGCTGAATACAAGCCACTGCTCTAGAACAAAAGCACCAGAAGATAGCTGTATGCTTTGACTTGCCTTTTTGCTCCAAATCATCTTGGAAGCACCTCCAAATATATCTGGAAATCCTTCATTTGAAATGACCTTGCCTGTTGCTGGCTGGAAGTTGTGTCTCTCCGAGATTTTTTCAGTGAAGGGTCTGGTAAGGTAGGTGAGAAGACAGTAGTGCTATTTGGGCATCTTCTGTTGGAGGGGATCTCCTCTTGCCTCCTCTTTTCCATGCTGTAAACCAAACCCACACCCATGGGCTGTGATGCACAGTGGAAAGAAAGCAAATAGAAAATAAGGCCCAGCGGAACTTAAGTGCAAATCCTAGCTGGTAATTTCATTGAATTTTTTTTTATAATTCTTTACAGCACTGCTGCTGTATTATAGCTTCTTGTTGTGCTGAATATTTAACCAGAATTTTATAGGTTTGCCCCTGGGAATAAGATCATTAAAGAACAGGAACTTCCAAAAAAAAAAAAACCAAACCAAAAAAACCCCAAACCACCTGTTTTTCTTCCAGAAAACGTCTTTTGTTTGTTGTTGTGGAAATGATACTTTCTTGTGAAGGTGTAAAACATTTAGATGGTTTTCAAATAGTGTACAAAAAGATGCAGTAGCTGTGGATTTCATGTTGCCTCTGCAAGCCTGTGGGCTTTATTAAGAGCACAAAAATGTTGGGTAACACAGAGCCCTTTCTCCTCCAGGCTGTCTCCTCTAATATGTGTATCTATGGAATAGTAGTAATTAAAGGGTCCTTATGTTTGATGATTTCAGTTGCATGAGCTGAGTCTTAGCCTAATTGTTTAATGAACAGTTGGAAAGTTTTCTTGATCTGAAGCTATTACTGCAGACTGGCCACATTTTTGAGTCCAAGCAGAAAAGCTCAGTTTGTGTTTCTGGCTTGTGCAGCTGACACTTCAGCAGTATGTGACAGAAATATGTGGTACGTACAGGGCTGCACCACTCCCCCAGTGCCAGCCCAGGGAAAAGAGAGCAATGGGTTTTAGGTTGTTGAGTGATTTCGTTTGCTCTTCCCCCAACTGGGATCTTTCTCCCATTTCAGCAGGAATAATCTACCTGCCTGTCACATGATGCTGTACCTGCAACTCTTGCCTGAAGAAGCCATCTCCTCTTATCCCAGGGAAGAAGTAGAACAGCAACAAACTTGAGCAGTACTTAGTGAGAAAAAAAAATTCAGTCAATTTTATGAGTTCATATGATAAAACAATTTCATTTTTAATAAGTTGCCTGTAAAATGATGAGTTTGCGTTTTGAATTTTGTAGAATTTTGAAGCATCAGCTCTGGAGCAAAACTGCTCTGCTCTCAAAAGTAGCTCTGAACATCTCAAGGTTCTAAAATAAGGCACTGTAAAAATTAGCATTTTCCTGAATGAAAATGTGAAGTTACAGAAACTTCTGGAAAAGAAGTCTAAAATTCTCCTTTTGTTAATATTTCACGTGGCTTGCTGTATGCTTTCTCCTTTTCTTTTCTATGGGATTTATTATTCAAGACATAGCTCAGTACAAAATCCTTGCAACAGATGATTTCAGGGAGTCTCAGGACTGGCTGTTATTTAATGGGTGTAGTAATTCTTAATTGGGTTCCTTGTGATTTTTGTAATGTCTGTGCCAGCCAGCCTGGTTCTTTGCTCCTCTAGAAGTTATTTTCTACTTTGATTTGCAGCTTAATAAAGAGCCCTACTCAAGACCACATGATTCTGCTTGGGCTTCAGGTTTTATTTTAGTGTTGTCTGCTTCCCAGGCTGGAAGTGGTGTGTAAGGAATGAGCTGACTCTCCCTGTGCCCAAGGCTCTGGTACTGGTGAGGTGACATCCCTGCTTCCTTCTCAGCTTTGCTCCATGGGGGAGACCTCTGGAGTGCTGCATCTCCTGAATTCTCCTGCCTCTTGCCTTGGGGAGACAGGCAGTTCTTTTCCTCTGGGTTCTGCCCTTTCAAAACCACAAGAATTTGTGACTTCCAGGTTCAAGAAGAAACTGTCTGAACCTGTTAGGTGAATACAAGTTTTGTTTTTTTTTTTCCCCTGGAAACTTGGCTACTCTGGGACTGACTGGTTTTACCTGAATGTTTAAGCAATCTTTAAAGATTTTTTTTTTTTTTTTTGTCACGTGGAAGACTTAAATTCTCATTGCATTACTGAGTCTGGTAGTCTGGGATTATTCAGATACAGATTAGCAGGTTTTGCTGCTTGTGATAGCGCTTGCTTTCACAGGAAACTACCAGAGCTTTAAAAAAAAGCAATGTAACCCTCTTAAATATCCTCCTCTTAAAATATGCTGACTCAGGTTCTGAAGAGGAACAGAGTGAAAGTTGATGAAGTCCCTGTTGTATGTGGTATGTCTGGACTCCTCCCATAGGTATGTGCAGTGAGGACATCTGGATGTCACCCCCCATGGCACACACGTGGATGAAGCATGTGTGAGGTGTAAAATGGAGTTTTCTTTTACCAGTTTGCTTTCTTCCCTTCAAATGAACTTCACAAACCTCATGGATGCCAAGCTGGACTGTAGAATGGAGAGTAATGAAACTTTGAAGTGGTCACACATGGTTTTACTGTAATGGGAGAGCTGCTGTTAATATGTTGGTTATTCATAAGTCACTTGTTTAGAATACCTTTCATTTAACAGGACTCTGCCAAGCTGCTCCTTTAAAGTACAGGCTACATGTTAGTATACTTTTCTAGTAGCATTAATAAATATTTGCTTGACATTTAGTCTCATTGATCTGTAATCTGCTCTTTGTATTTGTGATAACTGAAGTTACAAAGTTGAAATAACTTCTTTTCTGTGTGAGAACATGAATGCCTTTTTCCTTGTATATGTTTTAAAGATACTAGGCTATGTCATTTATTTCATTTCACTTAACCATTAGAGAAGATTAAAGGTGGCTTATTTCTTAGACATATGCTTAACAAAGAAGGATTTTGCAAACATCTGTGCAAACACATACAACATCTTCCTGCTTTCTTATCAGTAAATGCAGCTGTTCCTGTTTTTAAAAATCAGATGAGTGTGATAACGTGGAGTAGCAATGTTTGAAGGCTTCATTTTCTGATATCTAAGACATGTTTCTTCTTGCTGAGCTTGGGCAGGTATAAATAGGAAAGATAAATTTACATCTGATGTTGAGGGGGTTTGTGTTTGTGGCATTATTTTTTTTTTTTCTTTTTTTCTCCCCACCCCCTAATGTCATCTGTTGAGTGAATTACAGTTTCTCATCATATGCTGGATTAAGGAAGAAAAGTCAGGCTATACTCTGAATAGTGTTAAACTGTACACAAGAATTCATCTATTTATATGATAGAAAAATTCTATCGAATGTCTAAGTTTGAAAGAATTGATAAGGAATAGAAATTACTGATAATAGAAGGCAAATAACTGCTACTCTCCAAGATGTACACTACCAAAAACTCCAAAGCCAAATTGCCTTTTAGGTGGTTTTATCCTTAGTGTGAAGGAACTTGATCTGTTCACTATTTATATTGGCATGTCCATGCAAGTGAGGCAGGAAAAGTCATTGTTAAGAGAAATAGATGTGCAAATCTGTTTGTAAACCATTAAGTGACTATTTTAAATAGCCAAATCAGAGCTTTACCCTGTCATGTTTACAGCTGATTTCAGTTTTGCTTTGTTTTGGAGCCAAGTGATATGATGTGACCATTAGTCTTGCAGACTGGATAAACAGAGTCAAGCAGAGTACCCACAAAACTGTGTCTTGTGGGAATCCCTGCCCACCTCCCCCTAAACTAATGAAAATTCACATCTTTTCCTCTAAAAACTCTCATACATGTTGTTTATAACATGGATAAAAGGTAGCCACCTTATTAATAGTAGAATAATCATGTATTCCTCATCACCACAACACATAAATGTTTCTGTTGTCATACCTGTATTTTTTTGAACTTAAGGCTTCATAAAATCTTTGAGCTTCCTAGATAAATGCTGCTGCTCAGAGCTGCTCTGGTGTTTGGGTTTGGTTTTCTTTTTTCAAGCCATATTGGTGGTGGTTTTTTTTATTTTATTTCTTGTTTTATTAATGACAGCACATAGCAACCACCATGGTTACTTGGCTCCTCTCTTTGTTCAATCCTTAGGTCTCTCACTGAAGTCTCAAGCAAACTTAGTGTGAGCTCTGGTTGAATGATACCTGGAAATTTGTCTTCTGTTTCTAGGTGGTTAATAAATTTTTCCCAATCAGGGGGTGTCTTTGGGAAATCTGGGCCATCTCAGCCTGAAAGCCAAGAGAGAAAATGTGCACAACCACACTGATGGTTTTTGAGAGGAAAAGAATAAGTGTAAGTGCTTCTCAGGTTTGTTTTAGGAGTTAGCTCCTTAAGGAGCTGTTTCAAAACCAGAAATAGAGAATCTTAGTGGAGGTGAAGTTTATTTGGGTTTGTTGATTTGAGTTGATGAGAAAATCACCTTAAGCTGAATGGTTTTGCATTGCTTTCCAATGAAATAGGAGTGTAAGTATGGATGCTTGCATTAGTTTATCTAGAGTAATTTGAAAAGAAACATTTTTTTTGCTATGCAGTGGTGAGACTTTTGTATAAACAGTTTTATTCTTCAGCCACTGAAATGGAGACATCTTAGAGACATCTGTGCATTCTGTTAGAGAGCATTAACTCCCAAGTCCTGCAATTGCAGGAAGCCTTTCTCACAAATATGCTGGTGTTAATCACAGGGCAGAACACATTCCTCTTGCTTCTCTCTATTATATTTTCATCTTTATATTATCATATTTATTGTTTCTTGCAGAAGCTCATTTTTTTATTTTAATACCTTGGAAAAGCTCTGTCTCATTCTGGTTGTTCACCTTGAGATTTGAGGAGGAGAGGGCCAGCTGCTGCTTTTTCATCCCCCATAAATTCTTGCTTTACAAAAGTCTGCTTAGTGCTGCTATGTGGCTGAAGCCTTGAGCAGAATCAAAATACTCTTTTTGAAAGATTTCTGATTTTAGCAGCTTTCAGGTATTCCTTTTTCTGCCTGCTTGTGTCACATTCCATCACTATAAAAATTATTACTGAACGATTGGATTTGCATTCCTATTCCCTAAACCAGATTTAATGCTTGGTTGCATTGCTGGGGTTCAGTGTTATGAAAGTGAAGAAAACTTTTCTTATTCATATTTGCCATAATAAAATTTTTGAGAAACTTCTATTATTCTTTTCAATGGAAAGGAAAGGAATTTTACTGCTATTTTGCTTTTTGCTATGGTAAGCTATTTAGTGGCAGGTGGATTTTGATTGTTCTTGGAGCCATAGAACTTATGGCTCTGTATCTGAGATCTTTCTTTAGAGCAAGATGTTTTATGCAGAACTCCTAAAGCAGAGTATAAAATGGCATAAGTCAAGCTAAACTCTAAACAAATGCTCTGTTTTTCTTGGGGGAGAGAGGAGGAAGGCTTAGGCTTTTGTCAGTACCTGTAAACTGACAGCTAAATAGAAATAGACTGACAATTCGTATGCAACAAAGAGGATAAAAATTGACTCAGTCAAAATATCTTTAGAGGTGATCCTCCAGATGCCTTTTTGCAAAAAGTATGCAACATTGGGAACAGAAAAAGCTCCTCCTCCAGGAGATGAAGTTATTGCTGGGTCACTGAAATACATAATAAATTATCTTTAGAAATAAGTCAACTATTTGACCAGTCATACTTTAGCTGTGTTTTCTAAGGCTTCATATGTTGGTGGTGCTTAAATAGTAATTCTAAATTAAATAAATGCAGGATACTGCAGTATGGTAATTATTAAGTTACTGAGGAGCTGTACTTTCCTTTTTTTTTTTTTTTTTTTTTTTTAACAGTGTTTTCTTCAGCTGTATTTCACCCATATTACTATGTTTACCTGTATCAGCTTATTCCAGAAGTCTTTGTTGTTTATCTTATTTTTATGAAGTAATTTTATTTTTATTAATCTAAGTAATAGAAGATTTTGGCAACTGGGTACACAACAGACACGCTGTCTATTTTTCTCTTCTTCGTTTATTTTTCTCTTGTTAAAGTCATCAAAATGTTGACAGCTGCATAACTCTTTTTAAAGCTTTCCTATCTTGACAGATATTACAGATATTTGTCATTTTACTTACAGTAAGTGACAGCTAAATTAGCTTTATGCTGTATTGGAGGATATCTCAGATGTAGTGAGTCCAGTCAAATTTATATTGCATTTCTTTAATGTGCAGCTGATTTTCGAGTGGTTATTAAGGGAAGAACAGTGAAGAGATCCATGAAGAATGTGAAAATCTTGAGCTAGCAGATATTCAAGGTTAACAGATGAGAAATATGTTCCCCTTTTATTACTTCTATCAGTTGGAAAGTCTAGTTTTTCCTTCATTTTCACTTCTTATTTCTGTTAGATGTGGGGTTGAAGTTCTAGACATGAATCCTGCTTTAATATATAACCAGTTCCCAGCTAAGGCTGCCGGCAGACAATGGAGATGTTTGGGGGTGACAGTGGAACAGCATGAATACAGTAGCACTGCACCTTCCTCCTGTGTGTTAAGTGAGATTTACCCATTGCCTGTACATTTATTTTTTTTTTTTCAAAAGTTCAAGTCATTAAGTAGGGGAAGGGAACAAATGGAACTGGAAAAAAAAAACAACAACCAAACCCCAAACCTTTTTGCTGTCAAGGGAGTTATTCAGTGGTATCACTGTACTTTTTTGTGTGCTACGCATAAACACAAAGCACAATTAAAAAAAATTGCAGTGGATCTTTAGAGTATTATAATAAGAGTGTCTGCAAAAATGTGCTTGGAGAAGGGGGAGAGGAATGAGGTTTGGGGGGGGGGGGAAAAGGAAAAGAGCTTGTTGCCTTTTAACCAGATAGCTTAATTACACAATTGAGAGTTTCTTACAATTGCCTGTTTAAATTGCTGTCAGAAAGGGAAAAGTCTGGAGTATGATATTTTCCCATTTTAATGTCTTCAATGTATTGCTAATGATAGCCAGACTGGGGAATTACTGGAAGTGCATCACAGATGAGTTCCACGTGTTCAACATGTTAACCTGCCCTCTTCTGTCACTCCTGTCTTACTCTGGGCAATCCCACCAGCGTGTGGGCAACTGGGGCAAAGCACTGTAAGGTCAGCTGGGTGATACTCAAAGTAGAGGAAGGGAAACAAAACACTTGACTTGCAAGAGATTTACTGGTTCAAGAGTGTCATACGCTTTAAATCCACTCCTTACTAACCCCAGAAAATTTTGGAAACCTGGAATTGTGGCTGGCTATTTTTCCAGTTTTCTTTTAAGCTGTATTTTTGTAATTTTTTTTTGGTTTTGCAGGTGTAGCCTTTTCTGAAAATAAGTTATGCTTAGGTGGAGTTATGCTCAAGTTGGAGTTAAGCAATCCAGGTTCTCCTCCAGGACCACCAGAGCAGGGGTGCTGTGTGTATGTGTGTGTTGCTCTGTGTGCTGAGGAGAGCAAAACCAAAAGCACCGAGTGAAAAGTCATTTTTGGAGATGATATTCTTTGAAAGAGCTTTTCTTTTGGTTCTACAGACACAGCAGGTATGCGGAGGGGAGGAATATTTATTGGTAGAGAATTTCTTGAGAGAGTCTCTAGAGCTATCTCACTCTGCCTGAAAAGGAATGGTTTGCTTTACAAAAAAATGGAATGGTTAAGAATTTTCAGGGGATTGGATGTGTGCTGTAAAGCTTTATCTGCTCTGCTCCACAGTCCTGAAGGTATTTCATGTAATCCTGAGTGCCAGGAGCTCAGGCCACTCATCCTAAGTATCAATAAATACTAGGATTTGATCAGTGCTTCCTTCCTTAGTCTTGAATGAGAACTTTCCATGCTCCAGAAAAACGATACAGCTTAATTAGCCATCTCTGAAAACCATAATAGGCCTGTTCAGATTTGATCTGTAACTTTATTTTGTGTTGAGCAATACTTGTACTGCTGTCATAAACCATCCTCACAGCCCTGTTTGCTAGACTTAAGTGATAAGATAAATATTCCCCAGGAACCTGGAAGCAGAAGGTGCAGCTTGTTTGGCTTGGGTTAAATGCACCTATCTGGAACATAATATGACATCTTTCAGCTTTGGCAGGAGCCTGAAGAGTGTAGTATTTCAGCCCAGGTTTTACAGAAACTTTCTGCAGACCTGGATGGGATTAATAATGGCTGAGATCCATCACACTTAGTGCAGTATTAAATTCCAGGAGTGGAAGGATGCAAACCAGTTCATAACCTTCCAAGAACGTGGTGTGCTACAGTAATCTTGGTAATGCTGGGCAGTCAAATTAACAATGAATCAATGCTGAACTCTGCTTTCTGTCAGAAATAGGACCCGGGCAGTCTCTTGTTGGTCTTTGTGCATGCTGTGCTGAGCAGGTCACCCGAAAGATCATAAGATAAAAAGATGTAATGGATTGTTCTGGCTGTGTAACACTTTATAAATAAGATGTTAAGGACCTGAATAACGATGGGCAATTTTGTTTCAGTTCTGGGGCCAGCAGCTTGAGAGCAGAGGCATGTGTAGGTAAGAGTGTGGGAATACCTCTCTCCAGTACATCTCTGTTTATCAAAATTATATTAAAATGGAAGACTGGAATAAATCTCACTCTTAGCCAGCAGGCAATTGATTCATTGTAGGCTTTTTATTCCAGATGTGACAAAGAGGAGGCAAGACCCCAGGGATGTACTTTACAGGCCTGCAGCTTTTACTATAGAGCACAGCTGGGGTTTATCAATCAGTGGCTTTCCTTGTGCAGGTTGTGCTTCCTTTGTGCTTTTACGCTGCTCCACTGGAGATTTTTTTTTTGTCACCATTTATCAGTTTGGTGGATACTGTTGGTCTGCACCCTCTTTCGTTCTGAGGGTTACCAGCATCCATTCTTAGGGACTTTCTCACCTGCTTTGGAGGTGTTTGTTGATGGATTGGCAAGGGATGGCTCTCTTCTCTCTGGAGAAGCAAATAGGTCTTCTGTCACTTCCAATTCCAGCTCCCGGGGCATCACAAACTGTTACTTTACATTTTCTCCCCTGAAAAACAGAAGAAAAATGAAGGAGACTCTTTCAAGAGGTAGTGCAATGAATTTTGAAATTTAAAATTCTTCCTTTTTATTCTGAATAGAGAGCCTTGAACAAAAGAACTTGCTGTGGTACTTTTGGGGCAGGGGTGAAAGACTTGAAAAATGTGGTTCCTGGAATGACTACAGGACCTTGCTATAGACCTTATACATATATATACACATATATATTTTTAGAGAGTAGAAAGGAGGAACCATAAGCACAGTAGAAAGCACATTTATCTCTTTGTAGACATGTAGATGTGGATAGCATGGACAGCATTGTTCCAGAACCACAAAATGTCTTCTTCATAGCCTCATGGGGCTAAAGGCTTTTCTTTGGCCTTTGGAAGACCTCCTTGTAAAGCTGGCTGAGGTAAGGACACATCTTCTCCTTATGGGAATCCCAGCTGAGGCCAGATGAACCCACCACTTAGAAAAACTTTGTGTCCAGAAGACTGATGTATGTGGTTACTCAGTTCCCTCACTCTCACGTTTGATTTTGTAAAGCTGTTGTGGAGTGGGAAAATTGTTTAAGCAATATAATGAGCTTTAAAAACTGTCTTAATTAGTTAGTGCTGTCTCAAAGAGAAAGTTTTGTGTTCTAGATTCCTGAGCTGGACAAGGACAAAGAGGTAAAATACAGCTCAAAACAACAGGACCTCATTTAGGGTGCTTGAAGAGATTTGGTACGTTGTCCTTTGGGAAGTGGGGATCTGAAACTCTGAGCAGAAAGATGCCCTCAGAAGTTTACAATAAGAGAAAAGTAAAGGTGGAAGCAGAAGTTCTAGCTATTTATTCCTTGATCAGAATGGAAACTGGGCTAGTAAATGCTTGAAATACGATGGTTAGAGGCTGCCCTGCATTTTTATTGGGCATTATGAAATATTTGTTTTAACTTTGAAGAGTGAATCAATTAAAAAGAGATGGTGCCTCAGAGAAATGTTTACAATAAATGCCAAATGGCTGAGCTGGCCTCTTGTTATTTGAAGTGTTAGTTGTGAGGCAAGGATATAAATTTGCTGATGAGGAAATGAGGGCTGTATGTGAAGCTGGGAGGGCTTTTCCATCTTTTCTTTCCAGGTAAAAACAACCATGTGTGAAACAGCACAGCTCATGGCACCAGGTGAAACTGGGAGACTTTTTAGCAAGGCGAGAGTGGAACCAAATCTGGTTTTCCAGACTGTTCCAATGGAAGGAATGCTGCTGCATCTCTGCCAGTGTCTTTTGTCTTTTAAATGCAGCTGTTCATGATGACAAAATTATCTGGGTATTTATAAGGCAAACACAACATGCAGAAATCTGGCCTTGGAATGTTTTTGTTGTGCTGTTTGTTTTGCTTTTGGCATAATTTTGTTGAAACTTAGGTGTGTCTGGGCACTGTAGAAAGAAAGTAAAAAGGGGAAAAGCAACCTAAAGCAATCTGAATTAAGTACTCCTTTTTAGACTGGACATTTAGGTTGCAGCTGGCAACCATTTAGAAAGCTTAACCTTGTTGCATCCAACTTTAATATGTATGCTTGACTCTTCCTAATATTAACAGAACCACCATTTTAAATTCCAGTCTGTCAGAAGGATTATCTCTGTCTTCTTGTTAACCACGGTTCTAGTTTTGTACTTCATACATGCATACCCACCATATTCTGCCTTAGTGCAAAACTTGCCATCCACAAAAGTAATTCTTCTGTGTCAGTAAGAAGTGCTGCTCCTAAAACACCTCTTGGACTTGGATGTAAATTTCTTGAAATTAATTAGGATATAGCCATTTTATTTTATTTTTTTTTAATATGATCACAGGTTTTAATCGCAGTAATGTATCATTGCAAGGGTGATTGCTACCATAATTTCCTCCCATAAGCTGCAGTTAGATATCTCTTGCCATTGCTCTTTCTTTATAGATCTGAATTATCTCCCGTTCTGCCAGGTTTAGCTATTGCCATCTGAATATCTAATATCTCATTAGAATAATATCCCAAGCATGCTATGCTGCCTTATTGTGCTGTTTAATAAGCTCCTCAGCTGCTTGTCAGGGGGATGCTATAGGCTGGCTTGCTGGGTTTTGCAGATCACTGCCATTGTTTGCTGAGTGCCCATGTGGGAGCACTTTTTGTGATCTACTGCCGTGCCTTGTAGGATTCTGGTCCCCCAAACCCAGCCTGCTTGGAGAGAAACATTAATTAGGTGCAAAGAAGGCGTTGTTCCCTGCTTCAGGGGGGTGGGGTGGTGATGGGGGG